>CM046466.1:30956975-31223006 GCA_025506415.1 Flaveria robusta
GATGACGACGATGATGATGATGATGATGATGATGATGATGATGATGAGGATGATGATGACGACGACGATGAGGATGATGATGACGACGACGACGATGATGATGATGAGGAGGATGATGACGACGACGATGATGACGACGATGATGACGACGATGATGACGACGATGATGATGATGAGGAGGATGACGACGACGACGATGATGATGATGATGATGATGATGATGATGATGATGATGATGATGATGATGATGATGATGATGATGATGATGATGATGAGGATGATGATGATGATGATGATGATGATGATGATGATGATGATGATGATGATGATGATGATGATGATGATGATGATGATGATGATGATGATGATGATGATGATGATGATGATGATGATGATGATGATGATGATGATGATGATGATGATGATGATGATGATGATGATGATGATGATGATGATGATGATGATGATGATGATGATGATGATGATGATGATGATGATGATGATGATGATGATGATGATGATGATGATGATGATGATGATGATGATGATGATGATGATGATGATGATGATGATGATGATGATGATGATGATGATGATGATGATGATGATGATGATGATGATGATGATGATGATGATGATGATGATGATGATGATGATGATGATGATGATGATGATGATGATGATGATGATGATGATGATGATGATGATGATGATGATGATGATGATGATGATGATGATGATGATGATGATGATGATGATGATGATGATGATGATGATGATGATGATGATGAGGAGGATGAGGATGAGGATGATGATGATGATGATGATGATGATGATGATGATGATGATGATGATGATGATGATGATGATGATGATGATGATGATGATGATGATGATGATGATGATGATGATGATGATGATGATGATGATGATGATGATGATGATGATGATGATGATGATGATGATGATGATGATGATGATGATGATGATGATGATGATGATGATGATGATGATGATGATGATGATGATGATGATGATGATGATGATGATGATGATGATGATGATGATGATGATGATGATGATGATGATGATGATGATGATGATGATGATGATGATGATGATGATGATGATGATGATGATGATGATGATGATGATGATGATGATGATGATGATGATGATGATGATGATGATGATGATGATGATGATGATGATGATGATGATGATGATGATGATGATGATGATGATGATGATGATGATGATGATGATGATGATGATGATGATGATGATGATGATGATGATGATGATGATGATGATGATGATGATGATGATGATGATGATGATGATGATGATGATGATGATGATGATGATGATGATGATGATGATGATGATGATGATGATGATGATGATGATGATGATGATGATGATGATGATGATGATGATGATGATGATGATGATGATGATGATGATGATGATGATGATGATGATGATGATGATGATGATGATGATGATGATGATGATGATGATGATGATGATGATGATGATGATGATGATGATGATGATGATGATGATGATGATGATGATGATGATGATGATGATGATGATGATGATGATGATGATGATGATGATGATGATGATGATGATGATGATGATGATGATGATGATGATGATGATGATGATGATGATGATGATGATGATGATGATGATGATGATGATGATGATGATGATGATGATGATGATGATGATGATGATGATGATGATGATGATGATGATGATGATGATGATGATGATGATGATGATGATGATGATGATGATGATGATGATGATGATGATGATGATGATGATGATGATGATGATGATGATGATGATGATGATGATGCATTTCGTTATTTTATTTCTAAAAATTTCTCGCGATTAGATTATTAATACACACACAATAAATAGGGCACGATAGTAAAACGTAAGAAATTAATCACATAATTAGATGATAACGAGCTTCAAGTTAGTTAACAGACCTGAGGTGATGTATGTCATATTGGTGAGCTCGTAGGTTTGAGACTCGCTAATTCATTGCAAAGTGAGTAGTCATTTATGAATCAAAAATCTATTGTGTAAAGTAACCATAACACCGGTAAGGTGAAAAGTATTTATAAGCCCACAACTAATCCTATGATTGCATGTCTCATCCATAGTTAATCAAGTATGAGAAAAGTCAAGTTATAGTCTACATGATAATAATCATTCAATATCATTGAGTCTGGATTTACGCGTTCCAATCAGTCGAGAGAATGGGGATTGTGAGTCCCGATAGTACTATCTATATTAAAACTGCGGCCCCAACCTGGAGTTAAATAGTTGTGTGATATAGCGAGGTCTTTGTAAGTCAAACACAATAAATAACGTACGTCACCAAAATGTGTATAAGTAAAGACATAATAGCAAATGATTACTGTAAAGTCGTTAAGTAACATGTTTCTCCCCCGAAGTTGATAAAAGTAAAAGGGGCGACTAAAACTCACTTTCTGATACGGATCATGTGAAACAAGATTGATTGTGTCGGGTTATGTACAGGTTCGATTACGTCATGTTGCAAACTGAGCTATGACCCGTAAGAGTTACACCTTGGACAAGGATTTACAAACCCACTTAATTTAATTAATTGGTGTTTACTAACTAGATCGGGTTTAATAATTTATAAAAGTTATAAATTATTTAACATTTACGTGTTAAACGTTATTGTTTTGGGTTTTGGTTTGACATATAGGCTAATATTAATCTGACTGGGCCAGGGCCCGCGAAAGGATTAATATTAATTATCAATATTTAAGGATCATTAGGGATGCTAATCCCTTCACCTTGACCTTACGGCCGAAACAAAGTCAAGAGGATAAATCCTCTTGATTTGCAAACCCCAAGAAAAGAAAAACATAATTAATTTGTTTCTTGATTGCAAGAATAAAGAACCACAATAACCGCCCCCTTTTTTGGCCAGCCACCGTTAAACTGCCAACCGCCGCAGTCGATTTCGATCATCTTGATCGCACCCTTCTGTCGTGGAACCGAGACTCAATCCTAAGCACCCGTCTAGTGTTTGTTTATTTCTAGCAATTAATCGTTGAACCCTCGGTGTCTCAAACGGTTTATTTATTAACAATCAATGTATATTATATCTCATAAGTAGGTAAATATTATTATGTATTTGCATTGTTTGTAACCTATATTCTGTCGGGTTCACTCTGGTATCTTATTATTACTCCGCTGCATTAACTATTATTAATTTGATTAAAAATTATCAAAACTGTTTTGATAAATAAACCTATTAAGATACCACTGAACCTGACAGTGGTATCAGAGCCAGGCTTACAACATGCAAATCAGATCCGGTCTTTTAACCAGTTACAAATCACAAACTTTAAAATTGTTTAAAGTTTCTGTTTATAGTATTTAGGGCAACTTATTTATTTTGGTTAAATATTTATCAACCAAAAGATTGCTCGATTTATTTTGATTGTGTTTGATATGTAAATCTGGCTAGAACTTATGGTTGAGTGGTTATGTTTTGGTTTGATTTCGTTTATTTTTGGTTTTATGGTTTTGACCCATTTGATGGCTCAAAGTTGTAATAGATTAGAGTTTTATTTTATTATAGTCACACCCCGAAAGGCGCACCGGAAGGGCAGCGTGCGACCGAGATAACGGAAGTTGGATTATTTCAAACAAGGGGTGCAAAGGAGCCGAGCTGAGCCCGAGCTCGTATGGGCTCGAGCTCGGCTCGTGAAGAATTAGGAAAGCTCGAACTCGAGCTCGGCTCGTTTCGAGCTTTATTTTTAAAGCTTGAGCTCGGCTCGACAATACTTTTCCAATCTCGAGCTCGGCTCGGGCTTGGCTCGTTTATTTATTAAAATATTATTTTTAATATTTTTATATTAAATTTTGATATGTATTTATAATTATATAATTTATATAGAACATAATTCATATTATTTAATTGTTTTTTATCATAACTTTAGATATTATTTATATAATATGTTAAATAAAATAAATAAGAATATATAAATAAAAAGCTCGTTTAGGCTTGCGAGCCGGCTCGAGCTCGATACGTGAAGCTCGGGCTCGGGCTCGATAATTAAATGAGCTTTTTTCCTAGTTCGAGCTCGGCTCGGGCTCGATAAAGCTCAGCTCGTTTCGAGCTTTTTATCGATCCGATCTCGAGTAGCTCACGAACGCCTTGACTCGTTTGCACCCCTATTTCCAACAATTATTAAGCAAATAAATCATGGATACCAAAATTAAATAACATCATAGAAGAAAAGGTTATTACATTGATCCAAACTAAAGTATTAACGTGAAAACTTATTTATTAATAACATAACATTATTTTTAAACATTAATAAGGAATTTTATACGGCAGCGAAAACCTGGGTCCCAAAAAGTGGTATCCAAACTTGATAATTTTGCCGTTAAAACCCTTTTCATTCCTATGCATGCCTAATCACCTGAAAAACATGCCCAAAAGTTTATCAGCAAAAAGCTAGTGATGTAACACCCGGCCTCTCGTACCATCAATATTGTCTATTTTGCCCACGAGGAGCTTACGGATTTGCTTTTGGTTGCCCGGGTGAAAACTTCCCAGGGAGGTCACCCATACCTAGACTGCTCCCACCTGAGCACGCTTAACTGTGGAGTTCTCCTCTCATCCACAGCCAATACGCCCAAAACGCGTTGGTGATATTAGAGACCAGACATTACTTATGAACCAGGAATCTCTCCTGTCCACGGCCGATGTGAGAAATATGTAGGGTGTCACAATCACCCTCCCTTTGGACTCATCGTCCTCGATGAGCCCGAGAACACCCTCACCATCCCCGGTGAGGTTTGTCCCACCATCGCGACGGGCACAGGAGTGGCTCTGATACCATTCTGTAACACCCGGTCTCTCGTACCACCAATATTGTCCGCTTTGCCCACGAGGAGCTCACGGATTTGCTTTTGGTTGCCCGGGTGAAAACTTCCCAGGGAGGTCACCCATCCCTGGACTGCTCCCACCTGAGCACGCTTAACTGTCGAGTTCTCCTCTCATCCACAGCCAATACGTCCAAAATGCGTTGGTGATATTAGAGACCAGACATTACTTATGAACCAGGAATCTCTCATGTCCACGGCCGATGTGGGAAATGTGTAGGTTGTCACAATTATTGTTTAAAAATAGAGGCTGTGAAAACTCACCTTCAAATGTGACGGGGAGATGATCTAGCAAAAATCAAGCCTGGAAAATAAACGACCAATTAACGCCCTAAACACAAAGGATCAATTAATCGTCGAGTAATAAGTCTAATACGTAAGTTGTTTACCGAACTCACTAGACTTATCTTGAAATCTGGTTTTAAAAGACTCGTTGGTGACATTCAGTTTAGTGTAATAATATATATTATATGTGACAAATATTTACTTATTAAATAAACTCTTTAACCCTTAAACGACAACCACATAACACACACAAAACGAACACATGAAAATATATAAAAATTGTAGGGGTTGACCTAGAGGCTCTGGAAATCAAATCAAGATGAAGATCAAGATCAAGTCAAGCGAAAACCTAAAGTTGTCGCGCAACAACTTGCTTCTCGCTCGACAACATCAAGTCGTACGAGAACCTATTAGTCGCGCGAGAACTTCTAGTTTAGTATAAATAGAACTTTTGTAATGTAATTTTAGAGAGCTTTTGTCATTTCCTGATTTCACACGTATTGTAATTCACTAAAATCAGAGAGCAATATACTTCAAAATTTATTTACATTTGTGTTAGTGTTCTTCACCAACTATTCAATCTTATTCTGTGATGTTAACATTCCGCATTTTCATCACGAGATCGATCTTATTATTGTGTTGATCCTTACAATTAGTATCAGAGCTTGGTATGCTCTAGATCGATTTATATATTTGAAGATTGAAGAAGTGATTTGAAGTGTTTATGAACATTGAATTGATTGATATTTGAAGTTCTACTTGATTTCTGCTGAATTTGATCACATTTGAAGATGGTGGTGCTGATTAAGTTGGTGTTCGATGTTTTGGAGATGTTTTTGAAGTTAAACTAGCTTAATTGAATCAATTAGAGACAATTAGGATCTTAATTGAACTTAAATAACTAATTGAACACTTAATTAATCAAATTTTAATCAATTTGGTTAGATATTGAAGCTGGAAATCTTCGAAATTGAAGAAATGAATTTGGCGAAAACTTGTTGATTCTATGCGAAAATTTAGATTTCGCGCGACAAGTTTAGTTTTCGCAAAAGTTTGTTACAAAAGATTCCTTTCACGTGAAAACTTGAAGATTTCGCAAAAATCAGTTACAAAACTAACCGCACGAAAAGTTAGTGTTGTTCGCGCGAGAACTCTTTGATTTCGCGCAAGAACTTGGTTATTCTGCGAGAACTCTGAGTTTGTAGAATTTCTAATTTTTTAAGTGAAAAAAATGGCAAATCTAAAGCAGATCACTACCACTCTTAATCTCGACAATGAGATTGGTACAAGCACAAAGCCACCTCGCCTGCTCATGAAGAAGATTACCCTGACTGGGCATATCGGTTTGAAAATCATGTCATTTATACTGAACCTAGGATGATGAGATCTATCAAACAGGGTCCATATATCCCGGTATACAAAAATGACAAAGGAGACTTGGTGCCAAAACCTAAAAATCTCTGGGATGAGGAGGATTTGAAAAGGATGGAGCTTGATGATAAAGCGTATACTGCCATCACTATGGCACTTACCACTAAGATAGCTCAGAAGTTTAAAGAATATACTAAAGCTAAGGATTTATGGGATGCCATGGAAGAGCAAATTATGGGCAACAAAGACATGAGAGAGAGTTGTAAAGATATGCTTAACCAAGAATTCAATATGTTCAATCATATTCTTGGGGAAACTTTGGAAGCTCAAATGGATTTCTGAAACTGATCACAAAGATGAATAGTAGAGGAATTACTCTGAAGAACATTGTAGTAAACAAAAAGCTGCTCAATTCTCTACCATATAGCTGGAACAACAACTACACCACCATTAAAAGAACCAAGGATCTGTTTACCTTGTCTCTTAGTGATCTAATTTCAACCATCAAATCCTATGATATGGATTATAAGCAAAGGGTTGCCAATTATATCAACATGATGGGAGCTGAGACATCAGCATTATATGCCAAGATGGCTAGTAATCCAAATTATTATGTCAGCTACTCTCAATTGTGTCAACAACAATAGTTAGCAACTTCTGCTCATCCAACTATCAAAGATCAATCCTTACCCCAATCCTTGCCTCATTACCAAACTTCTCATCAAAATCCTTATGTTCAAACTCAAGTCCAACCACAATCTCAAACCTACCCACAAATTCAAGCCACTCAATCTACACAACAAGCATTTGTTGTAAACTATCAACCCAACAAACAAACCATTTAGATATCTAAAGAGCACCTGGCTCTGTTTACATCATTCAGGAACAGTTATGAAGCCTTTTCTACAAGAAGATTAAGTGCACCCAACATCTTGGTTGGTGACTTGTAACAAGTTAATCCCAATAATGTTGAAGATAATGATATCAATTATCAAATGGCTATGGCAGTGTACAGAGCAAAGAATTTTGCAAGAAGAACTCGAAGAAAAGTTTTTGGTCTGAACAACTCAAGTAAAATAAGGTTTGATAAGTCCAGTTTGAGATTCTACAACTGTGACAAACCTGGTCACTTTGCCAGAGAATGCACTAAACCCAGATCAAACCAGAATGATCATGGAAAGAAGATGGTGACAGTGGAGGTGGAAACTAAGAATGATCAAGCCAGTTCATCCAAAAATAAAGCCTTGGTGTCTCAAACCAATGAGGAGTATGATTTGTCTGATCAGATGGAAATTCTTGATATTAAGTTGTCTACTTCTCTGTTAGCTGAGATACAAACAATTGAAGAGCATGTTAAAGATAATTTACTTGCTGAGTTTGTATTTGATGACTTGATGAATGGTGTGTTTGCTGAGGAAGAGAAGGTTGAAGCTGAGAATATTAAGGGAAAACAAGTTGAAGAGGTGATAGTGGAAGAAGTGCAGGTTCGTGATGAAATAGCTGTTGAGATTACTCCAGCTCAATCTCAAGTGAATGAAGAAAAAGTAGCAACGACTGTTGAGTTCACTCCAGTCAAGATGAAAGAATCAGATGAAAAAGCTATTAAGATAACTCCAGCTGATGAAGAAAAGAAAGTCAAAGCTGTTGAGAAAACTCTAGCATCTGCCTATGCTAATCAAGTCGATGCTGTTGAGATCACTCCGGCATTTGAAGCAAAAAGTTTTGTGGAGAAGGCCTTCATGGTAAATGTTATTCATGAAGAGACAAAGAAACAAGCAGAAACTGATCAGGTATATACTATTCTTTGTTTTAGTGATTGTATTGAAAAGGTAAACAGATATAGAGTTCACAACAAACGCTTGATCTTAGAAGTTGAGAAACTTCAATATTAAGCACGTAAAAATAAAACTGATGAGAAAATTTTTAAAGAAAAGATAGATGGCTTAAACAAATCGATTTATCAGTCAAAATTGGATCTTTATGATAAAGATTGCAACATAAACAATTTAACAAATTGTAACAATGAACTATCTTTGGAAATTAATAAACTAAACAGTGAACTATTATCTGCAAAATTGGTTGTTGAGAAATTTGAGTTATCCTCAAACATGGTTGAAGGTATAATCAAGTCTCAAATGACACAGGAAATTAATGGTGGTAAGGGTGGAGTTGGTTATTCTAACGTTGCACCACCTATTAATCATGATTATACTTCATTGCCTTCATCAATTACCATTTGTGATAAAAAGACCTGTGGATTAGGTTTTCAACCAAATTCTGACTTAACACCACAGTCAATGTTCCACTGACCGTGGACCCTGTCATAAAAGCTGAAATTAAAATTAATCATGACAATTTGTTTGCAGAAAGTGTGAAGAAGGATGGGTTGGTTGAAGAATGGGAAAGTGATGATGAATTAGTTTTTCACGAAAATAAAAATTGTAATGAACAATCTTCAAGTAAATCATCAATAGTGATTAATGAAAGTTCTAAAGTTTTAAGTGTTACAAGTGTTTATTCAAAATTGTCTAATAAGGAAAAGAAACTAAAATCAAAAACAGATTTTAAGACCAAAGAAAGAACATGGGTCACAACATCTGTATCTGACTTGAAAACTGATTTCAGGAACAGATTTGTTTCAAAAGGCCACATTGATAAAGAAGTTATATTTTTAAGGAAACAAATGCAAGTTTTTTTAAAAATAAGTCTCCTCTTACCGCTAATTTCGTGAAACTAGATGTGTGTAGATCACGTACAAAAGAAACTGGTCCTACTCCAGTACTTTCCATTAATAAGGAAAAAGCTAAACTTAAAGCCTCGTTAGTCTCAAAAGAGAATCATTATGTTAGGACAATTCATAGTGAAAAAGGAAAACGAGAAATTGTTAAAGAATCAATAGGCCAAAGAAATACTAAAGCCAGATTCTATGATAAGAATGGATGTTATCATCAACAGTTTGAGAAATCGAATCGAGAGCATAACGTGTATCATAAAAAATGTTGTTATGTTTGTGGAAAGCCAAATCACATGGTTAGAAATTGTCATCATCAACGTCAATTGACAAGTAAACAAAGATTTCACAATTCTATTGCAAATAATAGATAACAATTTTTTATAAGTGCCAAATTTAAAAAGAATTTGAATGAGTTAAACTCTTTTACTGATAACAAAAATGTTCACACAAACACAAATTTAAGAAATCTTTACATGTCAATGATGGCAATTCATCTTCCACACACACCATAGTTCAAGAAATTGGTTACAAATCTGATCAAACCAATTCAAAAATGGAAAATTAAAATAGTTCAACCAGAACCTGATATTGTTGAAGATTATGTTTTCAATGATAAAAGAGATATGATATTGAAATCTGTATCATACTTAGATGAAAATGGTGTACTCAATCAACCATGGCTTGGGTTCCTAAAAATGAATAAATCATTTATTTGTGCAGGAACATCCAAGGCCCAGCATCAATAGTGTTTAGTACGTTGATAGTAGATGTTCAAGGCATATGACTTGTAATATATCTCTGTTACACAATGTAAAACCATACAATGGAGGATATGTTATATTTGCTAGAGACAAAGGTGGTAAGATTACAAAGAAAGGTACAGTGTCAAATGGTGTGTTAAGTTTTGAAGATGTCAATTTTGTAGAGGAACTAAAACATAACTTGTTAAGTGTCTCTCAAATTTGTAACAAAAAGTATTCAACACATTTTACTGATAAAGAATGTCTTATTCTATAACCTAGATTTGTAATTCCTGATGAATGGGTCTTATAGAGAACTCCGAGAGACAAAGACACATACTTACTTGATATGAATGGATCTCATTCATTTGTAACTGCATCTTGTTTATTGTCAAAAGCCTCAGAAAGTGATTCATTGTTATGGCATCGTCGTCTTGGTCATGTAAATGTTAAAAATATGAACAAATTGGTTAAAGGAAATCATGTTTCAATTAACTGAACATTGTCTATCATGTTCAAAAGGCAAACAACATAAACTTCCTCATAAACCAGTTGCTGATACAAAAATTGACTCTATAATTCAACTATTACACATGGATTTATTTGGTCCAGTTAGTGTTTTGAGTTTAGCACGTCGTGAAATATTGATTAGTCATTACTAATTATTTCTCTAGATTTACATGGGTTTTCTTCTTAGCAACTAAAGATGAGACACCTCATCTGCTGTTAAAATTCATGACACTCGTGGAGAATCAAACAGACAAAGCAATCAAGTGCATTCAAAGTGATAATGGAATAGAATTCTGCAATCATACATTGAATGAGTCTTGTGATTCAAAGGGGATAGCTAGACATTTCAGTTCTGCAGGAACTCCACAACAAAATGGAGTTGCCGAACGACGAAACTGAACTTTAATTGAAGCTGCCAGAACAATGTTATCAACCGCCAAACTACCATCATTCTTTTGGGCTGAAGCTGTTAACACTGCATGTTATGTTCAGAATCGTGTGTTAATCAATAAACAATAAAACATGACTCCTTAAGAAATCTTTTTCAAAACATTAACCCAAAGTCAAATATTTCAAAACTTTTAGATGTTGCTGTACTTTATTAAACACATCTGATTCAAAGTCAAAATTTGATGAAAAGGCTGATAAATGTTATTTTGTTGGATATTCAGCCAACAAGGTAGCATATCGGGTTTATAATAAAAGATCTAAACAAATAATTGAGTCGTTCGATATTGATTGGCATGAATCTAACAAAACAGATGCAGGTTCTGGACCTTCATGGGTATATGATTATGCTTCATTATTTGAAACATTTAATCGATCGTCTGTTGTTTCCACAGCTACTTCGCCTTTGACATCCTCAATTCAGGATATCTTTGCTGATGATATTGGAACTATTCCTATTCAAGTAAAAGGAATATCTTTAGATATACTTTCTTCTTCAGCTAGTTTAGCTGCTCCACAGGTTTCTGAATCTGATACATCTTATTCTGAGCCAATTGTTGAGCAAGCTCCACAAGATTCTGCTCAAGGTTCTTCTTCTACTCAAGTTGATCCAATTGATACCATTCAAGTTCCATTTGATGATTTATCTATTAACAATGATAATCATCAAGAGGAAGACATTGTTTATCAACCGGAAGGAGGGAACACTGTTGAAGAACCAATGGGTCATATGTCTAATTTAGATGAAGTTATCTCTAAAAATGATATTGCTCAGCTGAGAATTCATAAAGATCATCCAACTGAAGCAATCATTGGTCCATTATCACAGGCAGTTCAAACTCGAAGCCATTCTGGTGCAATAAATACATGAATTTACTCATGTTTTATTTCTCAAATAGTGCCAAAGAATATTGAGATGGCATTGAAAGAAAACAGTTGGCTAGAGGCTATGCAAGATAAGTTGAATGCAATTTAAGAAGCTCAATGTATGGCATCTATGTTAACTACCAATGGGTAAGTTACCAATTGGAATAAAATGGATATTCAAGAACAAAACGAATGAAAAGGATGTGATTGTTCGTAACAAGGCAAGAGTTGCTGTTCAAGGATTCTATCAGGTTGAATGACTTGATTATGAAGAAGTATATGGTCATGTTGCAAGACTAAAAGCTATACGAATCTTTCTAGCTTATGCTTGAAAACCAATTATCTTGTTCTTAAGCTTTCTGTCTCTTGTTTACTTGTGTTTATCTTTGTATCATTATAAACTGTCAGTTCCCTATTTGATCTGTTAAGTGTTCTAAGTCTCTCCTCATTGTGAAAAACTGACTTGCGACCTTCAAAAGGTCCTGTATGATGATTTGGATTTGGTAGATTATGGATTTAGTGATGAAGAGAATGATGATGATGATGACAATGATGATGGTAATGATGGAGCTGAAGGAGATGATAACAAAAGAGATGATGACAAAAAGGATGATGATAATGATCAAGGAGGAGATTTGGGTTCTACAGCTGGTGCTTCTGGGTCATCTTGTGCTGACAATGTCTCCGGACCAAGTCCCGATGATACCACTAATTATACACCGTTAGATCCAGCTGTAGAAGAAGCCTAAGATAAAGAAATTTACTCTTTCCAACAAAGATTGATTGCTGAGAAAGAAGACGAAGATTTTGGTCCATTTGATGATTTGGAAGAGACAGTAGACTACACAAACATATTCGGAAATAGTCTTAAGGACTTATTTTCTGATATCTTGGTTGAAGAAGGATAGATAGTTGGAGAGACGAGTGCTGGAGAAACGATTGACAAGACAGCAGATCAAACTGGTCAAAGTGCTGTATGTCAGGTCGGAAATATTACAGTTGAGGCTCCTCCACCGCCAGCTTATATTCACACGCTGAGACATTCTAATCCTTTCACATGGTACGGAAACTCAGAATCTATTATTAGTTAGGCGTATGATGCTGAAAAGAAGATGCATGTGATTAAGAGACGAGCAGGGGCAATATAGTATTATCAAGATGAACACGACTTTCATACACTTAGACCTTTGGATTTACATGCAATGGGTCGTGTTCCATTCATTAACCCCAGTAACTATGGAAAGGGTAATTGGATCAGAAATATGATATGGAAGCAAAGTAAAATCAACTTCAAGGACTACAAAACAGCCAAATCTAAAGTCATTGAAGACGAGACCCGTATTGATCCTTCAACAAACAAACCAATAAAGATTCGTGTGTTTAAGCATCCAAGATATGCAAGAAAGATCCCTATACATGCTCCTATGCCAGTTAACAACTTGTCTAAGCTAATGTGGTGGAGTTGTGAAAAGGAGACGGGGCGTGCATTAATACACTGTGAGGATAAAGATTATCGTGTCATTGACCATGTGGACTTGCTCAAGTTTGGAAAGGAATATTTGATGAGGTTGCAGGCTTGTCCTATAGCAGCTGATGAATCTGTTCATTTCATAGCAGCACAATTTGGTTGGATAATCACAAAGGCCTTAGACAACAAGATGTATGCATACGGAGGCAGTTACAAGGTAGATGACATGGATTTCTAAAAGCATTGATTTACCGAGCCTAGGGGGAGATTGTAGGGGTTGAACCTAGAGGCTCGGAAAATCAAATTAAGATGAAGATCAAGATCAAGTCAAGCGAAGACCTAAAGTTGCCACACGACAACTTGCTTCTCGCGCGACAACATCAAGCCGTGCAAGAACCTGTTAGTTGCGAGAGAACTTCTAGTTTAGTATCAATAGAAGTTTTGTAATGTAATTTTAGATAGCTTTTGTCATTTTCTGATTTCACACTTCTTGTAATTCACTAAAATCAGAGAGCAATATACTTCAAAGTTTATTTACATTTGTGTTAGTGTTCTTCATCTACTATTCAATCTTATTTTGTGATGTTAACATTACGCATTTTTATCACGAGATCGATATTATTATTGTGTTGATCCTTACAAAAATGTAACGCAAAATTTACTAAGTTATGTACTAAACAAATAAATAAATAAATTAATTAATTAATTAAATTAATTAAATAGATAAAACATTAATTCATAATAATATTATATTTAAGATTAATAATAAGACAGTTATAATCTTGTTCTAGTTAAGAAAACTACTTCTTATATTATTACTTTATAATATTAATTTATTTTAACCTAACTCATCATTTATTTATCTTTCTAACAAATAATTAAATATCCAGTAGTAAAACATATATAAAACTGTTTTAGATAAGTTTTATTGTAGAAATATGCTCTATGTTATGTTCGACCCAAATTTCACCCGTATACAGTGATTTTTGACTCGAAACCGCACGGTTTTATGCGCATAAACCGTACATCAACCCATATGTATCTTATGACTATTTTAAATGTTTAAAAATGACTCTTTTATACCAAAAACATTCTGAAATATTTTGTTAAAAATCTGTTCCAAAACAGTCTATTGTTTTTAACCCGAAATTGTCGGTTTTCGGATTTTTCGCGCTTATAAAGTTATCACCGAAGACCTTTCTTGTTATGGATTTGTTACATACTTAAAAACATAATTTTTTAACTTAAAACAAAATATTATTTTCTATCCAAAACGGACTTGTACAAAAATACTTGTTTTAGACCCGAAAACACCGTTTTTAACGCGTTTTTAAATGTAAAACGTTTACAAGATTAAACCCAATCATCAAGACTTTTATTTTCAGTAAAGTCACTAACTTTTAACTTATGTTTTATATGTTTTAAACTTATTTATCTAGATCTTACAAAGATACTTGTCTTGTTGACAATTAAATTTTATGATATCATTACTAGTGGTCATGTCTAATCAATACTTGAGTACCATTAATTCTAACTTGTTCTTATCTTTTCTGTAAATCAAATGTGAATAAAAACTTCAAAGTTTCTAAATTATGATCACCATATACATGGATTATTTCAATCATTTCTAAACTCATAAGTGAAGAACAATCAAGAACAAAAGTGTCAACCATACATACATACATATACACGATTTTATCAATACATATATGGTCCAAATCATAGATTTTATCTTGTGTTCTTAGTTTTTATTTCAACAAAACACACTTTAAAATCAAAAGATTTCATATCATGATCACCATTATTTATGGATCATCTCAATCTTTTACGAAATCAAAAAACAAGATGAGCTCAAGAACATCATCCATGTCTACATGCATGTACAACCCACTTTCATTATTTTTGATAATCTCATTTGGAGATGGGTTTCTTACGATGTTCATTAGCCAAGATCACAAATTGATCATCTTGCATGTCAAAATTAAATAAAATGAACAATGATTTTCAAAACACAAAATCATCAACATCAAACACACACACACACATTCATGGTTCACACACACATATATTCATTCTTTTTAAACCCTTTTCACTTGATTAAAACCATTGTTGGAATCTTGGATTTCAAGAAAAAGTCATGTTGCATGAAATGTTTAAAGAAACATAGCTTACCCAAAGGATGAACAACTTCAAGAATGTGAATGATTTCTTCTCCTTGGAGTTGGATTTATACAATTTCTTGCACCAACTCACTAAGGGATCCTTGAAATTAGTTGTTCAACGATTTAAATAAGCTTAAAATGAAGAATAAGAAGCAAAAAAAATGATGAAGATGATGGTGGGGTGATGGTGGCCATGAGTTAGAGAGAAGGGAGAGGAGATGTGAGTGTAGAGAAAGAAAGATGGTGTTGAGTGTGGAAAATAGGTGGAGCGTGTAGTTGGTTATATAGTAATGATTAATTGTGATTAATATAAATTAATCTTGTGATTATATTAATGATATGTCTGTTGGATCTCCAAATGAGATGCCTCCCAGTGTAAGACGAATGTCGGTCTCGTTAATTTTTTTTGTAAAAATTTTAAACGTTCGGGTTTTTACGTGAAAATTTTCTATAGAATTAAAATATTTATTTGAGACTTTCCAAGGGTTCACAACATTAATAATAGTGCACAAAATTCAAAAATAAAAATAAACACGGTTTAACACAACATGCATCAGACTGAACGCTGCATCAAGGTAACTTTTAAAAAGTCTTAATTTTACGCGATCGAGGTAAATAATATTAATTATTATTTTTCATGACTAATAATATTTTCACTTAAGATTCATTATATTATAAAAATCAAAATATATTGACCAAATTTAATTAACCAAATTGTCACCAACACTTGTTAAAAAATTTTATCGCAACGCGATTCGGTAATTCTCAAAATTACCAATTATAAACTTTTTGCACAAAGGGGTTTGCTAGACCTTAAATGACCTTAATTATCATAAAATTATGTCTTATGATGCATTTAATTATTTTGTCACATTTTATTAACGTACGAATATTAACCTGGAAACACGGGATGTCGCAGTCTCCTCTCGTTTAGGAAATTTCGTCCCAAAATTTAAGCTGTATCTCCATATTCTGATCTAGATGGAAAGAGGTGAGGGTATTTGTGCTTCATCTAGTCTTGTTGTTCCCAAGTGAACTCAGGACCACACTTAAAGTTCCATCTAACCTTCACCAACTTAACCCGACTCCTTCTGAGTTTCTGAATTCTCCAGTCCATAATTTCGACTAGTTTCTCGGTGAAATTCAGTTTGTCATCGATATAAACTTCTTCAGGTCATATAACCAGAGCTTCATCAGCAAGACACTTCTTCAGATTGGATACATGGAACACATCACGTACTCCACTAAACTCACGAGGTAACTTAAGTTGATATGCAACGGGACCAACTCGCGCAATGATCTCAAATTGTCTGATATAACGAGGGCTAAGCTTTCCTTGCTTTCCAAACTAAACAACTTCTTTCCAAGGCGAGACCTTTAGATAAACTTTGGCTCCGACCTGGAATTTCAACGGTTTCCTTCGATTATCCGCATAACTCTTTTGCCGACTCACAGCGGCTTCTAACCTCTTTCTGATTTGTATGATCTTGTTTGTAGTTTCCTGGATAATCTCACGTCCAGTCAGTTGTTTCTCTCCAACTTCTGCCCAGCAAAACGGAGAGCGACACTTTCTTCCATATAAAGCTTTAAACGGAGCAGCTTTGATACTACTGTGATAACTGTTGTTGTAGGAAAACTCAACCAAGGATAGATGTGTATCCCAATTTTCTCCAAAGTCAATCACACAAGCTCACAGAAGATCTTCCAACGTTTGAATAGTCCTTTCACTTTGACCTTCTATTTGCGGATGGTAGGCGGTACTCATGTCCAAACAAGTACCCAAAGCTTGGTGTAAGGATTGCCAAAACCTCGAGGTAAAACGACTATCTCTGTCACAAATTATCGAGATCGGTACTCCATGACGAGATACCACATCCTTGAGGTAGATTTTGGTTAGCTTTTCCTTTCAATCCGTTTCCTTAACGGGTAGGAAATGAGCAGACTTGGCCAATCTGTCGACGATTACCCAAATAGTGTCGTGACCACTAGACGTTTGGGGTAACTTCGTGACAAAGTCCATTCCTATCCTCTCCCATTTCCACTAAGGGACTTCTAGCTGTTGAAGAAGTCCTGACGGCTTTTGGTATTCGGCCTTCACTCTTGCACAAGTCGAACATTTGCCTACATTGGCTGCTATCTCACCTTTCATATTGGGCAACCAATAATGTTCCTTCACATCCTTGTACATCTTATCCGATCTGGGGTTAATTGAATATTTAGATTTATGTGCTTCATCCAAAATTAATTCACGTAGGTTTCCAAAACATGAAACCCAGATTCGGTCCATGAAGTACATCACATTATTGGTTTTAGGCACTAACTCCTTGACCATGCCTTTCAATACTTCATTTTCCAAATTCTCATCTTTTAGAGCTTTGACTTGAGCATCTCAGATTTGAGTATCAAGACCCGAATGAATAGTCAGCTCCAAAGCGCAAACATGCTTAGGCTTATTATTCCCCGTCCTGCTCAACGCATCGGCCACAACATTAACCTTGCCCGGATGATAGCGGATCTCACAATCATTATCATTTGGCAACTCTACCCATCGACGTTCTCTCATGTTAAGCTCCTTTTGATCAAATATATGCTGAAGACTCTTGTGATCCATGTAAATAACACACATTGTACCGTATAGGTAATGCCTGCAAATCTTGACTGCAAAAACCACCGCTCCCAACACTAAATCATGAGTGGTATAGTTCTTCTCATGCACTTTTAATTGTCAGGGTGCATAGGCTATGACCTTATCTTTCCGCATCAACATACAACCAAGACCTAAACTGGACGCATCACAATACACAATGAACCCTTCTGTTCCTTCGGGAAGAGATAGAATAGGAGCACTACATAACTTCTGCTTCAACAACTGAAATGCTGCTTCTTGCTTATCAGTCTTTCTATCCTTCTAAGTCAACAGCATCAATGGTTGTGCTAACTTCGAGAAGTCTCAGTCAGGGACTTGGGTGCCTCCCAGTTCTTGATTGCTTCAATCTTAGCCAGATCTACATGTATGCCTTTCTTATTAACGACATGTCCGAGAAAATGAACCTCTCGAATCCAGAATTCGCACTTTGAGAACATTGCATACCATTTCGCTTTTCTCAACGTCTCCAAGATGATCTTCAGATGTTGTTAATGATCTTTCTTGGTTCTTGAATAGACTAGTATATCATCGATAGATACTATAACAAACTTATCTAAGTAAGGTTTGCATACTCTATTCATAAGACTCTATCATAATGATAACCCGATGGAACATCTTCCTTGGCTATCAATAGTTGATGATAACCCGATCGTAGATCAATCTTCGAGTAGAAACTAGATCCTTGAAGCTGATCAAACTAATCATCAATTCTTGGCAATGGGTATCGATTTTTAATAGTGAGTTTGTTCAACTCTCGGTAATCGATGCACATTATGAACAACCTATCTTTCTTCTTGACAGATAAGACTGGTGCTCCCTATGGCGAGAATCTTGGTCTTATAAATCCTTTATCCAACAATTCTTCTAATTGCTTGGACAATTCTTGCATCTCTGAAGGCGCTAACTGATATGGTGATCGGGCAATAGGAGCAGCTCCAGGTACCAAATCGATTCAGAATTCAACTTGTCTAGAAGCAGGTAATCCAGACAAATCATCAGGGAAGACATCTCGCACTATCAGTATATCCTCAAGCTTTCGCTCCTCATTCTTAGTATCTACCGCTTTGGCAAGAAACGTCGGATACCCTTCACGTAGATACTTGCAAGCCTTCATTACATTCACAATCTTCAGGGTAGACTTCCTTTGATCACCTTGGATAGTCAAGGTTCCAACACTTGGAATAGGGAGACGAATAATCTTCTCGTAGCATACCACTTCAGCATGATGCTTTGACAACCAATCCATGCCCACGACAATATCGAAACTACCAAGCACAACAGGTAGAAGGTCGACGTTAAAGGAATGACCCTCTAATTGCATAGTGCAACCTCTAACTACATAACGGGCTTCAATTATCTTTCCGTTGGCTAGCTTGACAAAATATTTCTTATCTAATTTACTAGATCTAAGGCCAACTAATGGTTCAAAGTTCTTTGACACAAAACTCATATCGACTCTAGTATCAAATAATATAGATGCGAAATGGTTGTTGACAAGGAACGTACCGGTAACGAAGGATGGTTCCTGTCTTGCCTCCTTGGCATTCATTTTAAATGCCTGCCCCTTTCATTTGGTCCTTTCAGCTTGGGGCAATCCCTCTTGTAATGACCTTAACCTCCACATTCATAACATCTTCGCCCAGTTCTCTCGGGCTTCTCAACTAACCTTACTCGACAAGTCTGAGCTTGATGCCCATACTTGTTACACCTTGAACACACATTCACATTAGAGTTACCACCATGATGAAGATTACACTTGCTACACTTCGGATGTGCACCAGCTTGCCTCCTTGCGTTAGGCAAGTTAGTAGCATACATCTTTCTTGACCCAACCCTCTGATTCTTCTGATTGCACAGATCGGTTCTTGAAATTTCCAGTCCACTTTCTTTTATTTTCCACGGATCTCTAATCATTTTCCACAACCTTCCTTTCGTTCTCCACGGGCTTCTTACCAGTATCCCTTTTCTTAACCAGCACACCTCTCCGAATAGCATCATCAGTCAATGGATTGGCTAGTGCCACTGCACTCTGCATTGTGGTAGAGTTTGATGTTGTAACCATGCCTCTGATCTGGGTGCCAATCCCCAAATATATCTCTCAATCCTGACGTAGTCTGGAGTCACCATTCGGGGTACAAGTCTTGCCAGATCATTAAACTTGTAAGTATAGGCTCTAACTTCCGCACCTTCCATAGTCAGATTCCAGAATTCAGTCTTGATCTTTTGGAGCTCATTGCGAGGACCGTACTCCTTAAGCAACATCTCCTTTAATTGGTTCCAAGAAACACCAAACGCAACTTCCTCTCCTAGGTTCTGAACTTGCGAATCTTTGAGACAAGCATATGACTACTTGTACTAGTGTCCTTAGTTAAGTCACAATTAAAAGAGTACGAATAGTTAAGTCACTATTAAAAGAGTATCAAAAAACACAAAAAATTATGGATGTTGTGCGATCAACTAGAATGAGTAGGTAGCAACTATACATCTTTCTTTAAATAATTAATATGTTATTCATATTTCACAAACAATATTATTAGAATAGTAATCTAAATTTCTAAGAAAAACAATTTTGATAGTTGTATGACTAAAAGTAGAGTTTAAGTGATTTCGAACCCATTTGACACAAGCAATTATGTAGTTTCTTAATTAATTTTTTGAAACAAAATCATTTTTTATCACTTAGATTCTTTTTTATACTATAGATGATGTATGGTTGTAGAATATGTTAGCTTTGGTGTGTTAATTCTTGAGATGGTTACTCGAATTGAAAACAAAGGAACACTAACAATAGTTTCAATAGTTAGTATGATTTATTACACATGAATTTGTTATGACATGCAATTATGTTTTAATATGATAACTTCTTTATATGAATTTATTGTAGCTTGCTAATTCTTGAGGTGGTTACTGCAAGTTATATTCTGGTGAGCTCATTATGCTTAGTAATTGGTACACATTGGGTATAATTAGTTTCCCATGAGTTATCTTCTTTTGATAAATTTATGTGATTCTATTTGGTAAGCTAGCTTCGATCTGGTTG
This sequence comes from Flaveria robusta, assembly GCA_025506415.1. NCBI lineage: Eukaryota > Viridiplantae > Streptophyta > Magnoliopsida > Asterales > Asteraceae > Flaveria > Flaveria robusta. The sequence continues at coordinate 30,978,206 of CM046466.1, forward strand.
ATATGAAAGCATAGTAACCACCAAAAAAATATATTTTTGGTTATATGCTCCACATGTTTAACCTCATGGAGGATGTGTTATGAACAAGAAACTAAACTGTTATATGTCGTTTTTCACAATCTGTTAAACTTATAATTGACATTTATATAATCTCTTAAGTTAGACCCATAATATGTATAGAGTTGTTACTACAAAAAAGAACAAAAATAATATTATTGTTATATTAATTAGAGCTTACAAAACTTCTGGTAGACTTGTGCTCTATATGCTCATTTAGTATATAATCAAAATCTTCTATAGGTTTTCTTAAAACCAAACTACAAGTGCATAGAATATGAACCCTTGATAGAAAAGGCCTACTATACATGCATATACAGTACAAACCAAGGAAAAGGGTATAATCTCTTTATCTTAATCACCTCTTTGTATATAGAGTGCAAACCAAGAAGATAGTTCACATTTTTTGCATGTTAATTAGATTGTAGGCCTATGTTTGGTATATTGTCAAATGTTTTGTTAATAATGATGGTTAACGAAGAAAAGATGTGCATCGCAACACACGTTTTATCCTTGTGGAATTACGAATTATGTGTTGCTATCAATTACTTTGTGTGTGAATCAATTAATAACATATTTGTGTGAATCGGTCGATATACTACTTTGGATGCGTATATATGATGTCATTTATTGTATAAATTACACTATTACATAAACAACCACAAATGTTTTTTACATTCTTGGTTTACATAATTAAGCTCATGTAACATCCACATCACCGATTAGGTAGATGTTTGGAGGATTTGTTTGGTTATGGATATGAATTTGACTAATGATGGGCCAAACAACTAAACAAAACATGTTACAATGTTGACATGTGTTTAATTTAACGAATTCAATGCATCTTATGACATATAATGGTTAATTTAAAGAATCTAACATACTCACATGTTCATTCTTTAAAACTAGATATTAATTTCTATATACTTTTCAACAAAAGTTGGTAAATTATTGTGATTTAGGTTATCAAGGTTGAAAATTATTTTGATAAAAATTGTATAGGTTTTTCTTATTAAATTGTTTTAAACTATATCCTTTTTATAGGACATTGAACAAGTTTACAAGTTCATTAGTTGGCACAATCTCATCAAACAAAAAGCACATGTAACTTTGAAAAAACTTGTTCGTACGAAGTAATTAAATAGCAATATATCCTTCCACATCTATCGACATTTATATATTTGTTGGTTTATGCGCAGCCATCGCAATGCGCGGGTCTTCCTACTAGTTATATATATATATATATATATATATATATATATATATATATGTATGTATGTATATATATATATATATATATATATATATATGTATGTATGTATATTTTCAAAAAGTAAACTATTAATAAACCCATTAACAAACCCAATAACATTTTAATTATTTTATCTTATTAAATCTTACTTTAGAGCTCATTAACATTATAAATATTTTAGCCAAATACAATTTACCCAATCTAATCTCAATTTAATATAATAATACCAAGATCATTTTGCTGAGGTATAAATTAGATCATTTTCCTATAATACCTTCATTATGTTTATTACTATAACAATTATCATCGTGTTATATATATGTTTTTGTATACAAGTTATTTAGTTTACAGTGCTTTTATGCATCGTATCATGGGGGCCCATTTTTTGTTCTCGCCAAGGGCCGTGGCAATTTGGAAATTGTCGGAGCCGACCCTACTACTTAAAACATTATTTTATCTTATTTCTAATGACAGAAAACTTTAAATTCCAAACACCATTACTTTAGACAAAATTTCAATCTATATCATGAATTGAATTTCGTAAATCGGTATTACGTTTACATAAAAATAAACTAATTATAAATAATAAGTAATCATGCTTATATTTAGAGTCACTCAGGAAAAAAAAAGGTTCATATTTAATTTTATTATGCAGATCATAATAATCAAATAATTAAATTTATATATTTTTATTTAAATATACATACTCAAACCTTTATTCACTCCATAGCTGTCATACCCCCGCTAGTAGCGGAAACACAAGGATAGGACGGACGAGATCGTCATAACACATTGGGGCGTATGAGAATCTCTAAAGGAATTCTCCGTTAATGGTTCATGACGTCACTCGACATAAAGAACAAGTGTAAAGAACAATCAATACCATAGCGTTATTTCATAAATGCATAAATAATCCAAAAGTTCCAAACTAGAACAACGAGTACAAGATCAATCCAAACAAGCCACAATTCCAGTAAAAACATATTATCCAAAACTAATGTTCTAATGCCTAATGCTCTTGAAGGAGCGGTATCTAAGCACCGTTACCTGAAAAGACGTGCTTTAAAAAGTCAACATACATTAGTGATTTTAGAGGTTCAAAAGTACAAATAAGTTGTCGTGTGAGTCACGTACAAAATACGTGTGTGTGAGAAAATAGAAGTCATAGAAACCAATATAAGCTCATGACCAGGCCAAGTCCAAATAACCAGATTACGTTCACCCAAAGGCACGCACAGGCCACGTCAGTCTTAGCTAGTATAGCGACAACAGTAGTTGGGGTGTCAATCCATTAGTACTAACAATACCTTTCCACGACAGTCCTAGTACAAGTCTAATATATGCCCAAATACTCATGAAGGGAATGTAGACTCGATCCTATGACTCAAACAACATAAGACGGTCTAAACCAAGTCCAAATCAAAATTTAACACGGCATAGTCCAAAAACAATGAGTATGTTTTTCCCCCAAGTAAAACATATTAAAAGTGACTATGAAACTCACTTTGATGATAACACAATTCAAAGTCCATGACAAGTATAGCAAATAACTATAGATAACAAAACAAAATAAGATTACTAAAGATCAAGAAGACCTATATGGTTGTACTTCTCATAGTCCAGTCCTTAATGTTCATCCGATTTATTATTTTTATAATATCTTAGTTCATGTCCTTCACATGTACCATTATCATTAACGTTCTCAAATGCATATTTATTAATTCAAATTTGATAACATATTAACCTTACATGTTCTTATCCTTTAATGTCTTGAAATCCACCTTTGAACCCAACTTTTTACTTATTTTAGTTAATTAGCCCCCAATTTTAACATTTAAATTATGTAAAAATATTTCAGCTTGTAGAACCGATCATGCATCGATCTTGTCTAGACTGTTTGGAGGTCAAAACGATAATAAATTGCAGGATTGAGTTAGGGAGGTCAATGCAACAGTTTCATAATGGTTGGAGAGTTAACAAACTAACACTTACAAGATCAAATAGGGAACCGGCTTTAGGAAACAAAAAACTTAAAGAAAGAACACAAAACAAGAACAAAGCAGTTGATTTTCAAGGATGTTGTATATTGCTCTCAAGTGTTCAAACCAAAGTTACAAGGCTTTCTTAGTTAGTCTCTTAGATTGATACATGAGATACTTTATACTACAACCTACAGTCGACCATACTTTGACAACCAGCTGGAACACTAATCTAGACAACAAGATCGATGTAAAGTCAAAAGGCTGATTGCCTTTTGACATGAGACTATGACTTGCCATAACTCACATCTTTATCTAATACAAAAAGATAAAATAGTACAAAGTAGAAAAGTTACAGACAAAGACCATAATTTACAGTTTGACAAAAGTATGGAATTATCACTAACTTGTATAAGTTGGTGGCTTATCAGAGATGGCAGAAGAAAGTGCTTCAGCTTTGTCAAAAGTATGTTAGAGAAAGCATGTCTTCTCTATCTTAGGAAGACTTTGTCTTTAAAGCTTCGAAAGACTTCATCTTTGGCTTCGGAAGAAATGAACTTTGGCTTCGAAAGATTTGACACTTAGAGAATTTCTTAGTGACTTTGTCAAATATTCTTAAGTAACTTACTTGTACTTCAGATTGCATGCGGATAGCTCTTTGGTAAGCATCAGCCTCTAAGATAACTCTTACATAAATCATCGCGTATTAGGAACCGTTTGAAAGATAAGATGTAAGGGATATGAAAAAGGCTAATGCACCCAAAATAGTCAAGGTGCTTCCTGCATGCATGCACTTTGTGCATCGCAGAAGTTACTTCAGAAGTTTTACACACTGCAAAGAAATTTCTCTAAGTATAAAATCTTCCGAAGCCAAAGACCAAATCTTCCGAAACCAAAGATGAAGTCTTCCGAAGCTTAGATTCCGAAGCCACAAAGATAGAAGACTGATTTCTTCTGAAAACAGAGAAGACATGCTTTCTCTGATCAACTTTTTCAGAAAGCCGTCCAACTTTCCACTGCCAATCTGCACACTCACCAACTTACATAAATTGGTGAAAAGGTCCATGCTTTAGGAAATTGTAGATTATGGTTTAAAGTCTGTAACTTTCTACTTTATGTACTTTTATCCTTTTTTAATACATTAGGATGTAAGCTATGGCATGTCATAGTCACTAGTCAAAAGGCAATCTACTTTTTGACTCTACATTGATCTTGTTGTCTAGATTAGTGTTTCCAGCTGGCCTTCAAAGTATGACCGGCTGTAGGATGTAGTATAAAGTATCGCAGGTCCTTGTATTTTATTTCTATGCTTTGTAACACTTGTAAAAGAACTTGGGACCAATATACTTTATCCTTGAAAACCATTACTTGTTGTTCTTGGTTCTATCTTATCTTGTTTTGCTTGTGTTTCTTAGTATCACTCTAAAGGTTCCAGTTCCCTATTTGATCTGTTAAGTGTTCTAAGTCTCTCCTCATTGTGAAACTAATTGCATTGAACACCTTCACCGATCCTACAATTGGTATCAGAGCTTCCAAGGCTCTTGATCGTAAGATCTCACCATCTTAGATCACTCAGTTTTCACAAAACACTTAACAACTTAAATGACGGCTCTCACAAAGGCTGATATGGAAACTGCAACATTACAAATGATATTAGAGCACTGATGACAGATCTCATCAGTAGACATAAAAGCATGAGAAGAGGTTGTCTTTTGGAATGGACTTCTTTGGATGTAGCTCTCCCTTAGTGTCTCAGGGAAGGTGATGAAAGGACCCTTTTGTGTAGGAGATAAGATGATGTTGAGGTTCTCTACAATCCCTTTCAACCACATGGAGGGCTGAACTCTGCTGATTGCTGGAGTTACCAGATGGATTTTGCATGTTCATCTCCATCTGGTAGCCACTAGGGATACCATACAACTCTGTAAGAGTAAGAGTCTTGAGGTTCTCAGTCCTCTTGATAACAACACAGTAATGGGTCCACTGTCTAGTAAGAGAGGACATGAGCTTCCTTACAATGTCCCTGTTTTCAAGATTTACTCCAACATCCATTAGAGTGTCCACAATCTTAACATACCTGAAGTATTGTTGAGTCATGGTTTCACCTATTTTGTAGGTGAAATTCTCAAACTGCTGCTTCAAGAGGTCCTTTTTGTTCTCTTTTGCTTCAGAGGATCCATCATATATGAGCTTCAGTGCATCCTATAACTGCTTAGCAGTTTTACACTTCTTGAAGCCCCTTTAAATGGAGTTTGGAAGAGCATTTTGGAGGACAGTCATGGTTTTCTAGTCGATATCAATCTTCTTTATATCTTCTTCAGAAAAGTCAGCTACCTCTTTTGGTATCATGCCACCTCCAGCAGCAGCTGAAGAGGTGCATGGAATGTAAGGTCGAGAGACAACAGATTCCCACATCCTAGAGTCTTGTGACTTGATGAAGCCTTCCATTCTTTGACATCAAGTGTCAAAGTCTTCAGGAGTGATCAGTGGAGACTTTGTCAAGGAGCTTGGATACAATCTATTGAGTGTATCCCAAATTTTGTGATTAAAGACATAACATGCTCTTTACTGAGCATGAGTGCATTGTTCTCAAGCCCGGGATGGTCATTCCTCAGGAGCACATACTGCTCAGAGCCCCCAGGAAAAGGGAACATGTACAAGATGGACTTGCAAGAAACTTCCCCTTCAAGAGAAGTGTCTTGCTTTCTATCCAAAGCAAATAGTTATGAGTCTTTTCTCTGGCATAAAAGAATATGCCATGTAAACTTTAAAAACATAAATAAATTAAGAATGATTTGGTAACTGGAATGCCAATGAAAGAGTTTACAAGTGAAGATCATTGTGTTGCATGCCAAAAAGGGAAGCAGCACAAGGTATCTCACAAGCCAAAGGAAATAAATTCCATCACTACTCCCCTACACTTGTTACATATGGATCTCTTTGGCCCCACCAGTGTAAGGAGTCTAGGAAGGACCTCATTCTGTTTAGTGATCACAAATGATTTCACTAGATTTTCTTGGGTCTTTTTCCTTAGAACTAAGGATGAGACTCCTGAAATCTTGAAGAATTTCATTTTGAAGATTGAGAATCAATTTGATCACAAGGTCAAAATCATAAGATGTGATCAAGAAACTGAATTTAAGAACCAAATCCTTGATACATTCTGCAATAAAAACGGTATTACAAGACAATATAGTGCTGCTAGGACTCCTTAGCAAAATGGTGTTGCAGAGAGGAGAAACAGGACACTAATTGAAGCTGCAAGAACCATGTTGTCCGACTCTAAACTGCCTATCACCTTCTCGGCAGAAGCAGTGAACACAGCTTGCTATGTGCAGAATAAAGTTTTAGTAGTTAAGACTCATGGTAAGACTCCTTATGAACTGTGGCACAAAAGGAGACCTTTTATTGGTTTTCTCGGATCTTTTGGATGTCCTTGCACAATCTTGAATACCAGAGATCAGATAGCCAAATTTGATGAGAAATCCGATGATGGATACTTTATTGGATACTCTTCTCAAGCTAAGGCTTATAGAGTATACAATCTCAGAACTAGAATAGTTGATGAGTCAGCCAATTTGACTTTCAATGAACACACTCCTTGTGTGAGAGGTTCTAGTCCAGATTGGCTATTTGATCTTGATTTAGTTACCAACTATTTTAACAAGTCTTGTGAGAATGTTTCAGGATCCACTGGTAGTCTATCAACAGAAGATCCTAACCCAAGATTTGAGCTAAGAAGATCTTCAAATCAATCTACTTCACCTCCAGTGGTAACAAATTCTGCAGATGGAGCTCCTATCAGCACAACCATGACAAATCTAGCTGATACATCTGAAGTGCCTTCAAATTCTAACTCAGAGGCACAAAACTTAAAAGAAGGAGCTTCAAATGTATAAGGAAGTGGTAGTAGTGACAGTGACCAAGAGTTTCTTGATGTTGACAATCACTCCATGGAAGACAACATCAATGATGTCACTCACTCATTGGATCAAGTCTCTCTTGATAAATGTGTTGATGTGGTGGGAGAATCTACTCTGCCTGATCAAAATTTTTCAAATTTAGATCTCTCAAATCAACTTGCTATGATTCCTCAACTCAGGATCCACAAGTCTCCCCCTATTACAAATATCATTGGAGAAGTTGATAAGGGGGTAAGAACAAGAGGACAAACCCATGACAAAAATGTTTGTCTCTACTCTTGTTTCCTATCCCAAGTAGAGCCAAAAAAAGTTGAGGAGGCTCTAAAGGATGGAAGCTGGGTTGAAGCTATGTAGGAGGAGCTGCTTCAATTCAAAAGGTAAAAGGTTTGGAACCTATGTCCTCTTCCTTTAAGGAAGACTACCATAGGAACCAAGTGGGTGTTTAGAAACAAGAAGGATGATAGAGGACTTGTAATCAAAAACAAGGCAATACTAGTTGTTCAAGGGTACACTCAAGAGGAAGGGATTGATTACACTCATGTCTTTGCTCCAGTAGCAAGACTTGAAGCTGTTAGGATATTTCTAGCTTTTGCTGCATCCAAGAACTTCAAGGTCTACCAACTTGATGTCAAGTGTGCTTTCTTATATGGGGTGATTGATGAAGAGGTTTATGTCAAACAACCACCTAGCTTTGCATATCCAGATCATCCTGATTATGTCTGCAAGCTTGATAAAGCTCTTTATGGGCTGCACCAAGCTCCAAAGAAGTGGTATGAGACTCTATCTCAGTACCTATGTCAACATGGCCATAGAAGGGATACTATAGATGGAACTCTCTTCATCAAAGGAACAGGAAATGACTTAATGCTAGTTCAAGTTTATGTTGATGACATTTTCTTTGGGTCAACTAATCCAAAGCTTTGCAAGGACTTTGAGAAGCTCATGAAGAATAGATTTGAAATGAGAGCCAGAGGAGAACTCAATTTCTTTCTAGTAATCCAAGTGAAGCAAGTTGAAAATGGAATCTTCATAAGTCAGTTAAAGTATGTTCAAGACATACTAACAAGATTCAGCATGACTGACTGTAAGGCTGCAAAGACACCCATAGCAAGAAACCACTCCCTTGGACATGATCTTAAAGGGGAGTATGTGGATGAGCATCTCTACAGGGCTATGATTGGGTCTCTTGTGTACCTCACTACCAGTAGGCCTGATATCATGTTTGCCACATGCATTTGTGCCAGATATCAAGCCAACCCTAGGATGTCACACCTGGATGCTATCAAGAGAATTCTAAGATATCTCAAAGATGCTCCATCACTAGGCCTTTGGTATCCAAAGAATTCTAACTCGAATCTGTATGCCTATACAGATAGTGATTATGGTGGCTGCAACATGACTGCAAAATCTACATCTGGAGGATGTCAATTTCTTGGTGGAAGGATAGTCTCATGGCAATGTAAGAAACAATCCTGTGTATCTGCATCAACTGCTGAAGCTAAATACATTGCTGCTACTAGCTGCTGTGCTCAAGTGCATTGGATTCAGAATCAGATGTTAGACTATAGATTCAACTTCAAAGAGACTCCCATCCACATAGACAACAATAGTGCTATCTCTATTACAGAGAATCCTGTGCAGCACTCAAGGACCAAACACATCAACATCAGGTATCATTTAATTAGAAATAATTTTGAAAAGGGGTTAATCAAACTAGTCAAAGTTCACACAAATGAACAATATACTGATATGTTCACTAAAGCTTTTGATGAACAGAGACTTAAGTATCTTATATCAACTATTGGGATGATTAACTTTGAGTAGCTTTTTCTTAAACTTAAATTCAATATTATTTCTAAATTTTGTGTGTCCTCAATTGTCTATTTTATCACCTTCATAAGCCCCTAACTATCTTGGAAGAAGAGTCTTTCAGAAAATATTCCTTAGATTTTTGAAAATTTTGAACATATTTCTTTTCGGAAGAAACTAAGTTACCTTCGGAAGAAGTCATTAATATTAACTGCTTATGACAATTTACCTTCGGAAGAAATTACAATATCTTCAAATAACTGCTTATGACAATTTACCTTCGGAAGAAATTTTTACAATATCTTCCGAAGCCAAATTTACTCATAAGTACTCATATGCTATTAAAGAACAACTTTCTTCCGAAAGTACCTATGTCTCTGAAGTGAGAAATACTTTAAGTATTTTTCTTCCGAAGCAAAATTTTAATAACTCTTAGAAATATCTTTCGAAGCCAAATTGGCTTCTGATGCTTTTATCAAAACTTTCGAAGCCAAATTACCTTCGGAAGATTTTTGACTTTCAAGAAAACTACTTTTGGGAACTTTTTCAGAGGTGGGACCGATATCCGGATTTCAAAGTTTATCTTTTCGTATTAACTTTGTCTCAAATCCATTTCATATAAATACCTAACAGTTTCCCACTCTTTCACTTTTCTCTCTTCATCTGCAACATCTTTGTAACCTAAATTCACCCACAAACCGCCTTTGTTCTTATCTTCCTTCACGACAAAGCTTACTCAAATGGCTGACCAAAATCGCAGAAACCAACCCGATTTCTCCATTCAACTTCACAGACAACACAATCAGGTTGCTCTGTTGAACTCTGAGAAAGATCCTGGTTTCTCAGAGGTTTGCCTTTTCCTTTCTTTGACCAACTACTTCACCTCCCTCACCATTGATCCTCCTCTCTATGAGGATCATCTTCTGGACTTCTGGCGGACCTGCCAAGAGTCCCCAAGGATGGGGAGAAGGCACTATCTGCCACAGTGCAGTGGAGGACAATCTTCATCACTCCGGCCATCATCAACACTCATCTTCAGCTGGATGATGCAGAAGGTGATTTGTCCTTTCCCAAATCTGCTGTAAACCAATCTTTTGAGCAGATGGGCTATGAGGGAGATTTCTCAGTCAGAACATTCAGGAAAGGGAAGGTCTCTTCCCAGTGGAAGTACCTCCTCCATGTTGTCAAACACAGCTTATCCAACAAGCATGGAGGATGGGACCAGATTCCTGAAAATCTCTCCTTCATAGTTCATGGACTGGTTTAGGGGGTCAAGTTCAGGTATTCATACTTTGTCTACCTTAATCTGCTTGCTAACTTGGACTCCCTAGAATACTATATGTTCCCTAGATATGTCCAGCACATTCTTAACTGTGAACTGGGCTCACAGTTGAGGGGAACAGGTAGAATTCTTAAATTGGAACAGATGACGCCCGACATCTTTGAAATCATGAGAAAACCAACTGTGGGATTCTCTGGGGTAGAAACAGCCCTTGTCCCCAATATGTTAGAGCTCATTGCTCAAGGTGACAACCTAGCAGCACCAGCTAGTGTTGAACCCACGCCTACTGTCTCCCAACCACCATCTCAACCCTACAATAACCATCATCTACTCAAGAAAACATAAACGAACCCTTGCTCAAGCTATTCAGTCTGAGCAGGCCCTTATATTACCACCCATGCAAGAGTAAGTGGACACTAGAGCTCCCACTTCCCTTGAAGAGCAAACCACTCCCATCTCTCATATTATCAGTGCTAAGGTTCCTCATGCTCAGCCTGATGAGCTCATCACCCAAACAGCCTTAAGCCTTCACTCAGAGTCTCAAAACTCTAGTGAACAACCTTCAGGGGACAGTTACCATCCCCAGCCTTTTGATCTCAACCAACCAATCCCCAACCTTGAATTCTATGATGATAAAGACATGGGATTCAGTGAGTACCATGAGTCTCTCTTCTCCACCCTTGCTCAAGGAGAGATGAGTGCTCCTGCCACTCTTATGTCTAGCCCACATCATCCACCCCATACTGAGGTGGATCTCCCTGAACAAGTTCAGGAGGTACATATGGAAGAGGCTCTCACTATTGCTAGTGATTACATCATTCAGACCTCAACCATGGCAACTCAGCCCATTGACACTTCACCTTAAGCTGTCAGTGAACAGAGGAAATCCAGCAGCCAAGAATACTATGCTGGTGATGAGGAAGAGGACATCAGTCCAATTCTCTTATCCCCCATGATTCTTCATCTAAAGATGATGGGAGTCTGAAACTAAAGGTGCACCAACTTGAAAAAACTATGCACCTATTTAGTCTCCAAGGTCAGTCACTTGGAATCTCAAGTGACTATCTTACAGAAGAGGGTCAATGACCAGCAACTTGAGATCACCGATCTCAAGGGCAAGCTAGCTGAGAGACCATCAAGACAAACTCAACCAGGTCCACAAGAACCTGTGGAAGTAGTGGACTTGACCTCCAGCTCACCTATGCAAGTGGGTGATGCTACCAAAAAGGGGGAGAAAGTCTCTACAACCACATAACCTTGGAGTTCTGTCATGAGTATGGGCAATGAGGACTCACCACCCTCACTTGTAGTTGTCCAGACTCAACAACTTCCTCAGGCTCACAGTGATGTGTAGGCCATAATTCAACAACTATTTAAGGAAGGAATTCCAATGGCCATGTCTGCCCCATCCTACCCAGCTGAAAATCTAATGATGGGATGGTGGTATGACAGCTCAAGAATGGCATTGGTGCTATCAAGATCTCAGGAGCAGCAGGAGCTCTTCAACTTTCAGACCCTGAGTTTCCATGATGGTATGAACTTAGTTAACCTGCCTCTTATCAATCCAAGCCAAAACAGATAGGCTGGCAGGTTAGCTGAGGTGATTCAAGAGTGGGTGCTGCAGGAATTCAGACAAAAAGCATAATTATATAGATAGAGGCTAGCAGGGAAAACTATTGGTCAACTGGATACTGCGGTAGACCCTAAGATTAGCTTCGAAGGGGAAACCTCAGTTGAAGTCCCAATAATAAAACCTATGAACCTTGAGACAGGCTCATTCTCAGCACCTAGTACCCTCAATGAAACACCTGCAGGTGAAGGTGTATCACAATCTCTCTCTTGCCGGAGCTCAAGCTCATCACAACCATCAAAAGGCCAAAGCTCTCTCCACCCATAGTCATACAGGCCAACAATTGGCAAAGAGAAAAGGAAAATGACTCCTGAGGAGATTGAGGAGAAGAGAGAGAGGAAGAGAAAGGCCAGGGGAGAGAAATCCAAAGAAGTCCCAAGCTTCATGCAAGCTACAATCATGACTGCTCACAGGCCGGACACTCAGAATGATGAGTTAAGAGCAGCCAGATTGAACTATCTGGGACTTAGGAATTATAATATAAATGAAATCATCTCTCTCCCTTTGGCAGAATTAGATGAACTGACAGACAGAGAACTGTATAAAGAGAGGAAGGAGGCTGAGGCTGTAGAATTACGCTTCAAAATTAAGGAGGAAAGAAGAAGAAAGAAACTTCAGAAAGCTCATGTCCTCTCTCCGGTTCAAGAAAGTCCTAAGAGGGAGTCTGTGGCTGCTCAAGAGGAACAAACTCAAATAGGTAGAGAACAAGAAAGACAAAAGATGATAGCCTATCTGAATGTCACAAGACTCTATCAGACAGCAGCTCTTAACCCTCTCTCATATAAATACATTGAGTTTGAGTACCTCAAACAGTTGGATGAAGAAGCTCAAACTCAAAGGAAAGCTGTCAAGAGGAAGATGCGAGAGGAGGCTGCTAAAATAAGAGCCACCATCAGAGCACAAGAAAAGAAGTCTACTGACAGACTGAAGATGGTGAGCATCTTGAAGCTGTATAGGTTCTCCCGAAGGAGACTTGTCCTATGTCTCTATCCATAATGGATGAGCACATCAGGAGGATCAAGCAGAAGATAAAGGAAGGTCAGCTTGTTGACTTGCATTCTCTAACAAGTCCAGCTGTACCTGAAGTTGAGGTGAAGGTTGAACCATAAGAGACAACACAACCTGATCCTGAAGCTACACCCAAGCCAACTTCATCTTCTGACCCATAGCAGGGTTCTGAACCCCCTTCTTCTGAACAAATGGGGGATAAGGACCCAACTAAGGAGAATACAGAAAGCCCAACTGGTGCTGCAGGTCACACTCCTTAGTTAAAATATAGAGTGAGGAAAGGATGGCCATCAGAAGGGACAAAAGAAAGAGAAAAAAGTCCAAGGCATCCTCATCAACACCTCAGGATGAGTAATAAAATCCTAAGGAAGTGCACTAAGAGGCTGCTTAATCAATCCCATTCAAAGTAAAGCCTCTTGCATCCGGAAGACCAACTATGTCCTGGATCTATACTGCTAATCCAGACATGAGGACTGCAAACTGTTAAGCATCCTCTCTGTTTTGGTAGCATGCCTAGGGAGAGTTTGTAAGCGATATGAAAAAGGCTGATACACCCAAAACAGTCAAGGTGCTTCTTGCTTGCATGCATTTTGTGCATGGTAGAAGTTACTTCAGAAGTTTTACACACTGCAAAGAAATTTCTCTAAGTGTAAATCTTTCGAAGCCAAATACCAAATCTTCCGAAGCCAAAGATGAAGTCTTCTGAAGCTTAGAAGACAAAGTCTTCCGAAGCCACAAAGATAGAAGACTGATTTCTTTCGAAGACAGAGAAGACATGCTTTCTCTGATTAACTTTTTTAGAAAGCTGTCCAACTTTCTGCTGCCACTCTGCAAACTCACCAACTTACACAAGTTGATGAAAAGGTCCATGCTTTAGGAAACTGTAGATTATGGTTTAAAGTCTGTAACTTTCTACTTTATGCACTTTTATCCTTTTTGTAATACATTAGGATATGAGCTATGGCATGTCATAGTCGCTAGTCAAAAATCAATCTGCCTTTTGACTTTACATTGATCTTGTTGTCTAGATTAGTGTTTCCAGCTGGCCTTCAAAGTATGGCCGGCTGTAGGATGTAGTATAAAGTATCTCAGGTCATTGTATTTTATTTCTATGCTTTGTAACACTTGTAAAAGAACTTGAGAGCAATATACTTTATCCTTGAAAACCATTACTTCTTGTTCTTGGTTCTGTCTTATCTTGTTTTGCTTGTGTTTCTTAGTATCACTCTAAAGGTTCCAGTTCCCTATTTGATCTGTTAAGTGTTCTAAGTCTCTCCTCATTGTGAAACTAATTGCATTGAACACCTTCACCGGTCCTGCATAAGATACTAAACAAAATTCCAGAAAAAGAATCACCAAAAATGGGTATAGTACGAGGGAGATATGACCTTACGAACACAGACCAACATTCTAACCGAATTTAATAGCCTTGACCTTCAGTTTTGTTTGCTACGTTTGAAGGACAAAATATATCAAAACAACATGAGACAACTTGAATTAGTTAGAGGACTCACTAAACTTGTTATTAGATGAAAATTGACCCATTTGTGCTTAATATGATCGAGTTATGACCAGTACAAAACGTCTCATTTTTTTCTAACAACAAGCTGTCTAGTAATCTAATCTTATCCCTTTACATCCCAAACCTCAATATTTGACCATTATTAACCGAAAACCTTAAAAAACGTTTATTTTTTGAACTAATTGACAAAACCTTATATTAGAAACATAGATTATCACAATTTTTTAGTTTCAAAACAGTTAGTATAGATTTTAATCTTTCGGTTCACGTAATTAGTTAATCAGTACATAGTTTCGATTCCCCAACCCGTCTATTGATCCAAGAAGCTAGTTTTATGTTTTCAACAAGAATTTGTTAGTCCAAAATGTCCATTATGATCAGGTCACATAAGTTTACAACCCAATTTTGATAGGTTCAAAGAATATACAAAGATTAAGAATTAGAGTTTTACCATTTAAAAGGTCCAACACCCGAAACAATTAGATCATCCCGAACCAATGCCCGAACCAAGAACACAAGATTATTATATGCTGATTTTGATGATTTTTGATGAATAAGATCAAGAACATGAACAAACAAGGATTAAATTATCAAAATAAATAGTTTTCTTGCCGAAGAAGGTGTAGATGAATAAGTCTTGCATAAAAATCAAATTTGAGTGCTAGAATATTATCAAAATTGAGGTAACTGATGATAATGGTGATTAATTAGAATGAAGAACAAAAAGAGAATGGATGGTGACGGCTAGGGTTTCACTAGAGAGCATTCTTGGAGAAAAATTTGTAAAAAATGAAGAGAAAACAAGGGGGAGGCCTCCTTTATGAGGAGTTTTGGCCGAATAGGGCTTCGGGTGGGCCCCCGGGCCCTTGGCTTGTTCTGTACTTTTCTGTCCCGCCTAGTCCCGCATGCCGTCTAAATTTCGTGTCGTTAAATTCTATGCATTAATACAATTCCAACGGACTATTATATGTAATATAAAACATTTATAATATATATTTTAAAATTAACAACACCTTGTATTTCTAAGGTGATGCTTTTAACAACACCTTATCACCTTTTTGTTACATTCCACATTTAAAAAGGTTTAAAAAGATAAAGTGAAAAATCAAAATTGAATGTAATTTATTCCATTAATTGCATAAAATAGGATATTAAGTTTTGAATAATAAATTTATGAGATACAATTTGTATTATAATTTATGTTTTATACTAATTGCTAAATGCTTTGTTTGTTGTAAAAAAAGTTATGCTACGAAATATCACTTGGGTTGACCTAGGGGCTGTTGATTACTGCTGACTCAGTAAGATCTGACTGAGTCAAAAGCTGACCCAGTTAGAAGTTCTGACTGAGTTTACATCTGATTGAAACTTGACTGTTTGATTCAGCATCTGATTGACTCTACTGAATAATAAAAATAACCATATTGAAGGTTCTTAGGTATTGAAGATAGTGATACCTAAACCCATGCTATTTTCAATTTCCCCCAGATTCAATCAACCCTATAATATCATACAACCCCTCAATTCAACCCACACCTAGAAGACCCACAAAACGTGTTTCAAGATTGGTCGGAGACCCACAGGAGTTAACCGGAGTCAGTGAAGCGGTGAAGAGGAGCGGCGGATAGTCACTGTCATCTCTGCTTCTTTTCGCCGGAGGGAGGGCGCCAGGAAGGTGTCGTTCATGCAGAGGGAGGGCGCCGGGAGGGTGTCGTTCACATGGAGGGAGGGCGCCGGGAGGGTGTCGTTCACGCGGAGGGAGGGCGCGCGGTCACGTGGAGGGAGGGCGTCGGTTTGGGTCAGTGCAGCCGATTTTAGGGTTTCGGTCAGACCTTTGCGACCTGGTCAGTCGCTAAGACCGGAAAAATCAAACGCACTGACCGGCAGTCAGTCAGTCAGTGGTTAGCCCCGTGGTCAGTGAAATCAAACACGGCCTAGGTTGATTCGAAAAAGAAATTTGCTTTTGAGATACTATATTAACAAATCTTTTGTGAATTTTATGACGTGAAATTTTTAACTTTATATTGTATATCTTAAACATTTTATTCTTTGAAACTTTTAATTATATATGTCTTTGGTACCTTCGACAACTTGATTTATTATTATCATATTTTTATCTCGAAGTTTCATATATAGAAATTGATGTTTCAGTTTCATATATATAAGTGTTAAAAGACGCAAAAGACGAAAAAGAAAATCAATGTCAATAGTTTCAAGAGATTATGCTATGCTTATCATAACTTGAGTTACTCTGATATGGCTCAACTGTTTCATAACTAAAATTCCATTATTACATTGCGCTATATATAACCAAAACTAGAGATGAGTTAGAATTATTATGTATAAAAACAAATATTTAGAGATTTGTAAATTATAAATCTAATTTTTTTTAATTTTACTTTCATATTATTTACATTATTACTAATAATATTATTTAATTGTTTTAGATCTAAATTAGTTTTATAAGTAAATTAAGAAATAGATATTTTTAATAGTGTTATTCCTAAGAAAATAAATTTTATAAAATAAGAAACTTTTTAAAAACTCCAAACTTTTTTAAATATATATTTATATAATGGTTTGTTTTGAAACACAATGTTTAATTTATTTTTGGGAAAAAAACAAATAAAGATTTTAAAATAAAAGTTTAAAAAGTTAATATAATATTTATTACTTATAGTCCTTAACCATATCTTATATTAGAATATAGTTTTATAATTAATAAATTTTTATCTTATAAAATATTTTATTTGATCAACTCGTGTAATACACGAGTTTACTAAAGCTAGTTGTATAATATTTCATAAATATGTAATAAAAAATATCTATTGCGAATAGTATAACTTTAAATTTTAGCAACTCGTGTATTACATGGGGTTCTAACCTGGTATTTAATATGGAACTATAATACGAACTATTACGCGTAGCCTAATAATTAAATAGAATGAATAAATATTAGAAAAATAAAGAAAAACATAAAATATTTAATATGGAACTATAAGAAAAGTTTATTGAAGTTGAGAAAAACCATCTGATATAACACGTACAAGAATATCACGTACAATTCTTGTGTTAACCCCGTCAAGCTCCTGAAAACAAAGAGACAACTCTATTAGGGTTGGAAAAGTTAGAAAAAGAAAAAAAACAGTTGCAGTTGACTGGGTGTGAACGAGCGAGCGAGGGTATAGACGTGGAGAGGGATCTCGACCACTACGCTAGGTTTAGAGTTTGTATCAAAGGTGGTAACTTAAATATATAAAGCAAGTGATAGTCGGTGGCAACCCTAGCGACATTAGTAAGTGCAGAAATCCGTTAAAGGGGGAGGTGTGAAAGGTTGATTAGTAAATGCAGAAATCCGTTTAAGGGAAAGGTGTGAAAGGTTGTTGGTTGATTGAAGGATGGGAGAGTTGTTGGAGTACTTTGTGGTATGCGGAATAGGGCCTGAGATTCGGACGGTGGAGGGGGAGAAGGGCTTCCAGGGGACGGGGGTTCTGTATTTGGCTTCTCTGCTCGATCTCTACCCTCCTCCCTCCCACACGCACCCGCCTCCACCCCCGCAGCTTCCCACGGTAACTCACTTTCCATCAACGAACTGCTCTTTTTATTATTATGCATCATAATCCATCCTATGTTGGTTATGGATCTCATCTCGAATTCATCTGATCTCCTCTGGATCTCATCTCCTCTGTTGTTGACTGCAGTGTGTTCTGCCTGCTGGTGTGGAGTTCTACTCTTCTGGCTTTGATTCCACCAACCCTTCTTCTTTCCCTCGCAGTTATCCCATTGTGTTAACCGGTATTTCCAACATTACATTACTTTTATCTTCCTGCAACTTTACCACCTGCACACTTATATGATCTAATATGCATTCACTTGGCTTTTTTGATGCTGCAGAGGGAGATGGCTCTAAAATTTATGTCAGCTGCATTGCCTTTAGGGATCCTGTTTGTGAGGATATTGCTGAAGCTTATCACATTCCTGCCAATTCATTTGCTGACAAATGTATCTGTCTCGTCTCACGTGCTCCCACTTTTAACATTCTTCGGCAAGTACTAGAGGAAATATACAATCTTTGTTTTTCCATAAACGGAAGCAGGTGATGATTTTTACCACTCCTATCCTATGCACATATATGTTTCTTAGATGCTTGCTTGCTTGCTATTCAATACATTCATTCATCATCCTAATGAAGGGCCACCAAATGGGGTATTGCTGTTAGAAAAAAATAATACTAATGAAGGATATCCAACCAATGCCTTTCCTTAGGCAATTGTTTCCGTTACCCCGATTTCTGATTTTCTGGAGTCTGGATATGAAATCCTTGTACATGAACTTTATCATTTTTGGGGGTTGTTTCAACTTGCATTTGGAACTGATTAATTATTGCAACTTGAAGCCATGATAATCATTGTTTAAATGTTTGGGCAAACACAATGCATATTATTATTTGATCATTTAGGAGTCAAACAGATGCAACAAAACTGATTATCTTTGGGATTATATAAAATCACCTCTTTTTAACCTAATTTAAGGCACTTTACTCCCATTTTACAAGATATCTTTATTTTTCTCACGAAGAATGCCCTTTTTGGTAATTTTATTTATTAATTTGTTAAATTGTCAGAACATCTCAAACCCTCTCACCATTGCAACTTCAAAACACATCCAAACATTATCTTCTACAACCCTCTCTATAAGGCTGATTATTTGAGATTTTCATCATTATTATTTTATAGAACATAATGACTTTTATAACATACGCCCTTATGTATATTACTAGAGATTTAGTAATTTTTGTTTCTTTTCACAAAATGTCTTTTTTATTGCGTGAAGGTGTCGTAGGTGCTTTTATTCTATATAATAATAGATCAGTTCCAATTCATTTGCAGCAAGCCATTATGGGATGTTATTGCATATACTTTGTCCAATGTACCATTGCCTGCTCCAGGAAAAGAACGCGTTCTCTTTGCTATTGACGATAGCTTGCTTTCTGTTGACTTTCCACCTAAGGATGGACTTCCGCATGCTGATGTAAGTGCATGAAATAATTTTGATGTAATTGATTGTAAAAAAATATAGTTATTTGTTAGACATTGGTTGTTACATCTCATAATTGTTATTTATTTACTTGAGTGCAGATATCCTTTCAACCACTTATGCAGTGCCTGGATGTTGACAATTTCATTAAATTGTTTACAGCTGTATTACTTGAGAGGAGGGTTTTGCTTCGATCAAACAAGTATTTCTTCCCTTAAGCTACATTGTTTAATCAAAGCTGTGACAACTTTTGGTTAACACTACAAAGCTGTGCAGGCCTGATATTTCAAACATGTTCTTGTCAATTGTCAATCAGCATGTTCCCTAAGTAGATCAAAATGGGTTTTAAGTTTATGATTACAAGGAACCAAGGCTAGAGAACGGGTCATAACAATGAGTAAAAATGTGACTACAGAGTAAAGCTTAAAATGAGTGGGTTGAGCAGGTTGGGTAATGGGTCACAACAGTTTTGGGTAATAATTAGTGTGTAAAATTTGACTAGAAACATCAATTTTTTTAGATGTAACTTAATTGGCTGAATGAATATAATGATTTACGAGCCTGTAAACATTGGAAGTACACTTTGGGGACTTTTGATCTGTTTGACCTTTTCTTCATCATTGTTTTGTTTTCTTTGTCTGCTCATCCATAAGTAAATGGGTCATAATTATCAAATTAATATTTGCGCATGCGGCATTTAGCATTATGACCATGCCAATTAGATGCTTAGTGCAATAAATCAAGCAAAATAAAATTCTTACTATTATGCATGATTTTATATTAAAAATGCGTGTGGCAATAATTCTTGAATTGTTTGCTTTTTTCAGATACTCTTTACTAACACTTGCTTCTGAAGCTATATGCCATTTGATTTATCCGTTTCGGTGGCAGGTAAACCGTAAACTTATGCTAAAATGTTCGAATGTGTTATGATGCAGTGAAATAATCATATATTTGCAACTTGTGAGAAATTTCATTGGATTGCTATCTAATGTTGGTTTGTTTGTGTGATGAAGCATGTATACATTCCGTTGCTATTTTTCAGTGGAGTAGACTATATTGATGCACCCACTCCATATATGATGGGACTTCATTCAGGTGTTGATACTACTGGTCTCTCAATGGATGGCGTAAGTTTTTTTCTTTTTTTGCAAGATCGAATGAAATCACTGTTAAAGACTTGTCTTATAACCTCATATTGCTTATCAAGATAATAAAACTTTGTTGGATGGCGGGTGCTCCAAATAAAATAAAGCGAGCACTTTGATTAGACTTGATGGTAGAACTTCTCAATTTCAGAACTCTAAACAAAAGTAACAACCTTGTCATATTGATAGGAGTTAATAATAATAAAAAGCCACAACTTTACATGTAACAATAGGAAAATACCCTCCTAGTTTCCCACAAAATTAAGTATAAAATGTGGTTTTTTGTTTAATTATGGGTTTATATTTTGAAATTATCGATAAGTGTAATATTTTCTAATGTATGAGAGTAAAATATTTATTAATTTTTATTTACTTTTGAGACGGTCTTTATTGAGGAACCTACAAATGAGATGTATCCTTATATATAATAGTGTAGGGGATAAGTTCCCAATGTTTTAGTCTTTTGATATTGTTTTTGGTATATAAAATAGAATGAAACAGGAAGAACTCAGAGGTAACAACAAAAATTCTGCAGTCCGCACAGATCAACTCCAATCACTTCAAAAGAAAAAATTCTGGGTACAAGGAATAAAAGAGACCAAAGACCTATAAATATTAAACCCAATTCTTGGAAACTAAGTTTTTACCAAAACTAAAGACTCAATAATAAGAAAGAAATCAAGACAAGGATCAAAAAACAAATCACTGCCAAAATCAAAAAACATTGCGTGGGCAGATTAAAAAAACACAGCATTTCAACAAATTTGATCCTTGGTAGAGCCTCTTAATTTCTTGATAATTATTAATTAGAGTTTGTGATTAAATTATTAGTTTCATATCTACTTTTGATTTGGAGTTAGATAAGTGTGAAATTTTGTTCCCTATGTATATATATATATACGTGTTTTGATCATTAGGAAATAAAATGAATTATAAGTAGTACAAATTTCAGCATGATACATTTTATTTACATGAAGTTAAGAAATAAAAGAAATTTAAATATACAAATTTTTAGTACTATGCATTTGAATTTCATGAAGTTATCAAGAATCCGAATCCATACTTGGAGTTTGAACTGTCACATGTAGTTCGATAAGACATTTATTCATGTCAACCTCATAATATATGGTTTGATAGTCCAACATTTGACTTTTTGGTAACTATAACATTGCAGGTAGTGGTTGTTGATCTTGAAAACAACCGCATCACCACATCGGAGGAAATTCCACCCTTACCAGAGCCAGAAATGAGTCTATTACGTAACGATATTCTTAATTTATTGCGTCCAAATGTTGTTTGGATAGACTCAATGAAGGTTGATCTTGAATCTCATGAACAATATGCAAGATTTAATAGCAAGGCTTGGTCAACAGAGAATGATGTTCAGCTCAGGTAATAATACTAATTTACTTGATTTTAATCAAACTTATATGCGCTTCTGCCTTTCTTATCTTAAAGCTACTGTTTCCAAACTGTCTTATTGGTATATGGAATTTCCACATATCCTTCAATCTTAAATTAGCTTAGGATGAACAGTATGCTATTAACATTCCACCATCCACCCATTATTTGGGTAGTATGTCTAAATATTAGCATTTGTTTAATGTAAGGGTTTTGTGAACTATGAAAAAGCTAAAATTCTCCTTGGACATGCGGAAGTTTTATACGCACTTGAGATGTTTTATTTAGTACTTTGCAGAATGGTCATGATGTCAAAGACTCTGGCTAGTCGACTCGTAAACGGATGTACTAGGAACCACAATTTTGATGTCTCTGGGGGAGTTTATCAAGACAAAATCATATCTTAACCTAACAATTAACCATAATGGAAAACAGAAAACAAACATAGGGCTTTGTAAAAGCATTCCATCTTTTCATGGTAGTCAAGTTATTAAGGCTATAAGTGTTTTTAATAACTTGAAGCGGCCAGGGTACACAAAACCTGTATATTCACAAGAAAAGTAATACCGTAACTTTGCCTATACAACTTATCATCATAAGTATTTAAGAAATCAGGAGAAGCCCTGCCATATTTGGTTGCTAAATTGTTTTAGCAAAGGTTGGCTTGTCTATATTGTTAATGGGTGTTCCTTTACATGGGATGACTTTCGTGGAAATGGGCCATTCCATCTGTATGACTAAAGAAATCTTTTCCAATCTCTTATAATGTGACTTATTCCATTGTTGCATTGATTCCATCAAACTGTACACAAAAAGCGTCTATTCAATTCTCTAGGATCATCTCATTAAACGGAAACATATGGCAAGAGTCCTAAATTGTTTTCTGCATTCTAATGTGGGCATTGGATGCTGCAATGCTTTACTTGATTACCGAATAATGTTATTTCTTTCAAGGGTAAAACCTTTACTACTTGCTCAAGAACAAACCTGCTTCTGAACAGTGTTGAAGTCTCTTTAAAAATATCAAATGTGCAGTACAACATGATAAAGAAGAGTGTTTATTGCAATTTACCAGATGCCAAATCCTTGAGAAATTTATCCCTTCTGTTTCAGGATTATTTTTCTCAAGTTTTTTGCTTCAATCTTGGGAGGCTACCGTAACTTCATTGTAAGGAATGCAACCATGGTTTTGTATAAAAACTGCATATGTTATACGAATGTGGAATCATTTGATACAATCATCATATTATTAGGAAAATACTGCAAATCAAGTCTTCAACACTCAAGCATTTTTGAAGAAGCGCTCTCGAGCAACTCAACAACCAATTGATGAAATGGTAACAATCATGAACATGATTTTCTAAGTTACACGTAGAAGTTTCAGATATTCTGCATGATTTTATAAGCTATCATTTGTTTTTGGTTAATAGAATTGCTTTTTTAGTTTCTATACCTTCCTATTAAAGGTTGCAATTTTGGCCCATTTACTTACAACTGCCTAAAATAGTTTTTGTAATCACATTTTAGGCACTGCTTATTAAAACTTCAGTAAGTTTGAAAATATTTTTTGGGCCAATCCATTATGACCTGCACGAAAATTAACTGCCCCTTTGCTTAACCTGTTTTCACCAGCTATGCATCCTGCTTGGTCTGCCCATCTTGCCACCTCTTGTTTCTTTTATTGGCTGCTGCAACCCTGTAACTCGTTTTTTCATTTTTTTAATTGTTTTTTTACTGTTGCACAGTTAACTCAGTTTCTAGAATCTCAAGGATTCCTGGATTACTTGGAAAGAGGTTTAGGTTGTGATGGAAATGGTAATAATCTTCTTGATAAGTTACAAGATGCAATTGGACGGGGTCAAGATCCGCTTTCTGTCTTACCCTCAATTTCAGCATCAGCAAAACCTGAGATTATAACAATATCAGACCCTAGTCTTGGAATATCAGGTAATTCTTATTGGTTATTCATGTTACTACTCTGTTTAGTTTTTAGCCTTGTATGTCTTTTTTTGTTTTTTTATATATGACCTTTGTCAGTTTTGGCATCTATATTCCAACTTAAAAATGAGTGAAAAAGATATAGTTAGGCCAGATATGGGCATGTTAGTCTTGCTCCACAGGGCACTATCTCTACATATTCATTGCTACGTTTTCGTAGTACACAACTTTGTATACTTCAACTTGTAATTCAACTTTGTATCTTGACTTGTTTTCATAAGTTTGTGTAAAGTTCACACAATTTCTATTGGTTTCAATTGATCTTTACCCTATATATGTGTGCGTGTGTGTAATTTGGCCAAAGATTTTTACCAAATTTTGACAAATTTTCTCTAATTTTTGGTCGATTTTGACATTTGACCAATTGTTGGGGTGATCAGCCGATCAACTTGTCTTCGATTTCTGATTAACTAGCGCTAGTAACGATTCTTACAACACTGGTGTAGCAGTGCTGGACGATCATAATGTTGCTGAAATTGGATCGACATAAAAAGGTTAAACATTGTTGCAATATGGCATTAAGGTAAACATTAAAAATATAAATATTTTAATTTCCATAAGTATATTAACGGGTGTTTACTCAATTATGTCTGAATATTAACTCAACTTATATAAGGGATAGGTTTTTGGTTTTGGTTCATCCAAAGCCTATGCCAAAAAGGATCCAAGTACAGAGTTCATTTGGACACACACCTAGTCAGGAGAGATCCTTGTTACATTGATATGTGATGAATGTTAGTTAGAAGTTGAAGGGGGTTTTTATATTAAAATTGGAACCACAAAGGAGTAAAGTGTATATGTGGGTACACTTTAGGAAGTCGTAATATAGTTGTTGTCGTCTGTTGAGTCATGCATAATGTATCCATCTCTACATCTAGTTTTCCTTGTTGATTTTCATCAATTGGTATTTGAGCTATTAATTCTTGTAGCTCAATTGATCCAATAATGGTGAATAACACCAAAAATCAAGAAATCGACAAGGTTCTGAAGGAACATGAGCAGACCTTCATGGAACTTAAGGCGTCATTGGTGGAACGAGCAAGAAGATTCAATTTTAATCCACTATATTCTTCTCGTATACCTAAGATAGCAAGCATGACAAGGTCTCTGTCTTTGACAGGTTCCCCAAAGCTGTTGCATATTCAATCGCTTGCGTAAGATAAGCAGTGTAAGTTTCATCACCTTTCATTGTGATTTTCAGCAGGTGCGTCTTCAGAGTGTGCTCCCTGGAGCAGTTGTTGGGTGCATATGCACGTTCTAAGGCCAACAACATATCTCTAGAGGTTTTCGGTCCTTGCACTTGAGGAAACGATGCTTCAGAGACAGTGGATGAGAATCATTCTTACATGTCCATCATTGGCTATTCAAATGAGAGTAACTTGGGTCGGCTGTGGTTGATGGCTCAGTTGAAGTTGCTGGAACGGTGACTTTTGGCGATGGACAAGCAATGGTGCCATCATTATACCCAAATAAATTGTTTGTAATCAGAAACAGTTCAATCATGGCCTTCCGAAAACCATAGTTTGTAGGGTTTAGGGTGGCAAATTTGTGAGAGTTGTGTGATGTTTTGTCGGTGGTAGAGATGACTGAGATCATTGCCGTAGTTAATTGAATGATTTAGATGTGTTTGGAAAAAAAGAGCAGGCGAGCAGATGGCGGATTAGGGTTTTTCGGCGGCAGTGCTGCGGTGGTTTGGGATTGGGGTTTCTTGGCTCTGATACCAAGATAAACCAAATAAGGTTAATGATTATTGATTGAGTTGTGTGTTACATGGAATCCTAGTTTAGAGATACAATATTACAATTGACTACTATCTAGATATGTTAATTACAATATATATATGTGTGTGTATATATTCTAACATTAGTTAAATATATTATGACTATGAATGATGAAATTTGTTGTCACTTAGGATCTGGTGCCAGGCACACTTATGAGAGGTTCCCTGCCAACTACAAATCAGAAGAGCAAGAGGAGAAAAGGAAGCAGATACTATCAGCAGCTAGTGGAGCTCTTGAATACACTATGAAGCATACTCCGAGGTGAGAAAAGTTATATTCGAGTGTGAAAACATACATCAAATTCTGTTGCTAATTTTTTATATGTATTTTTTTTTTAATATCAGTTCACCTTCAATATACAATGGAGACTCCAAAGGAGGAAGTTTAAGTCCTAGAGAGAGGGCTGTAAGTTCTATTGATTACAATAATAGAGGTGGCAGTTTTGAGTCATTTAGTTTAAGAATGGGTCAATTTGGGGTATGTCTATCTCTAACAAGTCAAATAACACAGATCCATAATCTATCCAATTGAATATAGCCCAAAGGGTCCTTTAATGCATACAGCCTTCTAACTACTAGTAATACGGTTTTTGTAACTATATTTAAAAATCCTAATTTTAAATAAAAAATTGACAAAAAGAGTTTAAATCAAACTCAATCAGTTCCAACCCCAACCAAAATAAATCGATACCCATTTTTCTGACAGTCCATTTCGCCACCTCTAATCACAAGTTCATATGCTGGAATCTATAGTGTTTGATTCAATTTAAACATTTGCAAGTGAACTTACACAGGCTGAACGGGAGCGCATGGTCTTGGATATAAAAGTAAAGCTGCAGGTGAGATTAGGAATTGTTTTTTCAGTTTTTCATTTTGGAGAATTGTTCTTGTTGAGTTAACAAACCGAAGATATTCATTTTCTTCGAAATCATCGATCATGATTCTGCAACAGCATACTCTCCCTTGTTGTACTTGATGCGCACATTATGTGTATATGCATGCTTATGCTTCTATGATTGTGTGTACTTATGATGCATGCATGTCTATGGATGAATGCGTGCATGCTTTTATAGCAGATTAGTATAGCAGTTTGCTTCTTTTTTTTTTTTTTTTTTTTTTTTTTTTTTTGTCTCTTTCTGTTTATTATGTTGTCTCTCTCTTTTCTTCTACCCCAGAATCTGTATATTTTTACCTTCAAACTTTTATGTTTATCTTGTTCATCTTAGCCAACCGATTATTATGTAAATTAAGAATAGATTATGTTTAGTTATTTAGAGATAATCTTTTGTATTGATTGTGTATATCCTTTCCTTATTTCATGGTTGTATTCTTCCCTATATAAAGTTTCATTGTTTATCAATAAGATCCTCGAATACTTTGCAGCCGTAATTACTTTTATGGTATCAGAGCCATAATAGGCTTCTGATAACCTTCTCTTTTCCTCCCTTTTTTTCCGATCCCACCGTAAAACCCACCGGATACGTCCGGCCTTGTCACCATGACGAAAGAAACCTTGGCTGAATCATTGACCAAACCTCTCTTCATCCTGCCTACTCCGTGACTAATATTCAATCCAAGATCTGGACTTTGGACGGAACGAAGGTTACTTATTCGGCATAGGTAAAACTGTTTCGCCTTCATGCTGTTGCATATAAGGTATCCAATCACATCGATGAATCAGCTCCTCCAGCTGCCACATCACCCGAATACGACCAATGGAAAGAACTCGATGCATTGGTCCTTTAGTGGATCCACAGCACCGTTTCAGATGATCTTCTGAAACATCTTATGGATACGACTGTAGCTAGAGTGGCTTGGACAAAGCTTGAAAAGGGTTTCTTGAGCAATAAAAAGGCTCGCGCGTCGGCGCTCGCGACGAAGTTTTGTAATCTCACACTGACAGCCTGTTCGTCGGTTGACGACTACTGTCAACAGCTGTCCGATTTAGCAAACCAATTGGCCGATGTTGATCAGCTCGTTTCTGAATCACGACTTGTTCTTCAGCTTATTCGCGGTCTTCCGGCCAAATATAACACTACTGCATCTCTAATTAATCAACAGGATGTTGATTGGGACCAGGCTATCGCAATGCTTAACGACGAAGTCATCCGGATTGAGGCTCAGAAGGGCTCACAGAATACGGTTCTAGTGGCTACTGCAGCGCTGCCTTCTGGCGGCTCATCATCGAACACCAACCACCACTCGGACGCCTCCTACTTCTCCACCAATCGACGCGGCAGCAGAGAATGAGGTGGCGCTTCAAACCGCCGAGCCAGGGGCAGGGGCTGACCTCAGCAACAATCCTCATGGGCCGCCTATCAGGGGCAACCGACTTCTTATTTCCTAATTGGGCTTGGAGGACACCTCCACCATGTCCTTACCCGACCCAGCAGCAGTGGTCCGGCAATAAGCAACCCGACCCACCCTCGGCTCCCCAGGTTCAATTCGCCGGCTTTACTCCGGCCGCCGGTTACTCTCCGGCTCAGTTTGCACCACCTGGCTTCACCCAGCCCATGTATAACCCCCTCTGCCCAACCGATTTAAGTGCTGCCATGGCCAATATGCAGGTTAATTCTCCTAATATGGCTTGGAACTCTGATGTTATGGATACAGGCTCCGAGTCACACGTCACTAACGACCCAGGTAAAATCGGTATCCCTGATTTTACTCCTGTGTGTCATAATATTTTGGTAGGTAATGGTATGTCTCTACCCATTAACGGATCATGTACGGGCTTTCACCCTTTACCCAACCGAACTTACATACTCCCACACATCCTTTATAGCCCTCAAATAATTAAAAATCTTATTTCCGTTAGACATTTTACTCGTGATAATCAAGCGTCTATTGAATTTGACCCGTTTGGTTTTTCTTTGAAGGACCTCGAAGCTAAGAAGACACTATCTCGCCACAATAGTACTGGTACTCTTTATACGTTCACGCCGCCTCAACGGCTGCCTCAAGCTTCCTTTATTGCTTCCCACCACCTACCTTGGCATGATCGTTTAGGACATCCCGGGTCGCAAGTTCTAGATATTTTAAATCGCAAGTTTAATTTTCAATGTAATAAGGACAAAAGTCACAATCTTTGCAATTCTTGTCAAATTTCAAATAGTAAAAGATTGCCTTTTTATTCGTCTCATTTACTTTTGCTCCTTTTGATATTATTCGTTGTGATTTATTGACTTTGCCAATCATGAGTAAAACAGGATATAAGTATTATATGGTGCTAATTGACAATTTCTCACACTTCTTATGGGTTTACCCCCTAAAATATAAATCCGAAACCTTTCCAACCTTTGCCGGATTCCATCAATTAATCTTTACCCAATTAAATCGCAAAATCAAAACCTTTCAATGCGACTTAAGGGTGAATTTGACAATTTAGCATTTAAAACTTTTGCCCAACAAAACGGTTTACTTTTCCCTTTTTCTTGCCCTCAAACATCCTCTCAAAATGGAAGGGCAGAACGTATGATTCGCCGCTTGAATGACATTATTCGGGCCCTCTTAATTCATGCGAATCTACCTCCTTCGTTTTGGGTTGAAGCCCTACACACTACCACTTATCTTCACAATATATTACCAACCAAACGCCTAAATTTCTACACCCCTACCTTTGCCCTTTATCTTCGTCACCCAGATTACGAACACTTACGTGTGTTCGGCTGCGCATGTTACCCTAACACATCCGCTACCCAGCCTCATAAACTTCACCATCGGTCCATGCGCTATATTTTTCCTCGGGTATCCCCGACTTTCGTGGCTGCCATTGCTTGGACCCTACCTCAGGCAAGGTGCACATCTCCCGCCATGTGACTTTTGATAAGCACGTGTTCCCGTTTACACTCCCTCATCATCCTACCTCATATAATTTTTTGTACGACCCCGCCCCACTCGGCTTCACATTCCATGGGCCCATTACCCAACCCGCACCTAACTCGGTCACGGCCCCATACCCGTTCACCTACTCGCGTCTTTCCCGTCCTACCCCACCCTCAACCAACCAAAATACCGGCCCATCTAACCTATCTACCACCGTACCAACTCCTACACCCATACCGGCCCAAGCCCAGACCCAACCTACACCAAACGCTGCCCCAACCTCGCCTCACCAGCCCACCGCTCCGATCACTAACCAACACCCCATGACAACTCGTTCCAAATCCCGGTCCAACCCTTCGGTCATACACAACACCATCTCCCTTTCCCCCGCTCCTACCTCGTATGCCAAAGCCCTAACTGATCCAAATTAGTTGCATGCCATGCAAACCGAGTATACGGCATTACAGGATAATGAAACATGGGAGCTTGTACCTCGCCCACATGACCATCTCGTGATCCGTTGCATGTGGCTTCTTCGCCATAAATTTAAATCGGTCGGATCATTGGAACGCTATAAAGCTAGGCTGGTGGTTAATGGAAATTCACAAACAGTTGGTGTCGATTGTGATGAGACATTTAGTCCTATGGTCAAACTGGCCACTATTCACACAGTTTTGTCTCTTGCTGTGTCACGGGCTTGGCCTATTCATCAACTTGATGTCAAGAATGCCTTTTTACACAGGGAACTACACGAGACTGTCTTTATGCATCAACCACCGGGTTTTTATGATAAACGATTTCCTAACCACGTTTGTCTTTTGAAGAAATCACTGTATGGTCTTAAACAGGCACCGAGGGCATGGTACACCCGTTTTGCTAATTTTATTACCTCCAAGGGGTTTCGTAGCAGCACCTGTGATCAGTCTTTAATTGTTTATCAACAGGATGCCGTCTAATATTGCATATATATTATTATATGTTGATGATATCGTTCTCACAGCTTCTAATGACCGTCTCTTAAACAACTTTATTGGCACGCTCTCGAGGGAGTTTGCCATGACTGATTTGGGCCGTTTAAAAAACTTTTTGGGGATCAAGGTTACTCAGCAGAAGAATGGTATTTTCTTGTCACAGGCCTAATATGCCAAGAACATAATAGCTCGCGCTTCAATGTCGTGCAAACCATGTTCAACACCGGTTGATCTTTCATCTAAATTAAGTGCTACAAATGGAGCTCTATTCTCGGATCCGACATTATATCGGAGTCTGGCTGGTGCGCTGCAATATTTAACTTTTACTCGTCCAGATTTGTCTTATGCAGTTCAACAGGTGTGTCTCTTCATGCATGAGCCTCGCGATCCTCACTTCGCATTTATGAAGCGGTATACGGATCATGAAATTGTCTCTTCGCATTATATCATCCGTTATTTGCAAGGGACGATCGACTACGGTATACGGATCATGAAATTGGCTTCTCATGACTTGGTTGCTTATTCTGACGTTGATTAGGGCGGTTGCCCAGGTTCGAGACGCTCCACATCGGGTTATTGTGTTTTCCTTGGTGACAATCTTATATCATGGTCTGCTAAACGTCAGCCTACTATCTCGCGATCCAGTGCGGAAACTGAGTATTGCGGAGTTGCAAATGCAGTTGCAGAAACGACTTGGATTAGGAATCTGCTGCTTGAACTTCACACTCCTTTAACGCGATCATCAGTAGTGTTTTGTGACAGTGTTTCAGCGGTCTATTTGTCAAATAATCCGGTTCAACATCAGCGGACAAAACACATAGAGATTGACATACACTTCGTAAGAGAGAAGGTTCGCCTTGGGCACATTAAAGTTCTTCACGTGCCATCCTCTATGCAGTATGCGGATATATTTACCAAAGTACTATCTCATGAACTATTCCAATCATTTCAGTCCAGCTTGAGCGTCTGTCCTTTGCCCGCTCAAACTGAGGGGGTGTCTTAGCCAACCGATTATTATGTAAATTAGGAATAGATTATATTTAGTTATTTAGAGATACTCTTTTGTATTGATTGTGTACATCGTTTCCTTATTTCATGGTTGTATTCTTCCCTATATAAAGGGTCATTGTTTATCAATAAGATCATCGAATACTTTACAGCCTTAATTACTTTTAGTTCAGTGTTCCCAGTACGATAACAATGGGTTTATGTTCAACAGGGTTTGTGGCTACGTCTTTTGAAATTGGGAACCACTGATGATCCTCTTTCATCGTTTGAATATGGAACAATACTTGGTACACTAATTAGTAGTACAGTTTCATTTTAGGAAATATACTGATTGGTTTTGCCTTTGGCATCTATAGCATTATTATTATTGTTATCATTGTTGTTTTGCAGCTTTGATAGAAATAGATGCAGAGGGGATTGGTGGTAGTGGCTTTGTTGAGTGTATAAGGGAACATATTCACTCGGTATGAAACATTGTGTGCCATAAGTTGATTGCAGTTTTTTCTCGTAGTAGGGAGCTTAAATATTTTACTTGGTCTCAGGGTTGGAAAGGTCATTTGACTGAAGAGCAGTTCATTGCCGTGAAAGAACTGGTATGTCAATTCAATCTATGATATTACTTGGTTTAGAAATCATTTTTTTAAATAAATTTTGTTGGTACATACCGTTGGCGTTAATTCTGATTGAGGGCTCTTGGAGAAGTAGAAGATAATTTAGACTTGGTTCATGGTAATGATTGCTTTTGATTCAAACCAGACTAAAATGGCAAAAAAATCAAGTGACAAAAATCAAATAGTAATAAACTTTGGGTGCCAAAAGTAAAACCTATGAAAGTATACTGTAGCATTTAGTTTGTACTTTAATATATAGATAATTGCTATCTAGAGTTTAGTATTTATCTACTTAGTAGTTTGTTATTTAGAGATAATTTAAGTCTTGATTATCATCTAGTATTTAAAAGTTAGAGTATGAATCTACTAAGAAACTTGTTTTCGAAGTTATATCTACTATAAATAGACCATAACCATAACAAAACCCAGTACATCCAGTCTCTAACAAAGCCATCGATAGGGTGTTGGGGGGGGGGGGGGGGGGGGGGGGGTTGGGATGTAGACAGACCTTACCCTTATCCTAGGGGATAGAGAGGCTGCTTCCAAGATAAAAGTTAGGTTTATTCATTGTATCTACTATAATAGAAGTTAGGTTATTCATTGTATTTTGGTGTTTGTATTTGATATTGATCAAGGTTTAAAAGTACGGAATCGAGCCTCGAAGAGTTTCCCTTCGCCTGATGAGGCGTAAGCCTCGAGGCGAACCGAGGCGTAAGCCCGAGGCGGAATGAAAAAATAAATATAAAAATTATATATCTCTTAAAAAATATAATACAAACTAATTTCATCATTGGATTCATCAAAAACATCAAAAACACACATTAAAAAGACATGGAATGTTTGAAACTAACACGAAGAGTTTAAAACATCAAAAACAGACATTACAATCCCCTGAGGTGTCCTTGAGGCGCAACTTTTCTTACTGCCTCAGCTGTATGAGGCGCATATACAAAATAACCATCTAAGGTGTCGCCTCATACTCGTTTTTCGAGCACCTAGTCTCAAGGCGCCCCTTGAGGCGCACGCCTTAACCGTTTTTTAAAGCATGGTATTGATTAATAGAAAAGAGTCGAGAGTGAGTTGCTCTCAAAGACTGTATGTGCTGCTATATTTGGCCTGCTTTCCAACATTATGTTGCGAACTTTTTTTTCGTTCGTAGAATTTGCAAACTATTATTTACAAATCAAAATATTATTGCGTCTTAGAATTTGTGGTTTTTTCCCCCGTAAAAGTAGATTTTCTTCTTCATATAGTCAGTACACACTTTTATTTCTACATTTGGAACATTTTTGAAAATATATATATGTGTGGGAGTCCTCTTTAGATTTTTTTTCTCTTTAAAGCTTTGTTTAAATGTTTTCTTTCTCGTACATCATTTTCTTTTTTGCATATTCCATTCAATTTTTTACTGTCCCTTTCTATTGTGTATATTATAAAGAATAGATTATTATGTATTTATGATCTCGTAGTTTTAGCATGGATATAATTTTTAAAGGTTCAAGTACTTGTATCTCTTAAACTTTGTGGGCATCAGTTTGTTCTTATATGTTGTTCTTTTTAGATATCATTTTATTAGTTTTTACATTTTTCGTTTAAGATATCCTTCATCCTGGAGTTTGGAGTTCATTTCACTTATGATGTTTTTGCTAATAAAATGGTGAATTTTGTTATTTCTTTAATGCAACCCAGCTAAAAACGGCTATCACTCGTGCTACATCGCGGAATGATATGGCAACTATAAGAGACGCCCTTGAAGTTTCAGCCGAAATGTTCAAGAAAGACAGAAACAATGTTCCAGACTATGTTCAGCGACATCTGTCTTCCCTTACTATCTGGGAGGAATTACGGTATGCTTACGTTTTTCAACTTGAAGCATTTTGCACCCTTGGACCTTTTATAGGAAAGACAAGCGGGTGGGTTGGGTAATGGATCTAAACATGTTCGTATTGTAACAAGTTGTTCCTATCTATGTACTAGCCAAATTTAGTTAGGCTGGGTTGATCCGCAAACATATTATGTGCAGTTTCTATGATAAGAAGATATTGTGTTAAATATTATAAATTAGATGTTAGGATCAAATTGGTACGAACACACAATAGAGAACAATAAATACTAACAGAGACACGAGAGATTTACAGAGGTTCGGTCGCGGTGTGCAACCTACGTCCTCTTGGGGCAACTAGGGTTTTCTTTTTATTGAGTGATAATGATTACATGAACAATAAGATGTATATATAGACTACAATTAGGGTTAATCCCTTAAGTTAATAATCTAACTAAATTGGGCCTAATTAGAACTTGGGCCGGCCAAGCCCAATTGCTCCAAATTAATTCACCCGAAGCCTACACCCAACATTAGATCATGATTTTACGATGTTAATCTTGGTTCTTTTTAATAAAACAATTTAGGAGGCTGTAAGCCATTATAGATACACTTTCGAAGAAGTAAGGAAATGAGACGACTCTTTCATGAACGATATTATAAACAGACCTTGACAACTTGACTTAAAATCGATGTTACTTGTTCGTCCTATATTTGCTCATTTATATTTTAAGTAAAACTCTGAATCTCTGATTTGACCCCTCTGACCCAATAATTAGTATATTGGCCACTTCTAGTAACTACTGGTAAGTATTCACCTCCTTTACATGCAGTTCAAGGGAAATAAATTTGTACATTGAACTTTTTTGTTTCTCTTTGTTGATTGCTGTATTCTATATTTATATTGTTGCAGCTTCTGGGATGTTTACTTTGAGTATCTAATGGAATGCTTTTCAAACAAGTGAGCAGCTATTTGTTATCATCTGCGTTACAGTTTCCTAAAAATGTTCTATTTCAAGTAAAAAGCATTTTTTGGGTCAACTGCTTTAGTCCTGGTAATTCTAAATATAAAGTAATATCATAAACCTTATTATCGGCTAAATTTTGTCAGGTCAACTAACTATGCCGCTTTGGTAACTGCACAGCTAATCATTTTGGCCACACACATGGTATATTCCATCTCAACAGATAATTTTCTGTTGTCCTGTATTTCTTTTTTTTATTCAAT
The DNA here is from genome assembly GCA_025506415.1 of Flaveria robusta. Classification (NCBI taxonomy): domain Eukaryota; kingdom Viridiplantae; phylum Streptophyta; class Magnoliopsida; order Asterales; family Asteraceae; genus Flaveria; species Flaveria robusta. Next base: position 31,013,497 of record CM046466.1, read on the forward strand.
AATCATTGTAATGATATAGTCCTATCTGTTTTTCTTTTATATGAAGGCTGGGTTAGGTCTTCCTGACACAGATTCTTGGTATATCATTGAAACAATCGCTGGGAAGAACAATATTGGTTACAGCCATATTGTAAGTCAAGCATAGAACGATCTATTTCTCTTCATCCATGCTGGATATTCGTAAAATAAATGTCATACTACACTAACACTAATTTTAAGTATCTTACATAGTGTCTGCGGTCTGCCTACCTTTGCTTATTTTATGAGTGATAAAATATTATTGTTTCTGGTGTGATTTTACATTGTCATGAAGACCCATGCGTATAGTATGCCAGTTCTAAAATTTTTCATTCACAAAATTTGTAGAAAACTAGAAATCTTAAATATGTGCATCTGAATCCTGAATATATCAATCTATCTTGCTAAATCTTTCTTTTTTCTAATATATATATATACACACACTTTCTCTAGATAAAGCTTAGGGGATACATGTCACACATACAACAACTGTGTGTTGGTTATTGGGGCATTTATTCAGTGAAATCCCAGTCTATGCCTACATTGGGATTGCCATCCCCACGGCCTCAAGATGTTGCTGCAGACAATCAACAACCCGTGGAAGCTTCTGGTAGGAGTTGGGTCCAGAGCATGTTTAGCAGAGATACTACTACTTTACGTGCTAACTCATTTACTCGTGTCCGTAAGTGGACGTCTGATCAAGGTTAATCTTTTTTTTAAATTTTGATATTTAAATTGCTTTCCTCTAATAATAAGAAATAAATTATGATTATCCGTTTACGAGAATATAGCAAAAAGTGAGAGCGGTAGTACTGGGCAACCTAAACTACAAACTAGCATCCGGACACTTAGGGGCCATAATGGTGCAATCACTGCATTGCATTGTGTGGCACAAAGAGAAGTTTGGGACTTGGTTGGTGACCGTGAGGATGCAGGCTTCTTTATTAGCGGAAGTACAGACTGCACGGTATGCTATAATTGTATTTCCTCTAGACCACTTTTAGTACGTATCAAAATGCATGGAAACTGAAATCATTGTTGTTTTATTAAAAATGGTTATGCGTTGCTTAAAATTACAAAAGAATAAACAATACACAATAAAAATCTAAATATTTTCATAAAAGTCTTTACGATTGACCTATTTTCCCTCTTAGCTATTTAACCTGTTTGAGATCAAATCAGCTTATTTAGTAGTAAATGAGTAAAAAATGCACCTCTACTATGTTTGACAACGAATCATTATAATGCTGTTAAGATTTGTTTCAATCGACCTATTTCCTCCTTAGCTATTTGACCCGTTTGAGATCAAATCAGCCTATTTAGTAGTCAATGAGTAAAATATGCTCCTCCAATATGTGTGACTATGAATCATTGTAATGCAGATTAAGATTTGGGATCCAAGTCTTCGTGGTAATGAACTCAGGGCAACTTTAAAGGGACATACAAGGTGATGCAAGTGTAAATTTTTCAGTAGACTATAATTTTATAAATACATTTGGGACATGTATGCTGTGCAGGACCATCAGGGCGATTAGTTCTGATAGAGGAAAAATCGTATCAGGATCTGATGATCGCTATGTGCTTGTATGGGATAAACAGACAACACAGCTTCTAGAAGAGCTTAAGGGCCATGATGCTGAGGTTGGTTGTATTTTCATCTCTTTTTGATTAGCAATTGAAGATGTGATGGGTGGTTATTTGTTCATTAGGTTAGCTGTGCTCGGATGCTATCTGGGGAGCGTGTGCTGACAGCATCATACGATGGAACAGTGAAAATGTGGGATGTAAGAACCGATACATGCGTTGCTACAGTTGGTCGCTCCTCCAGTGCTGTCCTGTGCATGGAGTATGATGACTCCACCGGTGTCCTAGCTGCAGCTGGAAGAGACGCGTATGTATGGAAATTATATAATATTTATTACAGTGACAATAAGTGAGTTTTTATTTTGATTAACAGAGTTGCAAACATATGGGACATCCGGTCTGGTAGACAAATGCACAAGCTTTTAGGACACTCGAAATGGATCAGGTCCATAAGAATGGTTGGGGATACTGTGATCACCGGTAGTGATGATTGGACAGCCCGGATGTGGTCCATATCGCGTGGGACGTGTGATGCTGTACTGGCTTGCCATGCTGGTCCTGTTCTTTGTGTTGACTACTCTAAGTCAGACAGAGGTGTAATAACGGGTTCAAGTGATGGTTTAGTGAGGTTTTGGGAGAATGAGGATGGTGAGAAACCACCATATATGTATATTTTTAAATATATGTATACACCTTGAAAAATAAATGGAATTACTTTGTTTTGTTTTGTAGGTGGAGGATTAAAATGTTCAAAGAACGTGACAATTCATAATGGTGCTGTTCTATCGATTAATGCTGGGGAAAACTGGTTGGGAATAGGAGCTGCTGATAATACCATGTCTCTCTTCCATCGCCCTCACACTAAGATGTCTAGCTGGCAGCTCTACAGAACTCCCCAAAAAACAGTAGCTATGGTAACATCATTTTTATTTAGACATGAGTTTAGTGTGTGTCTGTGTGTTTTTTTTTTTTCCTTTTTCTTTTTGTGTTGATTCTCCCTGATTTGTTTCAGGTAAGATGTGTGGCGTCAGATCTTGAACGGAAAAGGATATGCAGCGGTGGTCGTAATGGATTTCTTAGACTGTGGGATGCAACCATCAATATTTAGATTCAGATTCAATTTTTTTTTACTTGAGGTTGGCTTGGCTTGGCGTGGCGTGACGTGGTGTGGTGTGGTTGTATCTTTCTTGTTTTCAAGTGTATACATGTTAGAATTCGGTACTTGGTTGTATGTATCCTGAGAGGTAAGGTATCTTACCAATTATTTCTCGCCTCAGTAATCAACTCCCCGGTCTTCAGTTGTCATGGATTTCTGTAATTGTTTTAAAGATTGATTTTTGGATGAAAAAAAGTTCACATTTTCATTTACCTTACCTAATACTTCTTTTTTCCCGTCTAGAAATAACAGAAAAGATCATACAACTGACATGCAAGAAAATTTAATAAGCTTCGACTCCCTAGTCTGCTACACATGAAAACCAAGCTAAAACGCCTTAAGAACCCAAAACACCCTAAAATCTGACTTTAGACCATTAGAGGTCTTTATGAGTTTAAAATATGTTCAAAATTATTTATTTCACCTCTATAAATACTTTTAGGTTTTTAACATACATATTCTTGGATATATAAAGAAGGCAGATTCAAACGCTTAAAAGATAGTGACGAATAATTTACACGTATGATAAGACTCGAACAGTTTCTATAAAGAAATGTTGTCAAACTTATTTTTCAAGCTATCAATAAGTTAAAATCACACGTTATTGAATTAACAAGGCTTTTCTAGTGATTGGGAGATGACAAATGTGAAATCTTAGTCAACGGTCTTACTAATAAACACATATACTTTGAGTAAAAATAATAACACAAGATGTTCTTTCAAAATATTCATTTTATTAATTTTTTTTATTACAATGATTGTATATCAGTAGATAACAAGTGGGCTTACAAGATTACCTCAAAACTATACAAGTGAGGTATTTATACAACGAAAGCTAAACACTTTTGAATAAATCACTTTAAATTTATATTAGCTTTAGAGTAACATATGTACATCGTAGATAGGTAATCAGCACATCAATATATCAACAACTTCAGTACAATGTTATATTCAAAAGACAGAACATTGCAGCTGTCAATGTAATTCAGTTAGACAGTCTTGTCTAGTGTATCACTTGATCAACAGCTCATCAAGTTGAGTGTAGATCAGCAGTCAGTCAGCAGCTCATCAAGTTGAGTGCTGATCAGCAGTCAGTCAGCAGCTCATCAAGTTGAGTGCTGATCAGCATTGATTCAGCACTTGGTAGAGTTCGGTAGTTGTTGGTCAGCAGTGATTCCGCACATGGTAAAGTTCAGCAGTTAATAGCAGTGCTGAATCTTTGTGTTTTTGGTAGTTTCATTCTCTTCTTGGTTCAACGAATTCCCCCTAGGATGATGATACCAAAACTGTTTTTCATCCTTCATGCATTCTTATCAGCAATGGCTGATACATGTATGCTCTTCTATGTCTTGAGGGGTTTTCAAGAGCTAGAATCACCAAATCCTTCATATTGTGTCGAGATAGTTTGAAAAGATCATACTCCATGCTTCAATTTTGCCAGCACAAGGAAAGGTCAGACAAAAGAAATTGGTTGAGAAATTATAACTCAAATGGGTGGTAGGATCATGACTGCTCAATGGATTTACATGCAGAACATCTTATTTGTTTTCACTTGGTTATGCTTCAACTTTATTTCCAACCATAATATTCAGCATATATGCCATTAATTTGTACTTGTCATGCATACTTTTATATTCTTTGATTAAGCAGAACAATTTTTATAGGTCTTCATTGGTGTGATTTAGAACTTCTAACACATTTAGGAATAAGGACTTGGACATGTTTTTTTAATAGTTATCTTAAAGGCTGATTCATACCAAAGAGCTCTCAGCATGTGTGACAACCACGATTTTTGGGCCTAAAAAGTTTTTTTAGAAACCTTATTGGGCCACACAATGACATCAAACCCTTGTTTAGTGAGCTCATGAATTGGGCCAAACAGCTTTGAGCTTGGGCCCACATTAACACACACACCAAAATGGGCTCTGGCCCATCAAACCTTAATTGATCCATTGGGTCACGTAACTTAATGGGCATCAACCTGCATAACCCATATGGGCAAGTGGGCCATCATATGATTATGGGGAATGCTAAACCGACTGAATGGACCTTGGGAGCGATACCTTAAAAGACAAAAGTTGCAAAATAAGACATGATTAATAAAATTGAATACGTGGAGCCCTATTGAATATTAAAACTCTAAAACCATTAACATCGGCTCATCCAAACAAAAACAATTAAATGAACCCATAACGTTTATTACAACTTAAGACCATCAACAAAACTTAACAAACATAACCTTGTAAATTATAAAATATTAGACATTTAAATTAAACTAGTATTAATCTCCCGTGCATTGCGCGAGGTTTGTCATTGTTCGATGCCTGTAGTTGCAAATGTAGCACCCTCGCACTTTTAATTCTTCTAATGCATCCAAATATAAGTTATATTTGTATTAGCGATCTTTGTGAACACACATTACTTTTGATAGATATCAACAATAACAATCAAGTCATGACCTACGTATATCTAAACTTCACTACAACATCTTTGTTATCAAAACTTTAGAGTTTCATAGTCTCATGTCAAATTATCATTTTTATAAACCTAAAATTAAACGCAACCAGAACTAAATCATTATTTGAAGTAATCAATGTAAGAAGCATATAAAACTTTTGGAGCTAAAGTGTAGTTGATGTTAGAGCTTTCAATAATTAGTTTGTTAAAATATATAAATAGAATGATTGGCAACTACGTCAAGAGCCAACATGCTTAGTATATTTTATTGTTTGAGAGTTTTGAAAATCTTTTAGAGCCAACATACTCGGTTGACTACATCGTTTGAGACTTATGAAATAGGTTTTCTCTTTGCTAAAAACATAAAATAATTATAAATATAAACTTGTTTTTAATTCTGATATATTAAAATAAAGATTTCGCAAAGCTATATTTCATTAAAAAGTTTAACTTTATGTAAAACTTCACAACAGATGGTCAGTTGTGTCATGTTATAGATTTTTTTGCTCTTACATTCGGGCTCAAAGCTCTTCATTTGTTACTAATAACCATTCATGAACTTAGGGCTGTTCACGAGCCGAACCGAGCCAAGCCAGGGCAAGCTCGAACTCGGCTCGGATTTAAACCGAGCCAGCTCGGCTCGATCAGTTTTAAAACCGAGCTAAAAATCTGGGCTCTAGCTCGGCTCGGTTTTAAACCGAGCTGGCTCGGCTCAGTTCGTTTTGGCTCATTTTTATTTCATAAACACAATTAAAAAAATCAAATGCAAACTAAATTCAACATACTACATAACTTATAACCGATTTATATCAAGTTTTACAAAATATAAATAAATTCTAAGAAATTAAGTTCAACTTCAATAAAATATAAATAACTTTATCATTATCTAAATCGAAATAATTGAAAGCACTTGAATAATTAATTATATTATATAAAAATATAAAAATATCACATGAAACTATCTGATACAAATATTATATTTTAATATTTTGACATAACAATAGCTAAATATGTGTGTGTGTGTGTGTATATATATATATATATATATATATATATATATATATATATAGGGGAAGGTTCTATTGTAAACCACTAATAATTGTGTAAACTGATAAATCATTTCCACCAATCATAATTTGCCATATGTCACTTTTTAAATAAAATAAAAAAGATAATAGTAAGGGTATATTAGTAAAATTAACATTCCCTCCTTTTTTCATACATTTTTATTTTATTTTAAATTCTATTAATCAAGACTAGTGATTTGATGTTTGATTTAACATCAATTTATTATCTTTTTTTAAACTCATTAATTCATCTTCACCTTTATGTATTTTTTCTTAATAAAATCATTTTAATAACTGATGTGGATACATAAATTTAATATTATTTTTATACCATATTACTATTTTATTTTATTTTATCTTATAATAAAAGATATATCATAATAACATATTTTTACACCGCTGTTAATTTGTATAGAATTTATGTATATTTGTACACCGCTTTATATTTAATTTCAGGTACCAGTAGTCAATAATTTTACACCGCTGTTAATATGTACAAAATTTATGTATATTTAAAACAATGTATACATTTAAAGGTTAATAAAGTTAATATATAATTAGAACATTATGTACATTTATTCAAATAACAGGATATACATCACAAAAAAAACCAAATAACTATATTACAAATGAATATATACTAGTAAATTTTCTTCAGTAATCTTCAATGTAGTACACTACTAGTACCTGAAATTCAATAAAAAAAATATCATAAAAAATAAGAACATTTAAAATATATTAACATGTGTTAAATTTTTTTTAATTAGTAATTTATCACGTATTTAAGTTATTTTTACACATGTGTAATGCTATCATTACGCATGTGTAAACTTACCATTTCAACAAAAAAAATAAAAATAAATGTTCAACTAATAAATGTATGTGTAAGTCATTTTTTACAAATGTGTAAGTTATTTTTACACATGTGTTAACTTATTTTTTTACACGTGTAAAAGTCTCTTTAGTCATTTCTAAGCTAGTTTTAAAATACAGTTTTATATAAATCATAATTAATTTTATATAAACAAGAGTCAAATAATTTCATATAAATCATTAGTAATTAATTCATACAAATACAATTTTAAATATAGTTAATTAATTACCAATTTAACAAATAAATTAAACAAAGTGTTACACATATGAAATGTGTTTACTAACGGTCAAATTCTTATTATTACATGTGTAACAAAATTTTTAATGTTAAAAAGTTAACACATATGTTAAATAGAAAGTTTATCAAAATATATTACCTTACACATGCGTTAAATTTGATAACACATGTGTTAAGGTTTTATAACTATCTTTAACTTATGGGGTAAATTGTGCATAAAATAAACTACAAATGTGTTAAAGTTTTCGGTTAGTTTCTAACCATTAAAAAATCTGTTACACATGTAATAAAAATATGGCATTTTTAAAATATCCAAATAAATGAAAAGTTTGTCATATATATTACTTAAACATGTGTTAAATGAGATAACACACGTGCTAAAGTTTTTAGATCTTTTTACTACATGGGGTAGGTGTGCAGAATGTATATAACACACGTGTTAAAGTTTTTAGTTGGTTTATGTATCATTAAAATTTCTAACAAATCTACACATCAAAATTATATTTCTTTTAATGCCTCAATCAATTTTCATGGAAACCTTAACATATCTACCATCTTTAATCATTATAAAACAAAAATTCAGAGTTTAAAACCACAAACAACCTAACACAGACTACACGAACACATACCACAACCTAACACATAAACCAATAGATGGTGGTCAATAAAAAAATCCAGATGAAAACCAGAAATAATCTTGAACATCAACAAAAAGTTTTTAAAACAACAAAAAAAAAAGATCTAACCTTGAACACCAACAAAAAAAACCATCGATCCGTAAAAACTAGTGTGAGAGAAAGATTAAAACCCCGTCGGAGTCGGAGTCGCCACCATCGCAGTCGCTATTACCATCATTGCTTCTATAGATGTAACCCAAATCTATAAAATCATCACCATAAACATATATCTAAACTTGAATATCAATATAAAAAAATCATAGATGTACATTGAACAGCAAAAACACAACACATGTAACCCATATCTAAAAAATTATCACCAACAAAAAAAAAACTCAGATCTAAAGTTGAACATTAATAAAAAGTTATTAAAACAACAAAAAAAACCTAGATCCAACCTTGAACACTAAATAAGAACCATCGGTCTATCAATGGAGACGCCGTCACCACCATCGCAGCCGCCGTTGCCACCATCGCAGTTGTAGATGGTGGTTAGCCATCGTCACCATTGTCGTCCCACCTCGCCTTCTAAGAAACGATTTTGCTGAGCTTTGGTATGGCCTTTCGCCTTTAGGATCTTCGATTTGTCGAAATCCTTTGGGTAAACGTTTTTGAATGAAAAATGTAGATGAATCTCTTAAATTTCTTTGTGTTTGTGAGGTTGAAAAAATTTTATTTTTGAACAAAATTGAATCAGTAACCGAGATGAAGATAATGATGTATATTTATTGATTACAGCAATTGTCAAATCAATATAGGCTATAGAGTGGTTATGTAAAAAGTCCATTATGCCCTTTATTGTCCTACATTTAAAAATTAATCACAAAAGGACAAATTCTCTATTATTTTATTTGAAAAATTCTCAACCATTGATCTTGATTAAATGAATGGATAGGATTTAGTTTTTTGGTTTACATAATTTCCTAAGGTTTACAAAGGAACTCATCCCTATATATATATTACATGTAAAATAATCCGAGCCACACTGAGCCGAGCTAACAAACGAGCTAAACCGAGCTGGCTCCGCTCGTCAAGAACCGAGCCCAGTTTAGCTCGTTTTTATACCGAGCCGGCTTTGTTCGGTTCTTTTTAAAACCGAGCCATTTCCAGCGAGCTTTTTCCGAGCAAGCTTCGAGCCACGAGCTATTTGGACGACCCTACATGAACTTATCATTTTTATTAGATTGTAGGTATATGCATGCTTTAAATATATATACACTTATGTATGTAAAAGAAGGTAAACTCTGCTAATGGTTATCATAAGTCCTAATGACATGTCTAAGCACTAAAGCATGCTATTCTAATGACACATACATAAAAATTTGTTGTATCATGAACCTGTATGAACGTTAGCGCAATTATGTAGCAACATCAGCGCAAATCTTTTATCTACCAACTTATAAACAAAAGTACGTGTAAAAGACCGGTGAACAATTTTGATGTAACCTTCTAAGTAAAATCATCAAGGATTTGAAAAGGTTTCTTAAAAAGCATATATGCTATGGAGACTTGTACCATTATGCTTAATTAATTTGTAACTTAATATTCATTTGGTGAGTTTTAATTATAGAGTAATAATAAATTATGATTCCATAAGTTTTAAAAACATATGAAAAAATATTAGATTAAAAGGCATGAACTTTTATAAGAACATGACACACTCTTGCACCAACCAATTTAAATAATAATAACAATAATAATAATAGATAACCTTATATATATAAATAATAAATGAAACTTTAGAATATGTGAAAGGAAATAATCCTATGGTATCCTACTAAATCTTCTATAAAACAAAAATTTATTTAAAATCCTTATATAATCTTGTTATAAACATAAGCTATTAACACACACTCATAAGTGTGTGTGTGTATATATATGTATATATATATTCATACAACACACACACCTATATATATGCACCATACGGCACACACACTTATCTTCGTGTGTGTGTGTGTGTATATATATATATATATATACACAAACCTATTGTTCTATAAAAACTATGAGAATCTATATTTTTTCGCCATGTGTACCGTTTGCTTAGTAGGAAGGAGGGGTAATTTTGTCACACCAATTTAAATTTGTTCTGATAACTCCTTATTTCATGCAATTCAAATAAATACTAAATTAATTTTCTAATTCAAACATATTTAATTATCACAAATTACAATTTTATATTCATTCATTAATCCATCTTCATGTGCACTCACATTCAAACCGCTGCTGCGATCACATCATTTCGGTCGACCGTGTTATTTTACGTTTATGTGCTATTTAATTTTGATGTGCCATTTTAATTGTATGTGCTGATTTTAGGTAAATTTTGATGTTTTTTTTATTGTTAGAACAATGTTGTTTTAAAAAATATATTGTAGTATTACTTTTCTTTTACAAGTGTTCATTTGATGTTATTAAGTGTCGTTTTGATATTATGAATTGTTAATAATATTAAGTGCTACTTATACAAAAGTAGCATAATATATATTTATTAAGTGCTACTTTTAAAAAAGTTTTTACTGTAGCATTGGCATTTGCAATGCTATTTTTAATACTTTTTTTAAGTGTTTGTTTTTACTTGTTGTTCAATAGTTTTTATAAAACTCGATAATAGTACGGTTGTAAACTTTTACGAAAGTAGCACCATATGTGTTTATACAAAATATAGCAATATTATATGCATATTAAAGGGAAAAAAAATACTTGATTTTATGATATATATATATATTTAAAAAAAATAAAAGTGTATAAAAGCTATTTTAGTTTTAGAAACATGGTGGAATTAGTATTTATTGAGAAAAGTCAAAAGTAAGATTCTTTTCTTATTTTGTGAAAACTAACGAGGTGTATGATTATTTTATAAGTAAATAGCTTTAATTACTAAATTACCCTTATATTTCATTAAATACTAATGTATTTGTTAAGTGATGATGTGTAATCAATCATAGCCATATGATTAATAAATTAACGATCAAGATTTGTTCTCATTGTTTTTAGGTAGCACTAGGTTTGTACCGAAACCATCTTATATATATATATATATATATATGGGAAGGAACGGTTGTTAACCCACTTTTATTGCGATAACCTATTAACACTAATGTAACAAATACTTACACCATGATTATGTAGTGTAACTAACTTTTACACAGCGTTACACCATTGATGTAACAATTTTCTCTTCATTTTTTTAAAAATTTTCACCTTTTTTAAAACCGTCTTAACTTTTTTGTATGATATTATTATTTTATATAAATTACACCACTAAATAGATCATTTTAATATCTTTAATTTGAGTATAGTCTTGCTATATTTTTTTTTAAAAAATTTTTAACGTTCATTTTGGACCACTAATTTACCACTGTAACCCTAAGTTACAGTGATGGCGTGCCCTGCTATGCACCACTAGTTTGGTTAACAGGTTATCGTTATATATAAGGGTTAACATTCGTTCTCTATCCTATATATATATATATATATATATATATATTTATATAAGGTGAAGTTCTATTGAGAACCCTTGGTTTTTATAAAAACTCTTTAACTAAATGTAGACCATTGATATGTGATTTACTTTTTGATCTAAAGGCTAAAAATATTTTGCAATATAATGTTCATGTACACACCCATCAATGATACCTTGAGGGTATACTGGTAATTTCGCATGGGTTGAAAAAATCAGCTAGTACTTTTATGTTTCCTTCCAAAAGTAAACGTCCCATCAATCGAGTCAAAACCAGATTTCTATTAACTCATCTTTATTTTTTAGTTCTGAATTCCTTTTGAAAACACACAAAAATTCTCCCCTCTTTGTCAAAAACTTCGGTGTGCCCGATTTGGGTGCATTCATTCTTCTGCATCTTCATAGAAGGCAATATCTCTGAAGCAGTTGATGACCATTGACTAAAATAACATTGTCGAAGGCCTTAGATTGTTGAACAAGATGGAACAAGTGCAAAATCTGTAAGTTCATCCCAAATCAGCCAAATAACTTCAGTTGAAATTAGCAAAATCTATGTACATTCCATGTCCATAAATTTCATTAATTGTGTTTTTCTTTGAATATACTCCATTAATTTCACGCTATGTTTGTAGATTAGTATGGGTACAGAGTGTCAACCGCTGAAAACCCTAAAGCCCTAATTGTTTGTTTTAACTTATGACTCTGAAGAGTATGTTTTAGTGTAGATTATGTTGAATTAGGCGTTAGACATTAGATTTAGGGTCGAATCTATTTCACAAACCCAAAAGTTTTTGAAAAACTTCAGTTTATTTGAAGAAACTTGTCATTGTTTCATTTTGGCTGGCTGGTGAAAAATAAACCGAAAAAAATAATTTTTTGTTTTTATCATTGTGAAGTGTATATTAACAAGATGCAATGTTGAACATCCCCCGGTTTGCTTTGGAACTCTTTTAACTTATATAGATCGTTTGTTATTTGGACAGAATTAACAGGCGGAAGAAGAATTTAGTAGTTATGAACTCAAATGAATGGAGACACTCAAGATGTAAAACACTTTTGATTATAATGTGTGTTGATTATTTTTTACATATATGTATTCTAACATTCTATGATTTTTGGTAAACAGGAAGGACTAGCGAAAGATTTGCACTAACAGATTCAAAAACACAGCAGAAAGCCCTATAAAGATCGACATTGATGAACACACGGACTACGGTTGGTTAATCTTCACATAAATACATTTTATAGGGGATTAGTATGCTTATACTATTTTTTTAGAATCATCTAATCCACCATACGACAGGTTCTGGTGACGAATCAAACATGCCAATCATTTCATTATTATCATCAGATGGGCCAAGTGTGCGCGCAAATACTAAACGTAATGTACTATTGTTCTGTTATTCTAAATTACATTTTCATAGGTGTTTTGTTGGTTGGTGTTTTCCCATAACCCAAAATATATGACTTTCTTATTTACATAAAGAACAGGTGCATGTGTGAGGCGAACATTGACTAATACAATATCTAGCCAAAAAACTGATAAGGAGACGTTAATAGGTGATTATGCTTACCCCTTATTTTTTACAGTAATGTAATTCATACAAACATATGATCGTTTAATGGGAAAATAAAAATAATAATTATGTTAAAACAGGGTCGGTTGGCAGAAGAAACGTGCCATTTATTTTAATACTGTCATCAGAAGGACCAAGTGTGCGCAGAAATGTGAGAAGTAAGATATTTTTACATGTTGTCTATGATATTGAAATGCTTTTACTTTTGAGTAAAAAATATAAAATGAATGACTAAATATGATATTAACAGGGTTGTGTGTGAAGGGCAAAATGCCGTATAACAATTCTGAGAAAAACAAGGTCACAGACAATTTAAAAGGTAAGTTTACCTTTAAAAAAACTCCTGCAAAAAAATATCATCCTAATAAAGTAATTACAGTTATAATAAAAAGATATCCAGGTTGTTAGTGGTATAATTGTGTGAAAACAATAGGGAATTTAGTCTTGTAAATTTGCAGTCTTAAAAAGAGGGGTCAGAGAAAAACAATATTCCTTTAAAAAAATATGATATTCTGCATTATTTTGTAATTACATATAATGTTAAACAGGAAAAGAAATTGTGATGATGGCTACTACCAGTGGGCGAAAGAGGAAAAAAGGTAGGATTGAAGTGGAAAAGATCAATTCAACCCCTAAGAAAAAAACATTCAGGGATAAGAAGTGCAAGAAGTATCTGTCAATAATCAATAGATGCTAACCAAAACCAATGTCAAAAGCTATTACTTTACTGAACCCACAACAACGTAAGGCTATTCAGGAGATGCGGTTCGGAAAGCTTTTGGCAATGATGGTAGATGGAATTCCCCAAAAACTAGGATACTATGTTGTAGATGTGTTTAATGAAGATAAAATGAAGATAGACTTGCCATGTGGAAAGATAAAGGTTGATGAGGAGGCAATTCACATATTGCTTGGTATTCTTAGAGAGGGAATACTTTTAGCTAGTTTGGAGGAAGCAGATGTAACAAGTTCCGAAGTAGATGATTGGAGGAGTTCATATGGTGATTCATACATCTCACCGGCAGATATAGTTTCTCGGCTAACAAACATATGTCATATTAACATCAACCACTTCAAGCTAGACTTCTTGGCTTCGTTCTTGTCGACTATGGTTGAATGTCATGCACACATGAAATATAAGCTTAATGCCATCTACCACCTTAACAATAGAGTGGATGTTAGGCAGATTAATTGGTGTGCTTATGTGGTGAGCAAGCTAAAAACAAGTAAAATGATGTGGGACAGGACAAACAGAAAACCACTCACAGGCCCGTTGACTGTACTTACGGTATGTTACAACAAAAACTTTTTCTGCTTTCATTACATTAATGTAAGATGTTAGGGAGAAAATTTTATTACATTACTGTAAGTGTTTAGGTTCATTAATATCTCATTAATTGTAACAAAACTTTCCACTGACCCACTTATTTGTAGCTGCTGTATGTGCGTGGAATGAGCTGTAGGGGTATGGATGAAGATTATTCGAAACCCATTATTCAAACTTGGAATTTGGACAAGTTGAAATTAAGAGAAAAAATAGAAATAAAAAATGGTGGTTTTGGTCAAGGTGAATTATTAGGAATTTTTCCTAAACGTTGGGGGAAAAGAAAAGAACAGAGCACTGTGGTAGATGGAAATGCAACGGTTGGGGATGTTAAGGAGGTAAGAAATCAAAATTTGTGGGGGGATTTTGATATAGTACTTCAAAATATAAAGGGAAATACACCTATTTATAAATTGTTGACATCTTACATTGAAGGGGAGGTTGGGTCGACTTGAAGAAATTATGAGAAAAACAATGACGTGGAAGACCGAACTTGAATTGGGAATTTTAGAAATGCAAGGCAAAAATGAGGAAACTGATGGAATTGAGAGATTAGTATTTAAATTTGAAAGCGTCTTCAACCATAAACCAAGACCACTCTGCTCACCGATGAAAGGGGGAAATGATAACGAGCAGGAGAAGGATGAAACGAACAGGGTTTGGATGAATTGATATTTAAAGTTTGTATGGACGTAAATGAACAGAGACAACCATTGATAAAGAGTGAAGAAGATGATGTTATGAATAATGAAGACCAGAGAAATAATGATGGTAGGTACCATAACTTTATAAATACTGGATTCAAAAGTCACAATGATTATCACTAATAATTGTATTTGTAAAAACAGGACACAGGTCAAGCAAAGATGTACTTTACCAACAAAATACAAACGTTAAGGCCGTAATTGATGACGATCCGTGCTCAATGGTATACGGAGGAAAAGAGATGCAATGTGCAGGTATTTACTTCCTTTATAATCTTATTGGTATGTTATTTGGTTTGATGTAATGATAAATTAAATTTCTGGCATGTCACCGTGTGTCTTTTATTTTAAACTTTAAACTAAATTTATTTGGTGTTATAAAAAATAAGTGAGTGTTACAACATTGCACCAGAGCGCACCGTAGTAAAACCGGATAGGGATTCAGTGTTGGGTGACGCGGCAAACATTAGTAATGAAGGTATGCATGAAAGCCCGTTTTGAAAACATAAAGAATATGTAGGGTTAATGATTAAAAGTTATGATTACACTGATGTAATTACAGTGACAAAAGTTTGCCGTACCCATCATTTAACAAAAAATACATTATTGTAAAATGAATGTAGATGGAAATACCTCGGGAGGTAAAAGTGAAAATACAAACGCATGTGGAAGAAAGAAAGAGGATGCGCAGGTAGTGGGTATTAAAGTAAGTCAACCAGAACATGTTTTAATGGAATGTGGGCCTAAATTAAGAAAAGGTACCGAGTGATGGACTTGTACTTAGGTGGTAAATAAAAAAATGTGTTCTCGTGGAAATTGTACACTTGACAAATACTAACTTTGTTATAGGTTATACTAAAAGTGAAATAAGGAAAAATCGATACAAGTTAGGGCAAAAACCAGAAAATACAACAGAAAAATTTTGGAGGAAGGATGTGATGGATACATATATTGTTGACGAAAGAAAGACCCGTGATAAAGGTTTGTCTAAAATAAGTAGATAGTAGATTAGTGATATAGAGCTTGTTTCCAATATGAATTGTTAAGTATGTTGAATCTTAACTATGCTGCATCGTAGGTTTAGAGAACAAAGCAAGTGGGGAGTAGAATGCTGCTGTGAAACAAAAAATTGTGCTGGCGCAGTTTGCCAAAAAGTTGGAAGAAAAAAGAATAAAAGGTAAGCAATTAAAAGCATATTTTTTGGCAGTTTACTAACATAAAACACATACCGTAACTTGTTTTTTTTATTCCAGTGGTGCAGGTTAAGGCATGCAACTTCGGTGCACCGTCTTACAGCTTGGGTTTGACACAGGAGGGTGAAATGTTGCTTGAAGATAGAGGTAATATTAATATTTACGTTTAACCGAAATAAAACGTGTCACACCGCTAATTACATGGC
Organism: Flaveria robusta; assembly: GCA_025506415.1. Taxonomy (NCBI): domain Eukaryota; kingdom Viridiplantae; phylum Streptophyta; class Magnoliopsida; order Asterales; family Asteraceae; genus Flaveria; species Flaveria robusta. The sequence goes on from CM046466.1 coordinate 31,030,037, forward strand.
ATTACATTAAAACCAAATAAAAAAATTATAAAACATGCCTACAAAAAGGGAGTCTTAAGATTAATTGGGATTGATTACATTGTAGTGTAGTCAAATAAAATAGTTACCCCAAGTACGTATGTAAATTGATGTAAAATCTGCTGACTGTTAAATATACGGCGCTGTTTTATAGTATATCAGCCATGCAACTTGGGTGCCCCATCTTTCATCTTGGGTTTAACACAGGATGATAAAAGTGCGGCTCACAAAAGAGGTGCATAAAATTTTTTTACATAGGAATGCAATGTATTACCTAATATGGGTAAGGTTCAAATGAGAACCCTTTATTATTGTGAGCACTTGCGAAAACCTAGCAAGATCAATCAAAATTATTATTTTTTGGGTTGTAATAACATTATTGCACATTCGTAAGTGTATAAAAGTTTACATTGGTGTAAAGTGTTACTTACCACTTAAAATTTGTGTGTTTTTTAACAAAGACTTACAGCAATGTAAACTATTTTATTCTTTTAAATATACACATACAAATTAAAGATCATAATCATCTATATGTGTAATAATATTATTTACACAAAAGTAATAATGATATTCATTGTTCGCAAGTTCTCACAATCTTGATGGGTTTTCAAATGAGAAACTTATATTATTGCGAGAACAATATATTACATAAAAAGGAGGGATTTCTTAATTAAATTAGGTTACTTAAGTTAGTGAAATTAATATTTTCTCAATTGGAGTTGATATGTCAAGAATCTTTGATATAGCTTCTTACATTTTGGGCTTTACACACAAGGGAGAAGAAGATTTATACAAAACACGTAATGTTATAAACATTTAACAAACTCAGGTTACATGCACTTACATTACATAGGAATGTGTAATTTTCCATGTAAATAGGACTGTTGGTGATGCATATTATTCATCTTTTTGTTGTCTGGGACAAAAATATAGTTAACTTTTATATTTACATTAACATGCAAATATGTGTCACCCCCGTAACTACATGACATCACATTAAATGACAAAGCGTTCCTATAAAAAATGGTGGTTAATGATTATTTGGAATTTAGTATACTGTCACGCAGTATAATTTGCAGCTTGTAACATTACATACGAAAGTGTGTGTAATTTCATTTTAAAAATTGAGTGCCCCCCTCTTACAGCTTGGGTTTAACACTTGAAGAGAGAGGTACACATGTAATTTACATTACACTACCACAAAAGGGGAAAGAAGTTTTTAAAGGGAGGCTTATAAAAAATTTAGAGGTTTACGAAGCTTTGTTGCTTTACTGAAGTTAATATTTTTTTATTATAGTTGATAAGTCAAGAAGCTTGGATTCACCTACTTACAGTATGCACTTGACACAGAAGGGGAAAGAAGTTTTTAAGGAAGCAGGTAATGTTATACCATTTAAACAGCAAAAGTTCCCTACAATTACATTACATAGGGATGTGTCCTCTTCATGTAAATGGGTCTGTTTAGGATACATCTTATTCATCTTTTCATTGTTTTATGAGTTTATATATATATATATACATCTGTTTCTATTTAGTAGATGGGGTTGGTAAAAGTAACAAAACTGATAAGGAAAAGTTGACACGGATTGAAGGACCAAGCTATAGCTTGGGATTAACACAGGAAGAAAAGGATACAAATCCAGTTGGAGGTAATTAATGTTAAGTGCATGTATATTAAATTATTGCGATTGATTCAGGTTACAATTAGGATTAAGGCAGAAAATAGTAACCGTATGATTTTTTAATGTGTTCATGTAATATGCAGGAGAGATGAATGAAGAGAATAAAACAATAAGAAAAAAATCCAAGAAGCAAAAGAATGGTTTCGTCATCAGTAAAATCACCATACTTTATGAGGGAGACAACAATAGATCAGTTATTCAGCAAGGAAGAAGAAGCGATATGGGAATTAATCTTCAACGCAAATCCGAATTAAGATAATTGATAAGGAAATATATGAGATTATAAAATGGGAACTTTAAAAGTAAACCGGAAAAACAAATTATTATAGGTCTTTTAGTTAAATTTGCATTAAAATAATAAAACATGAATGCTACATTACTGCAGCAACCGGGTTTTTGACACACACTTTGGGGTAAGGACAGAGATATTTATTTTAAGGACCCAGGGGCCATGTAGGGAGGTATATGGCAACATCATTGACTGCCGGGCTGCGGTGTTGAATAATGAGGAAAAATTAAGGAGCAAGTAATCACCACACAGGCTGTTTGTCTGCCACCAGCCATTCGTAAGTACAAAAATAAAAAAACTATCTATAATAGTTAGCGAAATTGATGAACAATTCCTTATTTGTTTGTTTCAGTTAGAGTGGCTATTCATAAACGAGGAAAAATGTCTCAAGACGTTTACAAATAACATATTCGAAGTGTTAGGGAGGGAAGAGAGCCAAAGAGATCTAAAAGGGTATGATCTTGTATTCTTTCCAATATTTGGAAAGAAACATTTCTACCTTGTGGTCTTTGACATGAAGAACCCGTCAACTATTCTAATTGACAATATGGAGGCTAAAGAGAGCATTGTGCAGCTAGGGGACCATGAGGAGTATCAAAAAAAAGATACACCTTATAAAGTGGCGAGTTCGTAGAAACTGATTTTGCTTGTTAAACACATGTCAACATTGTTATTTTCTGTGTGAATATATGTAAAAGATCATAAATTGCTTGCCTAATTTTAAATCTGTGAAGAAGCACATTTTTACTCAATACCTGCTCAAATAGGGAAATTGTAAAGCGGGCAGAATTGGATCTACAAACATCAACAAAGTAGAGTTAGCATGGGCCACTAAAGGAAACTACACCGATTGTGGAATATTTACAATGCGACATATGGAGATGTTCATGGTCAACACCGGGGCAATATTTGACTGCGGGTTCAAGAATAATGAAAGGAAGTTGAAGTCTCAAATTAAAATTCTAAGGAAGAAATATGCTGTACGAATAGTACTATCGGATATAAACGTTCACAAGAAAAAAATGTTGGATGAGGCTTACAGTATTAAATCTTAAGTGTCGTTATAAAAGATGTGATCGTTGAGTTTACTTAAGAGTTGTAAGTAAGGGCTATGTGATTGTTACTGTACTGTAATTAATGTTGGGCATGAGTCGTAGACACTATTAAACAAACGTCTGAAATCTAGTAACTGTATTTTGGGATGTTTAATATTAATGATATTCAGCTTACCTAAAGATGATTCATATTTTAATACATATGATTCTAAATAAATAATTTAAATATGATTCATTTTAATGTAAAAGGGATGAAACCAAAATGATGGATTACATGATAGAGCATATCCAAACGCCGTTGGTGAAAAACACAGTTTTCCCATTCCTTTGAATAGTAGTGCAGCTGAATGTAACAGAATGTAACTTAATGTAGTTTAGTTCCAAATTGAACTTTTGTCTTTCAAAAAAATAAAAAAATGTATAAAATAAAAATGTTAATATATTTTGGGTTTATTTAATAAAATGGATATTTAGTATACCTAAAAATGGGGCAATACTATAACACATCCAGGGTGTAAACTATTGTAACACCTTGTGTGTGAGGTGTGTATTCAATGGATTGACATACAAAAAGTAAATGTATGTGATTACGACTTAGGTGACGTAGGGTTGTCAGCTCAATGTAACAGCATGTAATTTAATGTAGTGTAGTTCCAAATTGAATCTTTGACTTTCAAAAAAATAAAAAAATGTATAAGTAAAAAAGTTAATATATTTTGGGTTTACTTAATAATATGGATATTTAGTATACCTAAAAATGTAGTTGATTACGACTTAGGTGATGTAGGGTTGTCAGTGTCTAATGGATTGATATGTTAAAAAGCATTTTAGGACTTAGGGGAGTTATAGATTATATATAATTTAGTGTTGTGTAATTACAAATAAACAAAGGGTGTGGGTTTCAGAAATGGTGTAGGTTGATGTAGGCTTTTTATCCCTAAAAAAGACTAGTGTAAGTAAATAAAGGGGTGTTAATTACTGTAGTGTAATCAGTTTCCTGAGCATGACTAATTCTCAACATACTTATTAAATATTTTTCTTTAGTAAGTGTTTTACCATTTAAAGGTGTGTAACTAATTATCATTTCCTTTTAGTATTTCTGCCTACAAAGTAGCTACATCTATCTAAGGAATAATACTACAAATATTCATGTTAAGATTGATTGTTACATCAAAATTAGAAACTTCAGCTTTAAAGAAAAGTACACAAATTAAAAATTAATTTTTCATATATTTTGGGTTTTTTTTTAAGATAACGGGTATTTTCATAACAAAATATGGTCTTACAGTATACCATGTCCACATTGTAACTTAATGTAAAATATCTAACGCGTGACTTGTGTTGATGTAAGAAGTAGACATTGTTTTTTACTAACCAATCGTAAAGTAAGACAAACAAAAAAAACTAGTAATACCTAACAACCAAAACCGACTTAAACATCATACATGAAAAAAGATTCTTGTTACATTTTTTGGCTAATCATTGTTGTTTCATAGAACCATATGTATACACGTTACCCATTGGAATAAACGGTAACCAAAAAATATATGGATAAGAAACATAATGATATAACACCCCAATCATTTTAGTAAACGTTACCCACAACTAACCGCTGATGATAACTAGTTTCATAACAAACCCAGAACACAAAAAAACATACCAGCATCCTGTACATTACCCACTACAGAGTGGTAACCAAAAATAATAGGGAGGCTATGCAAACTATTAGGGTGGGTCGGCAGGACCGGCCTTAGCCTTCTTAGTGCAGTTCCTCGAATCATGGTGCATATACTCCTTACATATGTTGCACAGTCTAGGCTTCTTCAGGCTCTTCTCAACAGCCTTCTCACCGGGTCCAATTAAACGTCGATTGGTGCCGCATCCCTTGTTGCGAATACCTTGAGGGGCCGTTAAATTAACTGCACCTACATCTTCGACACCAACCAGCGCCTTAATAACTTTGGTCCTTCTGTTAGAGATGGTTTCTTTTGTTTTTTGGGCCATAATTCCTTCCTTGATTTCCTTTAACTTGCTAGCTAAACCTGATAAGCCATCAAAGTTCTCCCTTAGTTGATCAACACATTCATTCACACACTCCAAAACATCATTCCTTAAAACAGCTTCTTCGCTGGTCTCTGCGGTGAGAGTGTTCTGTATACTAAAAACCTGAGTGGGAAGACTTTCACGAAACCAACGGTGAGATATATAAGCATCTGGGATTTTAGTGACTTTGTTTAAACGAAGGACACAGAAGACGTGCCTGCAGAGGTAGCCAATACGAGTAAATCCCATACATGAACACTCATAAGACTTGGTAACCAAGTGATGAGACACCTGAAAATTAAATAACAATTTATTTTCATATAAAAAAGGTAAGTTTAAGAAAACTACAGTGATGTAACAAACTTGTGAATTCAATTTCTTACATAAAACTCATTGACAAAATCAGTCCTCTTATCCATGTGAGAGATAGTGAAAACCTTCGTATGATCATGAACTTCAACATTAGTTATAAAACAAGACATTAAACCCTTGTATATCTCTTTTTGAACCTCCTTGAATAGAGTTTGCTCGTAGAAACGTGTTGCGTGTTGTTCGATCGGTAAACCAGTTCGCTGTTGAACGCGGGTGGTACTGCTTACATAGTCAACACTACACTGGTTGTAACGCAGATAATCTATGGCAGTGTCAAAGGCCATGAAAATTGAACAAGCATGTTCGTATGACTGGATGTCACTTTGAAAGAGGCATTGGAACTCTCGCATCCAGAGGTCGTTTTCATGAGACAACACATTGAGATATCTCTAAAATACGCTAGCACCCACATATGTGTAATAGCAAACATGTCATTCAACCACACATTCTCGGTTAAATTAAAAGAGTTGATTACATTATGCCAACGCTCCTCAAATGTAGCAGGTGTGATGTAAACATTCCATACCAACTTATGAATCACAGAACGAATATTATAGAATTCTCATAAATATCAGAGGTAATCTGGAAAAAATCAAAAATTACATCAACTTTCACAATCATATTTACTTCTACCCCTTTTCTTAGAATTTACATAACATTACATCAAATTACAATATGCTTGGCAAAATGCTACTATGAAAAAGATAGGAGACACATACCGGTGTGTGTGATGCCATAATAATAATAGATAGTAAACTTATAAACATTAACAAAAAATAGAAAAAAATTCACATCCAAGTAATGATTGGTTACATACACTTACATGGGCATGTCATATTTGAGTTTTAAGTTAAAATTGCCTTGCCACCAATATAATGTGGGATTAAAGTTATCTTAAAACAGGGCATATTATTTTCTACATTAATTACACCAACCTAATTCTCCGGCTAGGGTTAACATTTATTACCTGGAGCTGTTATTACATCAGATTACAATGTCTTACTATTAATTACTAAAAAAATGTTACGCTTAGTTATTACATAAGAGTACGAATATTAGACTGATACTTACTTACTCTACACACATGATATACTAAGATTAAAAAACAAAGCTTTAGTTAGCACTAAAATATTCACACATAAAAATATACATTGGATGGTAATTTCTTCATGATGTGCCACATACACAAATGGTGGTGAGATTTCACAAAAAACCCATGACACAGTAACCTTCATTGCAGGATCCTGATCAGTTAAAACTAAAGATGAGTGAGTCTTGTGAGTTTTCAAAAAATAACGGAGAAGCCAAATGGACGACTCCGAAGTTTCATCAGACAACAAACCGACTGCGAATGTTACACATTTTTTATGATGGTCTAAACTAGTAAAAGGCACAAAAATCATGTTGTACCTATGTGTAGAAAATGAACACCAAGGAAAAAAATCAGTACAAACACACAGAAAAAATATTTTAGTACACTATACTATGTGAGATGTAAATAAGAATATGTACTTGTTTGTGGAATATGTGGGATCAAATGCAATCACATCACCGAATGACCGATAGTTGATTTGAGATATTTAATCAGCCCAGTATATACCCTTCACTTCACCACCGACATGGTGAATATCGTAGGAAAAATTACAGTGGTTATTAGAAAACTGCTCCAGCTTACTAACTACAAACAACATGTCTCGATCACCGATAAACATACTAATGTCACGGCTAACATTCTTGTATGCTGCTTTGGTACCTCTCATGTTATGGTGGCCTCTTTTTAACGCAGAATGCAGACGATATGCAACAGTAGGACCGACTTGGTGTAAACTCATCGTGTGTATAAACTTTATATCTTGGAAGTCCAAGTGTCGCCCGGTGCAAGTAAAATCCATGTTGTCAGATGATATAAGATCATGATTGTGCTTCTCAGAAAATTCATACAAAACAAACTGTTCAGAGCCCTTTATGACCTTCAACCGTAACAGAGCCTTACAATCAGTTACTTTAAATGCACAACCACGAGTTGGAAAAAGGGTGGAAGGTTCGGTCGTATCAATACTCTTCCCTTTAGGCTTACCCCATTTGTTACATAACAATGTGCGATGAGTAATGATACCATTCCATCTCTTAAACCCTCCCACACGTACAACAACCCAGAGGACTCCGTATAGCGTTGGTACATGTTCAGCACATGCTGCCATGAAGTAAAAATAACATCAACATACGGCTTCTCGTCAACGGACACCTCAGGAACCCAATACTTACTGCCATTTGGGGTTTGGAATATCATACTACAATGACTTCTTGTGACAAAAAAAATGGAAAATATGATGGACCCTTAAACTAGGAAAAAAACATAACACAAGGTAGAAAATAATTAAAAAAAATCGGTCGAATCTTAAAATTAAAAGTCTAACATCTTTTTAGAGTAACCCTCTACTTACTCGTTCTGTAACTGTGATGTTGGACAGTAAATCCGGTTACATTTTTTAGAAAAAGTTGGTTGTTACACGTTTTTAAACTGTCATTTTTTAGAAAATATTGTTACATTTTATTAAAAAAATGGGTTTGTAAAATGTAAGCTGTTGTTAATAAGTTGTCTTCATGTTAATAAAGATTGCTAAAACTATAAAAAAAGTTTGTTACTACATACAATAACAATAATGAAACTGTAAAATATCAATAAAAATAGGTTACATCTTAATAATAAAAAAATGGTGACTTCTTGGCAATGAAACATATTGTAACCCTGTACATCTTTAAAACAGTTGGAACCACTATACAAAAAACAAAAGAAAACTACATGATATTAACAAAACAAACCATGTAAAAAATACAAAATAGCAAAAATTAAACAATAACAGTTGATTACATTTAAAAAAAATAATATACAGAGATTCTAGACAAGGTAACATGTTGTTACACGTTGTCTAAATGTTAATAAAGATGGAACAACTAAAAAAAATAAGGGTGACAACTATGATGATGAAATCAAACAAGAAACAACAAAATGTTGTTGAATGATTTCCCTAAGGATCTTCTCAAATCTCTCAACAAGTATAACAACAGAATGTTATATTAGATTCAACAAGCAATAATCATAGTGCGGAAACCCATGATTAGAGTTCTGATATTAGTGTGTGTATGATTTTGTGATTTGCTAGTGATTGAATGATAATAAGAACTGCTTGTTTGTATTGATTGTTCAAAAGCGTACAAAGGATTAGGGTAGTATGCTATTTATAGCCTATACACAAAGCTATCTACAATTACTAAAACTACCCTTATGTAAACAAAAATTACATAAAATCCTAAGTCTATAAGCTGTCCGCTGTAGATGATAGACTGTCCGCTGTGCATGATCAGTCGTCCGCTGTGAATGGTAGATAAGCTGTCCGGTGTGTCTTGGATGCTGTTCGCTGTGAACACTTTTATGTTTGTCTAATTAAGAGTCCGCTTTGGAATGTTCATCTGTTGTGGATGAGCATCCGCTATGGAAGGTTCATCAGCTGTGGACTTTTGTTCATCCGCTGTCTATGCTTGTTCATTCGTTGTAGACACTTGGAGCTTTTCTTCATCTGCTGCAGACTTTGTTCATCCGCTATGGAAGGTCTTAATCCGCTGCAGACACTTAGCAAAAATTCTCTTTTATCTACAAACCTGAAAAAGAAATTTAAGCTATATTAGTGTATGATATGAATGTTAATGATGCTAATGTGTTAGTTAATAATTGTTTGAATGTTAGAACACATTATGTTTGATTATGACAAGCATTATCCTTTTAATGCACTTGTTGAGTCCAACAATACTCCCCCTAAGGATGATGTTGCAATCTCTTTAGTATTTGCTTGTTTAATGTTTTGTTTGTTAGCAACAATGTGCGTTTGTGTTTATACGAGTGATTGTAATGGTTGTCTAACATTATGAATGAATGATTGAATGTTATTATGATTACACATGTGTAATCAGATTATGATGTATGTTATGATTTGAGTATGTTTGCTTATATGATGTGTTACTTGTCTGATTATTTGATATGTTGTGCTTGTTGTTAGTTATGTATGTTTTAATGTTATGTTTGTTTGTCTGATTACATGTATGATTGTTTGATTACTTGTATGACTTACTGATTACACCAGATTGCATAGAATGTTTGATACTTGTGTGTTTGAATTATGACTTGTTATATAACTTAATTGATTGTTGTTTGTTTGTGTTGGATATATGAGGATGATGTTTGCTCTATGGTGTAGCTTCATGAGAAGCATGAACTTACCAGTCTTTTTACTATTTGGTTTGTTGTTGGATGTTTCAGGAGCTAAGAAGAAGGAAGTTTCACTTGAATCTAGAAATTCTTCATCTTCATCTTCTCTAGTGCAGGTCAAAAATGCACTGTCTGTTTGTTGAATTTCCTTGAACTTGTATGATTCCACATGTCTGATTGTGCTGTTGTTTCTAGATCTTTCATCTAGTTCTAGTGCTTCAACTTACCAACTAGAGCATCTAGAGTTAATGCTTCAAGATCCAATGCTGTCTTCATCATAGAGACTGAATGAGTCCAACTCTCTGGCAGTGTGTGCAACATCTTTTTGTTTATTTCCACAAATTCATATTTGAGTCCATAAACTATCATCTCATTGACTAGTTGAACAAATCTATGAAGTTGTTGTGGAATTGATTCTCCTTGAATGTGGTGGAAGGTTTCATATTGGGTCCTTAGTTTTTCCTTTTTAATTTCCCTGGTCTCTTCACTTCCGTTTTTCCTTTTTAATTTCCCTGGTCTCTTCACTTCCTTCACACATAGCGTGAAGTACTTTCCATAATTCATGTGCTGTTTTGAAATTTTCAACTCTTGTTAAAATTTCAAATGGCAAAGTCATTGCCAATATACTGTATGCTTTCATGTCCATTTTGAATCTTTTGAGGTCATCACCAGCTACACTTTTCAAGCGTACTGGTTTTTGTATATTATAATCAGGACCTAGAGTCAATGGTATGAATGGTCCCTCGATTGTGGATGTCCATAGATCCGGGTCTTGGAAGATAATCCAATTTCTGAACATAATCTTTCATTGTTTAAAATCAGCTTTGTTCTTCAGTCTTGGTGGTTTAAGACCACTGTTTGATCTTGAAATTTCATCAGACATGTTTGTTAAAATGTTAACTTAATGGGTTAAGTCAAATTTGATTGATTATTTAGCACGGTGCTAAAATTGTTTTTATCCTAAGGTCACTAGGATTTGTTTGATATGTTTTGTTACTTTTTAATCTTTACCGAATAAAGGAAATTAATTAATTATTGAGTAAATAATTAATGTCCAAGGTTAGACCTCTGTCAAGTCTCGGCAGAATAAAGGAATATTCTGTTAAGAATGTCAAATCAGTCAAAAAGAGTCAAAACCCTTTTTAATGAATCCGGTCAATAAAGTCAAAACCCTATAAACAAATATGTTGTTTAAAAAGTTAACTTTTGCGGATCAAAAAATAACTTTTTCAAAAATTCAAAGAAGAATATGTTTCTTCTTTGGTTTTGATGATTATCCAACAAAATCACCATAGATTTTGAAGAATATGTGTGAACAAAAACTAGGGTTTATCCTAGGGTTTGTTTGCGGCTGGTATAATCTTCAACAAAATAACAATCGGTTTGTTGTTTGAAGATGATAAATTACCTGATTTGAGTGTAGTATAACTCAAATATGATGTTTAAATACAATGAATGGATTCAAAGTATTCAAATGAGTGTTTGTTTTGATGAAAATCTGATAAGACAATACTCGTGTACTGTTTTATCAAAAACCCTTAAAAACCGATGAGGTTTTAGAGAATTTTGTGATGAACACGTTTGAAAACAGTGTATGAATGATATTTAGAGCTTTAAACACAAAAACTTCTACCCAATGCACAATAACAGATTAACAAATCATGTGTTAAGCATTTGATGAATGTTTGAAGTAGAAGGTTTTTATGATGATTTTTAGCTCGAAATGTATGTTTTGAAGCTAATGAAGCACGTATATCATGATGTTGAATGAGAGGATCGAAAATCAGTGTTTGATTTGAGCCAAGTCTCTTATACCACCTAATGAAATCAAACAAGAACCAACAAGATGAATGTTGTTGAATGATTTCCCCAAGGATCTTTTCAAATCTCTCAACAAGTATAACAACAGAATGTTATATTATATTCAACAAGCAATAATCATAGTGCGGAAACCCATGATTAGAGCTATGATATTAGTGTGTGTATGTGTGTGTATGATTATGTGATTTGATAGTGATTGAATGATAATAAGAACTGCTTGTTTGTATTGATTGTTCAAAAGCTTAAAAAGGATTAGGGTAGTATGCTATTTATAGCCTATATAAACGAAAATTACATAAAATCCTAAGTCTATAAGCTGTGCATTGTAGATGATAGACTGTCTGCTGTGCATGATTAGTCGTCCGCTGTGAATGGTAGATAAGCTATCCATTATGTCTTGGATCCTGTCTGTTGGACCCTGAAAGGATCATACATGCCAATTCAAGTGGTGGTTGATGTTTGCTCTGCTGGAATTCTCCCTAAGTTCAAGAAGTAATGCGGATGAAGAATCTGCTCAAAAGAAGACAAGTGTCGGCTATCCGCATTTGTTCATGCGGATGACCATGGAACAAATGCTGACAAGTATTTGTTCTTCCGCATTAACAAATGCGGACAGCTGAACAAATGCTGCCAAGTATTTGTACATCCGCATTTACTAATGCGGATGTTCAGCAACAAATGCGCCTAAGTGTTTGTTCATCCGCATTTCTAAATGCTGATGACCACACACTAATGTGAAAGAAGAAAAAAAAATGCTGATGAAGATCAACACATCCGAATTAGTTAATGCGGATGAACAGAAGAAAATGCTGATGAAGACTTTTGTACTTAGACTAGTTTGCTGATTTATAGTACAGGGGTAGTTTAGTCATTTTGTAAAGGCTTTTTGTCAGCTTATAAATAGAATAGAAAACCCTACTTTTGCGAATAACTAGACAACTAGAATATTAGAATCTTCGATAGTAATATGTTTCAGAGGTGTCTTGTTACTATTTCATGCTAAAACCCTAGCATTCATTGTAACTTTACACCACCATTAATACAAAGCATTTATGAGTATTTCAAGCATTCAATGATCTGTGTTTATATCATTCCACAATATAACCACTGACTCAGTCATCATATTCGGTCCTAGTTGATTCACCTCAACTCAGAATATTATTCTCAACACTCAGTCAATTGGTATCAGAGCTTTGCCTCTCGGATTCGTCTCAAATCTGCCCAGATCTGAGCGAAACTCGATTGAATTGGTGATTGAGTTACTGTTAGTGAGTTCATCAACCTCTAACATGTATTCATGCTGAAATCCTCCTGAAACATCGACTGATTCACTGTTCATCTGTATCGAACCAAGAACATATCATTGAACAGCTTATTCTACCCGAAAATCAGAACAACAATATCATCAACATCATAATCTTCAAACATTAAAGCTAACAAAATAGTTATAGATAGGGGTGTAAACGAGCCGAACCGAGCCCGAGCTCGGCTCGTTTTGGTTTTAGGAAGCTCGAGCTCGAGCTCGGCTCGTTTATAGTTTTATTTATAAAGCTCGAGCTCGGCTCGTCAGAAAATTTTCAAGCTCGAGCTCGGCTCGGGCTCGGCTCGTTTATTGTTAAATTATTAAATTTTTATTTTTTTATAATTACTTTTATAATTATTTATAATCATACTTTTTATATTTAACATAATATATATTATTTAGCTATTTTTTATCATAATAATATATTTAATAATATAATTTACGTAAATATTTATTTATATATATATTTAATATGCAAATAAAAAACTATATAAACGAAAAGCTCGTTTAGGCTCGCGAGCCAGCTCGAGCTCGATTTCTGAAGATTGGGCTCGAGCTCGTTTAGTAAACGAGCAATAATCTGAGCTCGAGCTCGGGCTCGAGCTCGTTTAAGCTCGGCTCGATTCGAGCTTTTTTCGAGCCGATCCCGAGTAGCTTGCGAGCCGGCTTGGCTTGTTTACACCCCTAGTTATAGACGGTTCTCTTAACAAAATAACTGTTACTGTTCATCAGATCTGTTAAAACATTCAAAAAGTAGACTGTTTGGACCACTTGGATTTAAAAATTAATCTAATTCTTATTCCAACAATCTAAAACAAGTTTATTACAATGGATTCACTTAACTTTTCTGAACTTGGTCATGCTCCTAAACCTCCTATGCTTAGACACAAATTTGAGTTTAAGCAATGGAAAATCAGGTTTATGAATTACATTACAGGTGTAGATTCGGATTATTGGATTTCCATATGCAAAGGACCTTACATCCCTGTGTCACTCTCGACTGACCAAGCTGCTTTATACAAAACATCAAGAATACCCATTGAAGATCTAACTCTTGATGATGATGAGTATAAAAAGATAAAGATTGACCTTAAAGCATACTCCATTCTCACACAAGCTTTGAAAATGGATGTACTCAAAAGACTTGAGAAATATGGAACAGCAAAGGCTGTGTGGGATGCACTGCTCATCATGTGTGAAGGTAGTAGTGAAGTGGCTGAAATCAACAAAGACAAGCTGGTTAATCAATATGAAACCTTCCATCACTCCAAAGGGGAGTCAATCTCGAAACAACTACATAGGTTTATGCAGTAGGTCAATGATCTTGAGATTATGGGGGTTACATATAAAGAAAAGGAGCTGAACAAGAAGATGTTGCACAGTCTTCCTGAGAGTTAGAAGCAAAATATAACCACGCTGAAAAACACACTTGATCTGGAAAGCACCACTCTAGATATAATGATTGCAAAAATTGAAGCTCTTGAACTTGATGAAAGGAGCAGAAACCTTGGTGGACCACAAGTCATTGAAGCATACAAATTTCCATCAGAAACTCATTCTGTGGAAAATGCATTCATTACTGAAGAAGATGATTTCCTCTCATCCAGAGATCAAGTAAAATCAACTGGATTTATTACTGCTCCATCAACCAACAAGCCATCAACCTCATCTCAATCAACTGGATTTACTGCCACTCCCTCAGGTATGCCTGAAGACCAGAGATCTGAAGAGCAAAAGGCTACCTACAATGCCTTTGTTGCAAGTTTTGAAGCTTACTTGGGAGGAAGACTCACTTCTACTCATTTAATCCAAGAAGACCTAGAAGAAATAGATCCTGATGATGTAGAAGAAATGGATCTACAGTGGCAGATGGCTATGATAGCCATGAGGGCTAAAAAGTTTTTCAGGAAGGGTAGGAAGCTAAGTCTGAATAAGAATACCAAACTTGGATATGACAAATCCAAAGTTAAATGCTTCAACTGTGGTATGACTGGGCACTTCTCAAGAGAATGCAATGCTCTAAGAAGAAACAACAACAACTTTTAGAGGAGTTCTCAGGGCCAATCATCATCACAACCGAGCTCAAGCTTTCAATCCAACAATCAACATCAATATCATCATCAAAGCCAACATCAACAACCATACCAAAGTCAGCCGCAACTGACCAATCAAGCCCATGGAAGCAGCCAACCTACTTCTAATGCTCTTGTCATCAGACAAGATGGAGTATGTGATTGGAGCCTGTATGCTGAGGAAGTGAAGCCTCAATTTCAAAATCATGCTCTTATGGCTCACATAAATGATGGCCCAAACCCTATGCCATCTGAGGTAAAATCTAATCTTTGTAGTGATAAATGCATTGCTGAACTGTAGGGATATCGTGAGCACAATCACAAATTAGCTGCTAAGATTAAAGAAGAAAAGGTAAAATCAGAGATGCTTAAAAGAGAACTGAAAAGCTTTGAAATTAAAATCAAATCACTCATCTCTGATATTGAAAAACTGCACGGAGAAAAGTATACTCTTGCAGCTGAAAATGAAAAGTTAACTGAAATGTTGGCTCAATCCAAAGCTGAGCAATCAGCCACTGAAGTAAAACTTGAAAAGTTTCAACTGTCTTCAGCCAAGCTGCAAGAGATGCTTGATTCACAAAAGGATCCTAAGGATATGACTGGGATTGAATACAATTCATGTCCCCCACCATACAATGATAATTACACTATCATGCCTGAGTCAATCACTCTTACTGAACAAAATGAACCTAAAACTATTGAAACTAAATCAGTAGTAACACAAATTACAAATCCTCAAAATAAACCAAGTGTTTATATTGAAACAAATAAGGAGAAAATCAAGTTAGGTCATCCAATTAAAATCAAAGAGTGTTTAGACAAGTCAGTAAATGTCATTAAACCAAGAAGTCCAGTCAAAGCCATAGTGCCATTTGTAAAATTCAACCTATAGTTTCCAAAGAAAAGAAGAAAACTGATACAACTGTGAAACCATCTGCTGAAAGCAGATCTGATTGTGAGATCAAATCTCTAAAGAATTCAACCATATCAGACAAAGTTTCACTGAAAAGCAAAGGGAAAACCCCTCTGATTCAAAAGACTAAAAGCAAAACAGATTCACCATCAATAAAACTTAAGCAAGGAGTTGGTTTTGACATCTTCAATAAAGATCATGTAAACCAACAAGAAAAGGAGGATAGAAAAGGATTAAGGAAACAACATCAGCCCAAAAGAGTGAAAAACAGTAGTATTGTGAAACAAACTGCTAACAAGGCTGATATTGCTTCCTCTTCAAAATCAAAGATTGATGCTCAGTTGAAAGCTGGTAAATCTACTGAGGCATCAAGATTAACCACAAAAGACAAACTCATGTATTGTGACATTTGTGAAATGTTAAATCACAGAACAAATGAGTGCTATTTTAATCAATACTGCTCAATCTGTGACATGAACAATCATTCTACAAAAAATTGCTACTTTAACAAATATTGTTCTGTCTGTGATATGACCAACCACAATAGATCAGATTGTTTCTTCAAACAAAAAGGCTTGAGAATTCCACAAAACAAGCCCATCTCACCAATCTCATCCGTGAAACCTAAAATCAAAAGTCATTTTTAGAATAAACAATCCAAGATTTCAAATTTTGATGATGACTTAGGTAATCAGAAAGAGTTGAAGAATGTTCATAGAAATATAAACCACAACATCAAACAAACTCATGATTTTCATAAATCAAAAATGAAGTTTGACAATCAAAAACGTGTCCAATTTCTTAAAAGAAATAGGGACCAAAGGTTTGAATACTCTTCTGAATCTTCACATGAAGTTGATGAGATGAATCAGCAAGATATCAAAAATCAAACAAAACTTCATCCTCTAAGTCATAATTTAGAGGAAAATATCAAGAAGTTACTGTCATGGATAAGAACGGGAAACCCAAGACCATCATGGCTTGGGTTCCACATTCTAATTAGTTCTTTTTATGCTTGCAGGGTCGTCCATACAGGTCCAATAGTCTATGGTATGTGGACAGTGGGTGCTCTCGACACATGACTAGAGATAGTTCCCTCCTTCATGATTTCAAGCATATTCAAGGAACTACTGTGGCATTTGGTGGAGATTCACAAGGTGGCAGAATCACTGGTGAAGGATCTGTGATAAATGGGATGTTAAGTTTTGATAGAGTGAACTACTGTGAACAATTGAACTTCAATCTGCTTAGTGTGTCTCAGATCTGCGACAAGAAATATTCCACTCACTTCACTGACACTCATTGTTACATTCTGAAACCAGGATTTCAAATTCCTAAAGAATGGGTTGTCTTGAAGACCCCGAGGAAGAATAATACATATGTCTTAAACCTCAATTCTGCTCTACCAAAAGAAGAAACATGTCTTCTATCAAAAGCATCTTTTGATGAGTCACAACTTTGGTATAGACGTTCGGGACACACAAATTTCAAAAACATGAATAGATTGGTCAAGGGAAACCATGTGATTGGTTTACCTAAAAAAGAATTTCACTTTATCGACCACTGTTCAGCGTGTCTCAAAGGGAAACAACATAAGTCTTCCCACAAGCCAAAACTTGTGAACACAAACAATTCTCCATTGAAGTTACTTCATATTGATCTTTTCGGACCAACTCATGTTATGAGCATTGGAAAGAAACAATATTTTTTGGTGATCATAGATGACTTTTCCAGATTTACATGGGTCTTCTTCTTACTTCATAAAAACGAAGCGTCCCAATTAATAAAAGATTTCATCACTAAAATTGAAAATCAAATTGATCATAAAGTCAAATCAATTAGAAGTGATAATGGGACTGAATTTAAAAATGAAGATATGAGTTCTTTTTGTGCAACCAAAGGCATTGCTTATCAATTCAGTGCAGCTAGAACTCCTCAACAAAATGGGTAGCTGAAAGGCGAAATAGAACACTAATTGAAACAGCACGAACTATGCTAGCCGATGCTAAACTGCCAATTACCTTTTGGGTAGAAGCAGTTAACACATCGTGCTTTGTACAAAACAGTACTTTGATTATAAAAGAAAGCAACAAGACTCCTTATGAACTTTTCTTTCACAAAAAACCATTCATTGGATTTTTAAGTCATTTGGTAGTCCTGTATCAATATTAAACACCCGAGACCATTTGGGAAAGTTCTCTCCAAAGTCTGACGAAGGATTCTTTGTAGGTTATTCCTCTGTCTCAAAGGCTTATAGAGTGTTTAATCCTCGATTAAACATTATTGATGAATCAACCAATGTTCAATTCAATGAGCATTCTTTTCCCGAATAAATAAATGGTCCTGACTGGCTGTTTGATATTGACTCTTTTACAAGATAATTTGATCAATTCCACTTGTCTGCTGCAGGAAACCTACAATCAACTGAATTTTCTACATTAGTAGAAAGAAGAAATGATTTCCCAATAATTCCTCCAACTTCTACTGAGCAACTGAATGAAGATGTCCCACTACAAGCTGATCCTGTAAGACAATCATCTCAAAATGAGAGTGTTTCAACTGAGGATGGTCCTAGTACACTTCCATCTCCTTCAGAAGAACCATCGACTGAAGTAAGAAACCAAGATCCAGCTGCACTACCGGTTGAAACTAAGAGACCTTCAAATGATGAAAGTCTTTAAAGTGCTGCTGATGCTGAAGCAGGAACTGGAAAAGACTTTGATTACATTCACAACTTTCTTACATCACAAGATGAAGGTGCCTCTCACCGAGATGATCTGAATGTCTCCAATCTTGATGTATCCATTGCTAGTGACTCAATACCAACCACCAGAATACACAAGAATCATCCGATGGAAAGCATCATTGGTGAACTTAATAAACTGGTGACTAGAAGCAAGTCAAGCATTGCAAACATCTGTTTGTTCTCTTGCTTTCTGTGTCAAACAGTACCCAAAAATATCAAATAGGCTCTTCAAGACAATAGCTAGATTGAGGCAATGCAGGAAGAGTTGCTACAATTCAAGAAACAAAAAGTATAGCAACTGGTAGATCTTCCCGAAAGACAATACACTATGGGTACCAGGTGGCTATACAGGAACAAAACTGATGACCGGGGAATTGTCATCAGAAATAAAGCAAGATTGGCGGTGCAGGGATATACACAAGAAGAAGGAATTGATTATGATGAAGTTTTTGCTCCTGTTGCCCGATTAGAAGCCATAAGACTCTTTCTTGCATGCTCAGCATCCATGAAATTCACTGTTTATCAAATGGATGTGAAGTGTGCTTTTCTGTATGGAAAGATTGCTGAAGAAGTCTATGTGAGTCAACCACCAGGCTTTGAAGACCCAGATTTCCCACACTGGTTGTACAAGCTTGACAAAGCCTTGTATGGTCTTCATCAAGCCCCACGGAAGTCATATGAGACTCTATCATCTTTTCTGCTTGAACACGGGTATGAAAGAGGAAAGATTGATCAGACTCTCTTCAGAAAAAGAAAAGGAAAAGACATGTTGCTGGTCCAGATTTATGTGGATAATATCATTTTTGGCTCTACAAACAAGCTTCTCTGCAAGGATTTTAAAGACCTTATGCATTCTAAATTCCAAATAAGTGTTATGGGGGAACTCACATTCTTCTTAGGAGTGCAAGTCCAACAAAAAGCAGATGGAATCTTCATTAATCAATCAAAATACGTGGAAACATTGTTAAAGAAATTCCACTTTGCTGATTGTCAGTCCATCAGAACTCCTGTTGATACTAAACTGAAGATCGGTCCAGATCCTGAAGGCAAATCAGTGGATCAGACTCACTATCGATCTATGATAGGTTCACTTATGTATCTAACAGCCAGTAGGCCTGACATTATGTTTGGTGTTTGTGTGCATGCCAGATATCAAGCTGATCCGAAGGAATCTCATGCTAATGCTGTCAAGAGGATATTCAGATATCTTAAGGGTAAACCTGCTCTCGGATTATGGTATCCAAATAAAGGAGATTTCAATCTCTATGCCTACACCGACAGTGACTACGGGGGATGCAACTTCAATAGGAAATCCGCTTCTGATGGTTGTCAATTTCTTGGTCCCAGACTGGTCTCCTGGCAGTGCAAGAAGTAGACAAATATGTCTGTTTCAACAGCAGAAGCTGAGTATATAGCAGCATCAGCTTGTTGCTCTCAAGTTCTCTGGATTCAAAACCAGATGCTTGACTATGGTTTTAACTTCTTGCACACTCCAATTCATAATGACAACACAGTAGCAATGTTTATCACAAATAATCCTGTTCAGCACTCAAAAACAAAACATATTGAAATTAGATATCACTTTTTGAGTGATTGTGCTGAAAAAGGGTTAATCAAATTGATTCAAGTTCACACTGATAATCAATTGGCTGATTTATTTACCAAGGCATTTGAACCTAATCGGTTTGAATTCCTAGTTCAATCAATTGGCATGATTAACCTTGAATAAAAAAAAATCAAGAACATCAAAAACAATTCAAAAGTTACAGAAAATCACAAAAAGAAGTCATTTTGTTTTAAGAATATGATATATACTTCAAATGGGAAATGATATAATTACAGTCGTTATATAAATCACTGTGCTTATCTTAAAATTTCAAAAGACTGACATGACTTATCTGATATGCGGGTAGGCTCAACTTGTAAAAAAAGATACATGTTGTGATGAACTAAAATCCATATTCAACTGTGAAGCACTCATCTCAGAGTATTGGTACGTATTGGCTTATCCAAGTGTATGTGTGTGTAGTAACCTAAACACACCGGGTAATGATGCCTTATCAATCTCTTTCACCTACATCAGTTTCTTCTCTGTTTTGCTAAGCAAAGATCTGGAGAAACAAGCACATAGTGCTGATGTCATGATCCAAAAGATTCCCAATGTGGAACACATCCACTTTGGATGAATTAACAAAATATTACATTCCTTGTGAATGAACAAAAAGAATCCCATCATGGATCACCTTCCAAAGTGAAGTGAAAAAGAATCTCAATGTGGATCAAATTATTAAAAGGATCAAAGTAAAAGAATCCCAATGAGGATCAGTGAAAATGAGATCTCATACTTTAAATAACCTAGTCAAGTAAGTTGTGAAAAAGTTCTACCATGCATGTCATGCGGGTGGTTGATCATGCCATGCTTTTGAGTGTGGGGTACATGTTGAATACTCAAATTAATCAAAAACATGATAAATATCACATGCATCACAATATTAACCAAGCATGAGTTTAAGAGGACAACCATACCTTCAATGAATAAGCTCATAACCATGTCTATTTTACTAACAAAAGCTTGCACTTGTGTAATGTAAGATTGATATGATCCCAAGAAAAGTATACTTCCTCTTCATGAATAGAAAAGAAAACAAAATCATTACAAAAATATTTCATGTTCAAAAGTTTTAAATCCTTAAAGTTTCTATCCCATATGGATATAAACTTTAGGGGGAGTAATTTAAAATTTTGATTAGCTTGTACAGGTATTTCCTTTATTAACAATAACATTACAAAATCAAAAAGGAATTGATTGTGTTGGTGCAGAAGTTATACTATAGTATCTCAGTCTATGCAGATATCTGGAAGCATAAAAGTCCAAGATCAGTCAAACACTGGGAAACTTGTATCATATTCGATATACAAGTCAATCCAAGCAAAAATTAACAATCCCATCAACAGTCAAAACTTCAAAAGAATCAAGTCAAAAGCAAAGACAGTTCTTCATAACAGTCAATGAATCAGCAGAAAAACAGAAAAGATTTTACTCTGCAGAAACATTAATTTTGATTAAGTTCAAAAATTAATGCGGGTAAGTGCATTGGTTAATGCGGGTGAAGGTAACCCAGGCATATAATGCGGGTAACTGGCTTAACTCATTGAAAAACCAAGTGAAACTAATGCGGACAAGTTAACTCTACCGCATTTGTTTCAACAACAAATGCACATACAAATTTTGAAGTGTTGAAAACTTATGCGGACAAAGTTGTTCAACCGCATTTCTTTATGAGGTTAACTTTTTGTTCAGCCGCATTTCATTATGCAAATAAGTTTATTCAGTCACATTTCCTAAATATGGTTGACATCAATAATGAAATTTTGTTGTATGTGTATCAAAAATGAATAAAAATGTGCTTAATCTCTTCTGTCATGATGATGTTTGAAAGTCAAGAAATGCAGACAAACTCATAGTTCTACCGCATTTGTTGAAGTAAATATGGACAAGTTGTTCTATCGCATTTGCTACAGTACACAAATGTTGATAAACTTTGTTCTATTGCATTTGCTACAGTGTACAAATGCTGATCAACTTTGTTTAACCGTATTTGCTACAGTGTACAAATGCTGGCAATGTATTAAAACATCCGCATTTGTCACAGTACACGAATGCTGTGAAGTGTTTGCACTTTCGCATTTGTAACAGTAACCAAATGCTAATGAACAATTCCTTACCGCATTTGCTACAGTGAAAATCAAAAATCAACCGCATTTGTTTGGAAACTTGTAACATTTGTAAAAGCCATTAAATTGACTATTTAAACCAACTTCAAAAGGTCATTTGATACTTTTCAAATTTGAGAGACTTATAGTGCGACGAGAGTTCATCACTGTTCTTCATCCATCATCATCATCATTATATTATACCTGTGATTCTCAAGTTCATACACCTACATTTCACCTTGATTTCGATTCTTAACCATATCAGTATCAAACTAAGGTGATTGTTTGAAAATCTCTTGACCCGAACCGACGGACGTATGGCAAACTTAGAACCCTAGGTTGTCAAGAATCATCAAAATTAAACACAAACTAAGAAATGATTGACATTTTCGAGTGCAATGAACTTCATGATTATGAACATAGCAACAAAGAAGTGATTTGCAAAAACCTAGTTCATCGCATGAACAGGGTACAACAAAAACCAAAAAGGTTAAAATCAAAACTTTTTTTTAAGTGTTAAAAGATGTTAAAATCAGAAAAGATCATCTCAACAAACATGAAAAACAAAAGAAAATGGTCATAGATTGATAAAATCAAGTTAGGTCAAATTCCTATGGAACAGTACCTATGAATCCTCAATTTTGACCAACCAAAGTCAAACTAAGAAATTCAACATGATGTCTACTTTATAATCTGATAATCATTGGTCAAAGTTCTAATTCATATGCATCTAATGCAGGGTACAATAGCCAATCTCACGTGAAGCAAGCTCCACAATGTCAGTGGCTATCTTGACCCTGATGTACCCGAGGCTGAAGGACTTAGAGATATGATCAGATTCATCTCTACCACCAGAGTTGCTCATGCTATAATAGTTAGACCTGTCATTTATGAAAGCTTCATAAGGTCTTTCTGGAGCATAGCAAAAGTTGCTGAAGTGAATGGTGTTAGAACCCTTACTGGAAGAATCACTGATGAACATTCTTTATCCATCACTGAACGAACTGTGAGACAGTGTCTACAGTTTGGTGATGATGCAAACTCACCCATGGAACTTGAAGATGGTGACATCATGACCTTCTTTGCCAACATTGGATATGATGGAGGATATGAAGGAAAACAAATAGTCAAAGGATTGGTTGATTTACAATGGAGGTTTCTCATTCACATATTCTAACAATGTTTATCAAAGAGGAAAACTGGATGGAATGATATACGAGTGACTACTTCATCTGCTACCTATGCACTATGCACAAATAGGCCATTCAATATGTCAGCTTATGTGTTCAATGGCCTGGTATCCAACATTCAAGAAGGGAGGATGCACATGTTTCTAATGTATCCTAGATTTCTGCAATGCCTGATCAATGAAGCATTTCCACAGATTGTGACTGTAGGACCGGTAATGGACATTCCCCACTACAGTGCAAAGTCTTACAATTATATCAAGAAAAGAGATCCAAGGAATTTCTACAATGGAATGTTCTTTCCTCTACTACCTTAGATGTTACAGCAGATCAACCAAGAAGAAGAAGCTCATGTAGATGAGCAAGATGAAGAAGAAGAAGAACAAGCTGCTCCTGATCAACACAATGTTGATGAGCATGCTGGCATGGATGAAGAAGGACAAAGGCCAGTGTCACCACAGATAGATGTAGGTGGTGATCTTCACACTGGGCTTTCTGTTCAAGAAGCTGAGATTGCATCACCTTTTATGCCAACACCCATTCCATCACCACACATATCACCCATTCCATCACCACACATATCACTCATTTCATCACCTCACATATCTCCCATTATCTCACCCCATATTTCTCCTGTTCCATCATCTGCTACTACTACAAAACCTGTTGAGTTTGGTGAATCTACCAGCTCTTCAGAGGATTCAAAATCATCTTTTGATAAGGAGGATCATCACTTGTGAATGCCTGTAAGACAAGTTACTTCTGAGGGAGGTCCCTCTGAGAGTTTTGCTGAGTCAGAGATCAAACGACCTGATTAAAAGGATGAAATTATCTCAGAACTCTTGCAGAAAGTAGCAAGGATGGAAAAACTCCTGGATAGAAGATCTGGTATTATCAAGGACAGACTTCTAGAGTTAGATGAAAAAGAGAAGGAATTGAAAGATCTCAAGGAGAAATATGAAGAAGAAAAGAAAGAAAAAGACACTGAGATCAAGGAATTAAAGGCTGCTCTTCAACATTCAAAGGATGAAGTCAGTGGTCATGTAGACATTTTGACCATCCAAACCATTGCTATGGAAGAACAAGAAAGCCTGTTGGAAGAACAAACTGAAATAATCATGGATCTGCAAAAACAAATAGAAACTTTAAACAAGAGAGTTTCTGAGTTAGAACTACTGATCATGATAAAACAAGAAATAGAGAAAGAAAATGATGATGAGAATGATAAGGATGAAGTGGAGAAGAAAGGTGATAGTGATAAGAATGTGGATGATGAAAGTTCTTCTGGAGATAGTGATGATGACTCTCCACCTGCTAAGAAGATGAAAACCACTGAGTCTGTGAAAGAGGCTGGACACAGTGGAACAAAACATGAAGAACAAAGTTTGGCTATGGTGGTGTACACAAGCAAACAATCTGAAGAATCCCAAGATGAAGAATCAGAATTCAGAGACATGATTAAAGAACTAGATATCTACTCATCAGAGGAATTCATAATTGATGATGAATTCTGGGATTTCATGAAAGATCAACAACAAACTACTGAACCCATAGTGGTGATCCCTCAATCTCATGTGCCTTTGGAAAAGGAGTTGAGATTGCAGATTGTACCAGATATCACTCTGTCTGATGAACAAAAGGAAGTTATCAGAAGACTTTGTGAAGAACAACTGAAATAAGAAGAAACAACTGTAAAGAACAAAGAAAGAGAACAAGCTGAATCTGAAAACAAAGCTGCTGAAATAGAAAGAAAAGAAGATGAAATAGCATAATCCTCTTCTGGTCCTAGACTGCAAACTTACACCAGAACGAGGAAATATTCGTTAGAAAAGGCAAAAGGAAAAAGACCAATTGAGGAAGAAGAACCTGTTATTAAAAAGCAAAAGGATGATCCTCGAAGCCTAGCAGCTATTGCTGAAATTCTTGAAGAACATGAGAAGGCTGAGGAACAATTAAAGAAAAGGGTTGAGTTTGTAGACCTAGAAGAAGGAGAGATTGAAGGAGGCTTTGTGGTTGATGAACCAATAACAAAAGAAAGTCCTGTGAAGGCTGAATCTTCAGTGTTTGAGATGGTTGAGAAAGCTCAAACTGATGATTTGATGGTCAAGGCGACGTTTCTTATCAATCACGGTTATGATGCTGATGAAGTGTTCGGAATGACTTATGAGGGAATGGTTGAAGAGGAAGAAAAGTTAAACAAGCTGTTGGATCCCTATTATGTGACTGAGTATGAAAAGGCTCAAACAACCAAGTCACCTGTGGTTCCCTCCATCACCAAAACCAAAAAGACTGAAGCTCCACAATCATTATATCCTGATCCCTATAGCATGACTGACAAGGAGATGAAGGATTACCTCTCTGAGCAAGGCTTCACAAAAAGAAAACTTGGTAATATGAAAACAAACTCACTGAGGGCTGCAATGCTGAGATTGATTAATGAAAAGAAAGAAAGAATAAAGAAGCTTGAAGAAGAAATAGTGAGCAAAAAACCAAGATCTAGGTCTCAGCCCAAGACATCCAACTCACCCACAAAGATCATGATTCTTTGGCACCTGTACTTCATAGAAATCCTGAGTGGTTTGTAGAGCCTTCACAATTGAAGCTTCAAGAAGGACTTACCACTACAGAAATGATAAAAGGTGTATCTACTCCCAGGGCAAAGTTGATTTGAAAATTATTGCCTGGAAGTATGATAGTGATTGGAACATGTTTATGATCAAGAGAATCTCAGGGCTAGTTTAGTTCTTCACAGAGTACTCTGCTCTGGTGAACTCTCTGCAGATACATGACTTAAAGGAACTAACTAATTTGGAATTGATCAACCATAAGGCTATGTTTAGAGAGTATGAGTTTGAAGATATTTTGAAGATGTTTAAAAGGACTAACAACTTCAAATCATTGAAAGCCATCTGTATGAGGAAAGACAGATCCTTTTACAACCCTCTAGAAAAGAAAAAAAAGACAAAAGAGGATGAAGAAGTAGTGTTCCCTGAGTTGAAGGTGAAGCCTACCGAGTCTCTAAAAAGAAATATGGTAGCAGGTACTCACACTACCAAACCAATCTCTAATGTCTTCTATGATGAGAAGACTTATGAGTTGGTGATTGAAAGGAGGTGGGGAGGAAAGGAGGGTGCAGAGATTAGACTATTTAGTGGATATGAAGTGAGACTACTTGATGAATCTTACATTCACTACATCTACACCAGGCACTTCAGAGAAATCAGCAACAAGCTTGGAGAAGCTGATATGCACTTCTTTCTTAAGTGCATCAAGATCCTAAAGATGGCATATGACAGAATAATTGCAAAAAGGGAGCAAAGAAAGAAGAAAAAGACTCCCTTGTAGTTGGGAAACATTGTGAAGCTGGAGGTTGATGTGGAAGGAGCTCTCTTGATTCATAGGGATGGATTGTCCACTATGTCCATATGGGAACCTATTTCTTTGAAGAAGTTGCCCATTGAAGCAATCTACACAATGAGTCAGATGAAGATCCATGTGCTGAACAGAGACAAGATGTGTGATGCTAATGATTTTGTCAACATGATCAAGGCTATTTTGGATCCTTCTCTGGCAGAACCAATGACTGCTCCTCCTGCTACTCAAGACCCAGCAGAATCTTCACAACCTCATCCACCATCAAACCCTTGAAGTACCTAGGCTGTATAATCCTTAGGGGGAGTATTGTTGGACCCTGAAAGGATCATACATGCCAATTCAAGTGGTGGTTGATGGTTGCTCTGCTGAAATTCTCCTTAAGTCCAAGAAGTAATGCGAATGAAGAATCTGCTCAAAAGAAGACAAGTGTCGGCTATCCGCATTTGTTCATGCGGATGACCATGGAACAAATACTGACAAGTATTTGTTCTTCCGCATTTGCGGACAGCCAAACAAATGCTTCCAAGTATTTGTACATCCGCATTTACTAATGCGGACGTTCAGCAACAAATGCACCTAAGTGTTTGTTCATCCGCATTTCTTAATGCTGATGACCAAACACTAATGCGAAAGAAGAAAAAGAAATGCTGATGAAGATCAACACATCCGCATTAGTTAATGCAGATGAACAGAAGAAAATGCTGATGAAGACTTTGTACTTAGACTAGTTTCCTAATGTATAGTACAGGGGTAGTTTAGTCATTTTGTAAAGGCCTTTTGTCAGCCTATAAATAGAATAGAAAACCCTACTTTTGCGAATAACTAGACAACTAGAATATTAGAATCTTCGATAGTCATATGTTTCAGAGGTGTCTTGTAACTGTTTCATGCTAAAACCCTAACATTCATTGTAACTTTACACCACCATTAATACAAAGCATTTATGAGTATTTCAAGCATTCAATGATCTGTGTTTATATTATTTTGCAATATAACCACTGACTCAATCATCATATTCGGTCCTAGTTGATTCACATCAACTAAGAATACCATTCTCAACACTCAGTCACTATCCGCTGTGAACACTTGTATGTTTGTCTAATTAAGAGTCTGATGTGGAATGTTCATCCGTTGTGGATGAGCATCCGCTGTGGAAAGTTCATCAGCTATTGACTTTTGTTCATCCGTTGTGTGTGAATGTTCATCCGCTGTAGACACTTGGAGCTTTTCTTCATCCGCTGCAGACTTTGTTCATCCGCTGTGGAAGGTTTTCATCCGCTGCAGACACTTAGCAAAAATTCTCTTTTATCTTCAAAGCTGAAAAAGAAATTTAAGCTATATTAGTGTATGATATCAATGTTAATGATGCTAATGTGTTAGTTAATGATTGTTTGAATGTTAGAACACATTATGTTTGATTATGGCAAGCATTATCCTTTTAATGCACTTGTTGACTCCAACATATGAAAAGGGAGGGATTCCCACTTAGATAAGGAATTTCCCAAAATTTCAGACAATGTGCAACTGTGAGAACAACTATCTCAAAAGAGAAAGATGATACATTTGAAAAAACACTACTTTTATGAGAACAACTAACCACGCTGATCATAACCAATATATCGAAGATGAGAGTTTCCAGGAACGACATCATGTGCAACATGCTCATAGGAACCTTCATCTACAACGTCCGCAACTGCCGAAGGGGGAGGATGGTTAACTTCACCACCACCCATGAATGAGGTGTGTGGTTTTGCAATTCAAATTACATATAAAAAAGCTGGGAGTTCGAAATGTGATGAAGGAAGAAAGTGTGGAGGAAAGATGTGTTAAATGTCATGGAGTTAAAGAAGAAAATTCGTGAAAATAGGTCAAGTATCATATAGGGAAGGATGGGATGGTGATGTTCCACACATGTGATTTGGTGATAAAGATAAAATCATAGTAGAAAAAGTAAGGCTGAAAAGTAATGCATTAAATGTGGGTATACGGTAAAATGACAAATATACCCCTGAAAGATACTCTTCCATGTTGCTGATGTGTCACAATATATATATATATATATATATATATATATACAAGCTTTAGTAAACCCGTCTATTACACGGGTTAAATAAATAAAATATTAATATAATTATATTTATTAATCATAAAATGATATTTTAAAATATGATATGACTGAAATTACGTATGAGAAATGACTATAACTAATAAAATAGTGATATCAACTTTTTAAAATTTTATTTATAACCATTTTTCCAAAAAAAGTAAACATTTTCTTCTAAAACAAACTGTATAAAAATGTCATTTTTAAAAATTTCCTTATTATAACTCCCAAATTTAATTATTTTTGGTTTTAAAAAAAATTTTAAAAATACCAATTATAAAATATTTTGATTTTTAAAAAAGTTTTATGCTTTAGAAAAATTTATTATTTTATAAAAAAATTGTTTATTTAAAAAAACATTAATAAATAGATCTCTTTTCAAATTTATTATTTTATAAAAAATTTGTTAAATAATATTATTAGTAATTAAGGTACTTATTTAATAGGAGTGAGAGGCGGGAAAATTTTAGTGAGGATGACTGTGGTGCTGCCACGTGGCATCTCAAGTTACTATTTTATTATAGTAGTAAGATATATATATATATATATATATATATATATATATATATATATGGGAGGGTTCAAATGAGAACTCACTTATTTTGTGAAAACTATAGTAACCAATGTGAGAGCCACATTTTCAAGGGCAAAATGGTAAATAATGATAACATAATAAAAAAATTTATAAAACAAAAAATAACATAAAAATAAAAAAATTTATAAAACAAAAAATAACATAAAAATAAAAAAATTAAAATGACGAAAATGTTTCTTTTGATTTCCTTTTTCATAAAAAAATTATAAAAAAAAAACTCATTTTTTTATAAACGTTATTTTATACATATGTAATACCTGATAATACACATGTGTAGAACAGGATTAACACATGTGTAATAACTAATTTACACATGTGTAAATAGCGAATGAACAATTTTTTTTAAAAAAGTATATCAATATCATACGCGTTGGAAAGATAAAAAATACTGAAATTAATGGTACAATTTTTTTGAAAAAATAATGTCGTGAAAAAAAATTATGAACATTTAAAAAAGTTGGATTTGACATGTGACTTGTATGTGACTTAATTGTGTGGCTCATATTGGTTCCTAGAGTTCTCGGAAAAAAGGGTGGTTCTCAAGATAACCCTACCATATATATATATATATATATATATATATATATATATATATATATACATACATACGTACACCCACATACACACATGCACATATATATGCTCAGTGCATACATACATGCATATTAATACATATAATTTGTATAAAATTTTAAAAACAAAAAAAGAGGTGCTACTAAAGCATAGTTAAATCACCACCCAACTTGGCCAATGCATGGACTTGCCTTCTAAATATTGATTTCTTGCAAATCTAACCAAAATTCCCAACCCCCAACCACAATCTCCCCAAACCAAGGTGTTGGACCCACTTGGATCCTCCCTTTCCGCCATCTCGGGCGAACACCCACATAACACCCCTCCACACTTCAAGTTTTATACACATCTCTCTAAACACTCCTAAACTCTCTCCACTTGAATCTACTAAGTAAAATCTCTCTTGCACATCCAAGAACATTGAGGATTCTAGCCTTCTTGAAGCCTTGGTCGACCTACTAGTACAACACCATCAAACACACCAAGTCACACTTTCACACACACCTACACCATGAAGCCTTGGTCGACACACACACCAACAACATGTCACACTTTCATCTCATATTTCTCACGTTCTAGAAGCTGAAATAATCCACCATTTTCGGTAGCTAATCCTCATCATTTTAAGATCCTACAGCAGCCTTTGAACTCCTTTCACCCTATAAGGATTATAGAAGAGGCTGATGCACTCAAAATAGTCAAGGTGTCTCCTGCATGCATGCAACTTGTGCATGGTAGAAGTTACTTCGGAAGTTTTACACTTTACAAGAAAATTACACAAGTGTAAAATCTTCCGAAGCCAAAAGACCAATTCTTCCGAAGCCAAAGATGAAGTTTTCCGAAGCTTAGAAGACAAAGTCTTCCGAAGCCTCATAGATAGAAGAATGATTTCTTTCGAAGACAGAGAAGACATGCTCTCTATGATCAACAACTTTTCAGAAAAGCTAACCAGCTTTCCGCTGCCACTCTGCAGGCTCACCAACTTTACACAAGTTGGTGAAAAGGTCCATGCTTTAGGAAGCTGTAGATTAAGGTCTTGAGTCTGTAACTTTCTACTTTATGTACTTTTATCCTTTTTGTATTACAATAGGATGTGAGCTATGGCATGTTATAGTCACATGTCAAAAGGCAATCTGCCTTTTGACTTTACATTGATCTTGTTGTCTAGATTAGTGTTTCTAGCTAGCTTTCAAAGTATGGCCGGCTGTAGGATGTAGTATAAAGTATCTCAGGTTCTTGTATTTTAATGTATGCTTTGTAACACTTGTAATAGAACTTGAGAGCAATATACATCTTCCTTGAAAACCAATTATCTTGTTCTTAAGCTTTCTGTCTCTTGTTTACTTGTGTTTATCTTAGTATCATCATAAACTGCCAGTTTCCTATTTGATCTGTTAAGTGTTCTAAGTCTCTCCTTATTGTGAAAACTAACTTGCACCCCTCAAATGGTCCTGCAATTGGTATCAGAGCATTACAGGCTCTTGATTGTAAGATCTCACCATCTTAGATCCCTCAGTTTGTCACAAATTACTTAACAACTCAAATGGCAGCTCTTTCAAAAGCTGATATGGAAACTGGCACTATGACAAAGTCCCCACTGGTCACTCCTGAAGACTTTGATACTTGGTGTCAAAGAATGGAAGGCTTCATCAAGTCTCAAGATGCCAGGATGTGAGAATCTGTTGTCTCTGGACCTTACATTCCATACTCCTCTTCAGCTACTGCTGGAGCTGGCATGATCCCAAAAGAGGTGGCTGACTATTCTGAAGAAGATAGAAAGAAGATAGATATCGATCAGAAGGCGATGACTACCCTCCAAACTGCTCTTCCCAACTTTATCTACAGGGGCTTCAAGAAGTGCAAAACTGCCAAGCAGTTATGGGATGCACTAAAGCTCATGTATGAGGGGTCCTCTGAAGCAAAGGAGAACAAAAAGGACCTCTTGAAGTAACAGTTTCAAGAGGGACATTGTGAGGAAGTTCATGTCCTCTCTTCCCAGACAGTGGACTCACTACCGTGTTGTCATCAAGAGGACTGAGAACCTTAAGACTCTCACTCTTACAGAGTTGTATGGTATCCTTAATGGCTACCAGATGGAGGTGAACATGCAAAATCCATCTGGTAACTCCAGCAATCAGCAGCGTTCAGCCCTTCATGTGGTTGAAAAGGATTGCAGAGAACCACAGCATCATCTTATCTGCTACCCTGAAAACTCACAAAAGGGTCCTTTCATCACCTTCCCTGAGACACCAAGGGAGAGCTACATCAAAGGAAGTCCATTCCAAGAGACAAGCTCTTCCCATGCTTTTGTGTCTGCTGATGAAAGTTTAGGCAGCTTTCTCTTCACCCTTGAAGACCTAGACTGTATCCATCCAGATGATCTGGAGTACATGGAGATAGTCCAGTAGATGGCTCTTCTCACTCACAGAGCCAAGAAGTTCTACAAGCGGACAGGGAGGAAGTTTCCTAGCAATGCAGCCAGTGGAAAGTTTGGACTGGACAAAAGTAAGGTGAAGTGTTTCAACTGCAACCAAATAGGACACTTTGCCAGTGAGTGCAAGGCACCTAGAACAAATGGTGGCCAAGCACAAGCCAGACCAAACTACACTGAAGGAGTCAACCAGAATAAGAAGCCAAAGCAGCAAGCTGTAGTTGCTGTTGAAGAAAGAGGCTTTGACTGGAGCTTTCAAGTTGAGGATGCATCTCCAAACCAAGCACTGATGGCTGATCATGATGAAGCCAAGGTATTG
The DNA here is from genome assembly GCA_025506415.1 of Flaveria robusta. Lineage (NCBI taxonomy): Eukaryota > Viridiplantae > Streptophyta > Magnoliopsida > Asterales > Asteraceae > Flaveria > Flaveria robusta. Next base: position 31,062,913 of record CM046466.1, read on the forward strand.
GAACATCTTTGTACTCCTGAATGTATTGCTAAAGTTTATAGATACAGGTCCTATAACTTAGAAATGAGATCCGATCTTGAGTCCTTAAATATCTTAAAATCTGATTTCAAAAGAGCTGAAAATGGATATTTAAACTAAAAATAGAAGATTTAGAGAAAATCATTACAACTCTCAAACATGAACACACTAATTACAGGACTCAGATTAAAGATCTCATCACTAAGTTAACTGAATGCCAGGCTGAGCTTGTGATCAGCAAAGCCAGGGCAGAAAAATGTGTTCTTGTAAAAGAGACCTTCAAGAACACGATATCCTTATCTCTGCATGCCAAAGTGTGTTATCAGAATAAGCAAGGACTAGGATCTACTGAGATAGCTCCTCCACACTCCTTACTATCAGTAAGATCTACAAGGTGTGGAACTTGTGAAGATGAGCTTCCCCTCATAGACCCTATGAGTGAAGAGGATGAAGAGGAGATAGTGAAGGATGCATCTGAGAAGAGTGAAGAAGATCATCCTAAGAAGGGTCACTATTCTCCTGAGGAGAGCAATTCTGTTGGGTTTTCAAAATCTAAGAGGAAGAACTTGATCAGAAGAGCAAAGAGAAAGTCCAAGAAAGCTCAAGAGATCAAGGCCACCTTCAACTCTAAGCAGAAACAAGTGTTCATCTTTATAGGATTTGAAGTGGTAAAAGCTGAATACTCAACTATGAATCCTAGTACCAGGGGTTCTAGTTCTTGTCAACCTCATCCCAACAACAACAAGAAGAAGGCTGATTTGTTGTGTACCACTGCTGCACAATATGAACCATCCACATCCAACAGCAAGTCTCTCCCTAAAAGACTTGCTACTTCATCTGTGAAGAAGAAGAAGGAAGTGGAAAGTGATCAAGATCAGTCTTGCTCTCAAAAGAAAGCTTCCAGAAGAATGTAGTTTAACTGTGTCATGTGTGGCAGTACTTCTCATTTAGCTAAGGATTGCATCTACAATCGGATCAAAAAGAAATCTTCTGAAAAGATCAAGAAGAAGCCAACTTCTGAAGGAAAAGCTTTTCCTCTCAGAAGTTCCAAGGTGAAGAAGAAGACAAGTGAAAACTTGCCTTTGGAAGAAAAATTGGTCTTGGAAGAAAGGAATGCTTCCAAAGTACTGAAGCCTGCTACAGTGAAAGCAAGATCTTCTAAAGGTCTGGTCTCCAAAACTTCCGAAGTTGTCAAAACTTTCGAAGTGTTGAAGGTCAAGTCTAAGCTTCCAAAGGTGGTGTGGATGTCAAAGAAAGACCATGTGACTGAAAGTTCTTCATCAACAACAGCTGCTGATCCTCAAAGCTTGAACATAGGATCAATTACTATTGCATTGTCTTCTGTTGATATTACTGAGCCCAAGACCAGTAAGGCTTGGGTTTCCAAATGTAACTAATCATCTCTTTTTGTGCAGGAACACCTAAAGACCAACAGGAATGTGTGAATCATTGACAGTGGCTGTTCCAGGCACATGACAGGCAATGGCTCTCTACTCTAAAATTTTGAAAAGATTGATGGAGGCCTGTTGCTTTTGGAGGAGATGCAGGAGGTTACATTACAGGAAGGGGCATGGTCATAAATGGTAAGCTCTGCATTGAGAAGGTAAACTTTGTCAAAGAGCTTGGGTACAATCTACTGAGTGTATCCCGATTTTGTGATCAAAAGCATAACATGCTCTTTACTAAGCATGAATGCATTGTTCTCAAGCCCGGGGTGGTCATTCCTCAAGAGCACATTCTACTCAGAGCCCCCAGGAAAGGGAACATGTACAAGATGGACTTGCATGAAACTTCTCCCTCTGGTGAAGTGTCTTGCTCTGTCTAAGGCAAATAGTGATGAGTCTTTCCTCTGGCATAAAAGAATGTGCCATGTAAACTTTAAAAACATGAATAAATTAATTAAGAATGATTTGGTAACTGGAATGCCAAAGAAAGAGTTTACAAGTGATGACCATTGTGTTGCATGCCTGAAAGGGAAGCAGCATAAGGTGTCTCACAAGCCAAAGGAAAGAAACTCCATCACTACTCCCCTACACTTGTTACATATGGATCTTTTTGGCCCCACCAGTGTAATGAGTCTAGGAAGGACCTCATACTGTTTGGTGATCACAGATGATTTCACTAGATTCACTTGGGTCTTTTTCCTTAGAACTAAGGATGAGACTCTTGAGATATTGAAGAATTTCATTCTGAAGATTGAGAATCAATCTAATCACAAGGTCAAGATCATAAGATGTGATCAAGGAACTGAATTTAAGAACCAAATACTTGATACATTTTGTGATGAAAAGGGTATTTCAAGACAATATAGTGCTGCCAGGACTCCTCAGCAAAATGGTGTTGCTGAGAGGAGAAACAGGATACTAATTGAAGCTGCAAGAACTATGTTGTCTGACTCTAAACTGCCTATCACCTTCTGGGTAGAAGCAGTGAACACTGCTTGCTATGTGCAGAATAGAGTTTTAGTAGTTAAGACTCATGGTAAGACTCCTTATGAACTGTGGCACAAAAGGAGACCTTTCATTGGTTTTCTCAGATCATTTGGATGTCCTTGCACCATTTTGAATACCAGAGATCAGATAGCCAAATTGGATGAGAAATCAGATGATGGATACTTCATTAGATACTCTTCTCAAGCTAAGGCTTATAGAGTGTACAATCTCATAACCAAAATTGTTGATGAGTCAGCCAATGTGACTTTCAATGAACACACTCCTTGTGTGAGAGGTTCTGGTCCTGATTGGCTGTTTGATCTTGATTTAGTTACTAACTATTTTAACAAGTCTTGTGAGAATGTTCCAAGTCAATCTACTTCAGCTCAAGTGATAACTAATTCTGCAGATGGAGGTCCTATCAGCATAATAATGACAAATTTCGCTGATACATCTGAAGTGCCTTCAAATTCCAGCTCAGAGGCACAGAACCAAACAGAAGGAGTTCCAAATGTAGAAGAAAGTGGAAATGGTGGAAGTGATAAAGAATTTCTTGATGCTGACTCCATGGAAGACAACATCATTGATGTCACACACTCATTGGATCAAGCTTCTCTTGATAAGTGTGCTGATGAGGTGGGTGAATCGGCTTTGCCTGATCAAAATTTTTCAAATTTGGATCTTTCCAACCAACTTGTTGTGATCCCTCAACTAAGAATCCACAAGTGTCACCCTACCACAAACATCATTGGTGAAGTTGACAGAGGGGTAAGAACAAGAGGACAAACCCATGACAAAAATGTTTGTCTCTACTCTTGTTTTCTATCCCAAGTAGAGCCAAAGAAAGTTGAGGAGGCTCTGAAAGATGGATGTTGGGTTGAAGCAACATAAGAGGAACTGCTTCAATTCAAAAGACAAAAGGTTTGGAACCTATGTCCTCTTCCACCTGGGAAGACTACTATAGGAACCAAATGGGTGTTCAGGAACAAGAAAGATGATAAAGGACTTGTCATCAAGAACAAGGCAAGACTGGTTGTTCAAGGGTATACTGAGGAAGAAGGAATTGATTACACTGATATCTTTGCTCCGGTAGCAAGACTTGAAGCTGTTAGGATATTCCTAGCCTTTGCTGCTTCCAAGAATTTCAAGGTCTACCAACTTGATGTCAAGTGTGCCTTCTTATATGGGGTGATTGATAAAGAGGTGTATGTCAAACAACCACCTGGTTTTGCAGATCCTGATTATCCTGATTATGTCTGCAAGCTTGATAAAGCTCTATATGGGCTGCACCAAGCTCCAAGGAAGTGGTATTAGACTCTATCTCAGTACCTATGTCAGCATGGTTACAGAAGGGGTACTATGGATGAAACTCTCTTCATCAAAGGAACATGAAATGATTTGACGCTGGTTCAAGTGTATGTAGATGACATTATTTTTGGGTCAACTAATCCAAGGCTCTGCAAAGACTTTGAGAAGCTGATGAAGAATAGATTTGAAATGAGTGCCATGGGGGAACTCAATTTCTTTCTAGGAATTCAAGTGAAGCAGGTTGATAATGGCATCTTCATAAGTTAGTCAAAGTATGTTCAGGACATACTTACAAGATTCAACATGACTGACTGCAAGGTTGCAAAGACTCCCATAGCAAGAAACCACTCCCTTGGACCTGATCTTAAAGGGGATTGTGTAGATGAGCATCTCTACAGAGCTATGATTGGGTCTCTCATGTACCTTACTGCCAGCAGGCCTGATATCATGTTTGCCACATGTATCTGTGCTAGATATCAAGCCAACCTCAGGATGTCACACCTGGTTGCTGTCAAGAGAATTTTAAGATATCTCAAAGGTGCTCCATCACTTGGCCTTTGGTATCCAAAGAACTCTGACTTCAATCTGTATGCATATACAGATAGTGACTATGGTGGCTGCAATATGACTGCAAAGTCTACATCAGGGGGATGTCACTTTCTTGGTGGAAGGATAGTCTCATGGCAATGCAAGAAACAATCCTGTGTATCTGCATCAACTGCTGAAGCTGAATACATTGTTGCTGCAAGCTGCTATGCTCAAGTGCTTTGGATTTAGAATCAGATGCTAGACTATGGATTCAACTTCAAGGAGACTCCTATCCACATAGACAACAATAGTGCTATCTCTATTACAGAGAATCCTGTGCAGCACTCAAGGACCAAGCATATCAACATCAGGTATAATTTAATTAGAGATAATTTTGAAAAAGGGTTAATCAAACTAGTCAAAGTTCACACAAATAAACAATATGCAGATCTGTTCACTAAAGCTTTTGATGAACAAAGATTTAAGTATCTTATATCAGCTATTGGGATGATCAACTTTGAGTAGCTTTTTCTTAAACTTAAATTCAATATTATTTCTAAAATCTGTGTGTCCCTAGTTGTCTATTTTATCACCTTTATAAGCCCCTAACTAATTTGAAAGAAGATTGTTTTGGAAAATATTCCTTAAATTTTTGAAAATTTTAAACATCTTTTTCTTCGGAAGGAACTAAGTTACCTTCGGAAGCAAATTATGTCTTTAATTTCAGCTAACTACTTATGACAATTTACCTTCGGAAGAAATTTTCTAAATATCTTCCGAAGCCAAATTCTTCTTAAGTATCTAAATGATATTAAAGGAAAATTCTCTTCCGAAAGTACATATCTCTAAAAAGAGAAGAATTCTCTAAGTACTTTTCTTCCGAAGCAAAATTTTCAAAACTCTTAGAAATATCTTCCGAAGCCAAATTGGCCTCGGAAGCTTTTATCAAAAACTTTCGAAGCAAAATTACCTTCGAAAGATTTCGACTTCCAAGAAAACTACTTTTGGGCACTTTTTCAGAGGTGGGACCGACATCCGGATTTCAAAGTTTATCCTTTCGCATTAACTTTGTCTCAAATCCATTTCATATATATACACAACGGTTTCCCCCTCTTTCTTTTTTCTCTCATCATGTGCAACACTTTTCTAACCTAAATTCATCTAGAAACCGACTTTGTTCTTACTTTTCTTCGTGACGAAGCTCTCTCAAATGGCCAACCTTAACCGCAGAAACCAACCCGATTTCTCCATGCAACTACACAGGCAACACAATCAGGTTGCTCTACTGAACTCTGAGAAAGATCCTGCTTTCTTAGAGATTTGCCGTTTCCTTTCTTTGTCAAACTACTTCACCTCCCTTACCATTGATCCTCCTATCTATGAGGATCAGTTGTTGGACTTCGGGCGGACCTGCCAAGAGGTCACCATGGATGGGGAGAAGGCACTGTCTGCCACAGTGCAGGGGAGGACAATCTTTATCACTCCGGCCATCATCAACAACCATCTTTAGCTGGATGATGCAGAAGGTGATTTGTCCTTTCCCAAATCTGCTGTTAATCAGTCCTTTGCACAGATGGGATATGAAGGAGACTTCTCAGTTAGAACCTTTAGGAAAGGGAGGTCTCTTCCCAGTGGAAGTACCTACTCCATGTCATCATACACAGCTTGTCCAATAAGCAAGGAGGATGGGACCAGATTCCTGAGGATCTGTCCTTCATAGTCCATGGACTGGTTCAGGGGGTCAAGTTCAGGTATTCTCACTTTATTTACCTTAATTTACTGTCAAACTTGGACTCCTTGGAGTATTACATGTTCCCTAGATATGTACAGCACATTCTTAACTGTGAACTGGGCTCACAGTTGAGGGGAACAGGTAAAACTCTTAAATTGGGACAGATGAAGCCCGGCATCTTTAAAATAATGAGAAAACCAAACGTGGGATTCTCTGGGGTAGAAACAGCCCTTGTCCCAAAAATGTTAGAGCTCATTGCTTAAAGTGACAACCTAGCAGCACCAGCTAGTGTTGAACCCACACCTACTGTTTCTTATCCACCCCATCAACCTACAATAACCATCACCTACTATAGAAAACACAAACGAACCCCTGCTCAAGCTATTCAGTCTGAGCAGGCCCCCATATCACCACCCATCCAGGAAGAAGTGGACACTGGAGCTCCCACTTTTCTTGAGGAGCAAACCACTCCCATCTCTCATACTATTAGTGCTGAGGTTCCTCATGCTCAGTCTGATGAGCTCATAACCCAAACAGCCTTAAGCCTTCACTCAGAGTCTCAAAACTCTAGTGATCAACCTTCAGGGGACAGTTACCATCCGCAGCCTCTAGATCTCAACCAACCAATCCCAAACCTTGAATTCTATGATGATGAAGATATGGGATTCACTGAGTACCATGAGTCTTTCTTCTTCACCCCTGCTCAAGGAGAGATGAGTGCTCCTGTCACTCCCATATCTAGCCCACATCATCCACCCCAAACTAAGGTGGATCTTCTGAACAAGTCCAGGAGGTTCATATGGAAGAGGCTCTCACTACTACTAGTGATTACATTATTAAGACCTCAACCATGGCAACTCAGCCCATTGGCACTTCACTTGAAGTTGTCAGTGAGTAGAGGAAATCCAACAACCAAGAATACTATGTGGTGATGAGGGAGAAGACATCAGTCCAACTCTCTCATCCCCCCATATTCTTCATCTGAAGACGAGGGGAGTCTGAAACTAAAGGTGCAACAACTAGAAGACATGTGCACCACTTTGGTTTCCAAGGTAAGTCACTTGGAATCTCAAGACTGCCTTACAGAAGAAGGTCAATGACCAGCAACTTGAGATCACCGATCTCAAGGGCAAGCTAGCTGAGATACCATTAAGACAAACTCAACCAGGTCCACAAGAACCTGTGGAAGTAGTGGATTTGACCTCCAGCTCACCTATGCAAGTGGGTGATGCTACCAAAAAGGGGGAGAAAGTCCCTACAACCACAGAACTTGGGAGTTCTGTCATGAGTATGCACAATGAGGACTCACCACCCTCACTTGCAGTTGTGCAGACTCAACAACTTCCTCAGGCTCACACTGATGTGGAGGCCTTACTTCAACAACTATTTGAGGAAGGAATTCCAATGTCCATGCCTGCCCCATCCCATCTAGCTGAAAATCCAATAATGGGATGGTGGTATGATTCTACAAGGACTCAGGGGCAGCAGGAACTCTTCAACTTTTAGACCCTGAGTTTCCATGATGGTATGAACTTGGTTAACCTGCCTTTCATCAACCCAAGCCAAAACAGACAGGCTGGCAGGTTAGCTGAGGTGATCCAAGATTGGGTTATGAGGGAGACCCTAAGATTAGCTTCGAAGGGAAAACCTCAGTTGAAGGCCCAGCAGAAGAACCTGTGAACCTTGAGACAGGCTCACCCTCTACACCCAGTACCCTTAGTGACACACCTGCTGGTGAAGGTGTATCACAACCTCTCTCTGGCCAGAGCTCAAGCTCATCATAACCATCTGCCGGCCAAAGCTCTCTCCACCCTGAGTCATACAGGCCCACAATTGACAAAGGGAAATAGAAGATGACTCCTGAGGAGATTGAGGAGGAGAAGAGAGAGAGGAAGTGGAAGGCTAGGGGAGAAAGATCAGGAGAAGTCCCAAGCTTCATGCAAGCTGCAATCAGGGCTGCCCATAGGCCTGATACTCAGAATGATGAGTTAAGGGCAGCCAGATTGAATTATCTAGGACTTAGTAACTACAACATTAATGAAATCATTTCTCTCCCCTTGGTAGAAATAGATGAACTGGCAGACAGGGAGCTGTATAAAGAGAGAAAGGAGGCTGAGGTAGCAGAACTGTTCCTCAAAATCAAAGAAGAGAAAAAAAGAAAAAGACAACAAAAAGCTCATGTCCTCTCTCCAGTTCATGAAAGTCCTGAGAAGGAGTCTGTGGCTGTTGAAGAGGAAGAAACTCAGATAAGCAGGGAACAAGAAAGACAAAAGATAATTGCTTATCCTAGTGCCACAGGACTCTATCAGGCAGCAGCCCTCAATCCCCACTCATTTGAATACATTGAGTTTGAGTATCAAAAACAGCTTGAACAAGAGGCTCAAACTCAAAGAAAAGCTATGAAAAGAAAAATGAGAGAGGAAGTTGCTAAAACAAGAGCCACCATCAGAGCCTAAGAGAAGAAGTCTGCTGACTGACTAAAGATGGTGAGCTTCTTGAAGCTGTATGGTTCCCTGGAAGGAGACTTGGTCCTATGTCTCTATCCACAATGGATGAGAATATTAGGAGGATCAAGAAGAGGATCAAAGAAGGTCAGCTTGTGGACTTGCATTCTCCACCAAGTACAGCTGCACCTGGTTGAGGTGAAGGTTGAAGAGACAACATAGCCTAAACCTGAAGCTACAACTAAGGTAACTTCATCTTCTGACCCACAGTAGGGTTTTAAGTCCCTTCCTACTGATCAAATGGGGAATAAGGACCCAACTGAGGAGAGCACAAAAAGTTAATCTGGTGCTGCAGGCCAAGCTCCTCAGTTGAAGTATAGAGTGAGGAAGAGGATGGCTATCAGAAGGGACAGAAGAAAGAAGAAGAAGTCCAAGGCATCCAACTCATCACCTCAGGATGAGTCAAAACATCCTGAGGATGTGCAACAAGAGGCTGACAAATCAACTCCAATTTAGGTTAAGCCTCTTGCATCAGGAAGACCCATTCTGTCCTGGACTTTTGCTACAAATCTAGACAGATGGTATGTTGTCAGAGATCAAGGTGGTCAAGATGTCTATATCCGGCAGGGCATGCTTGATCTACCTCTGCATGATCTCTTTGACATGAGAAGGTTCTATGAGAGTCTGAAGGATCCTGATCAGCTGATGAAGAAGGGAATGCTTCTAATCCTAATGAGGACTATCAACTGCTGAAGAACTTCTCTATTATGGTAGCATCAGCCTAGGGGGAGTTTGTAAGGATTATAGAAGACGCTAATGCACTCAAAACAGTTAAGGTGTCTCCTGCATGCATGCACCTTGTGCATGGTAGAAGTTACTTCGAAAGTTTTACACTTTACAAGAAAATTATACAAGTGTAAAATCTTCCGAAACCAAAAGACCAATTCTTCCGAAGCCAAAGATGAAGTCTTCTGAAGCTTAGAAGGCAAAGTCTTCCAAAGCCTCAAAGATAGAAGACTGATTTCTTTCGAAGACAAAGAAGACATGCTCTCTATGATCAATGACTTTTCAGAAAAGCTGACCAACTTTCCATTGCCACTCTACAGGCTCACCAACTTTACACTAGTTGAAAGGTCCATGCTTTAAGAAGCTGTAGATTAAGGTCTTGAGTCTGTAACTTTCTACTTTATGTACTTTTATCGTTTTTGTATTACAATAGGATGTGAGCTATAGCATGTCATAGTCACATGTCAAAAGGCAATCTGCCTTTTGACTTTACATTGATCTTGTTGTCTAGATTAGTGTTTCCAGCTGGCTTTCAAAGTATGGCCGGCTGTAGGATGTAGTATAAAGTATCTCAGGTTCTTGTATTTTAATGTATGCTTTGTAACACTTGTAATAGAACTTGAGAGCAATATACATCTTCCTTGAAAACCAATTATCTTGTTCTTAAGCTTTCTGTCTCTTGGTTACTTGTGTTTATCTTATTATCATCATAAACTGCCAGTTCCCTATTTGGTCTGTTAAGTGTTCTAAGTCTCTCCTCATTATGAAAACTGACTTGCACCCTTTAAACGGTCCTGCACACCCATCTTCCACCTTAAGGTACTCTGTTAAAACCTTGAATACACGTGAAATATCACGTATCGTCATGATATCGACAAACACCATGACACCCCCAACTTCATATGAACTTCTAAACCACTATATTTCTCAATAACTAAATGATACAAAAGCTTCCTTACAAGTCTCTTTGGTCACAAACCTGGTTTTGATAAAACTAGTTCACTCGAAAGACCCGTTTTTCACAAAATATAAAAGTATATAATCTAAGTGCATAAAGTGTGATTTAAATATTTCTGGAAGTTACAATTACTCATCTAAACCTAGAAATAAAAGTTCATAGTTTATGTAATAAGTATATGAATTTTATGAATAAAGCAAGGTGTAAAATTTAATAAATTTTTGTAAAAATTTAAGGAACCAAGTTGGGGAACCAAACTATTGAAATGTGGGGTTAATTACATATTATATATCTTATAAGACTGATCGGGTATGGGAAAACCGAGCTAAAAGGCTTAATGTAGAAAAACCGGGACTTAACGTACACTTAACGAGACTAACCGAGCTAGGTAACGAAAAGAATTCTCTGTAATAGAGATAGCACTGTTGTTATCTATGTGGATGGGAGTCTCCTTGAAGTTAAATCCATAATCCAGCATCTGATTCTGAATCTAAAGCTCTTGAGCACAGCAGCTTGCAGCAGCAATGTATTCAGCTTTAGTTGTTGATGCAGACACATAGGATTGTTTCTTGCATTGCCATTAGACTATCCTTTCACCAAGGAACTAACATCCTCCTAATGTAGACTTTGTAGTCATATTGCAGCCACCATAGTCACTATTTGTATATGCATACAGATTGAAGTCAGAACACTTTGGATACCAAAGTCCAAGCTTGGGAGCACCTTTGAGATATCTAAGTATCCTCTTGACAACAACTAGGTGAGAAATCTTGGGGTTGACTTTATATCTTGCAGAAATACATGTGGCAAACATGATATCAGGTCTACTCGCTGTGAGGTACATAAGAGACCCAATCATTGCCCTATAGAGGTGTTCATCAATACACTCCCCCTCAAGGTCAGGACCTAGAGAGTGGTTTCTTGCTTTTAGAGTCTTGCATCCTTGCAAACAGTTAAATGAAATCAGGTCGGTATGTCTTGAACATATTTGGACTGGTTTATGAAGATACCATTGTCCACCTACTTCACTTGAATTCCTAGAAAGAAATTGAGTTCCCCATGGTACTCATTTCAAATCTATTATTCATCAACTTCTCAAACTCTTTGCAGAGACTTGGATTAGGTGACACAAAAATGATGTCATCTACATAAACTTGAACCAGAATAACATCATTCCCTATTCCTTTGAGAAAAAGTGTGCTGTCAATGGTACCTCTCTTGACTCCATGCTGGACAAGGTATTGTGATAGTCATATCACTTCCTTGGACCTGATGAAGCCCATAGAGAGATTTGTCAAGCTTGCAGACATAATCTTGATGATCTGGGTCTGCAAAGCTAGGTGGTTGTTTGAAATACACTTCCTCTTCAATCACACCATATAGAAAAGCACACTTGACATCAAGCTGGTAGACTTTAAAATCCTTGGATGTAGCAAAAGCCAGGAATATCCTAATAGCTTCAAGTCTTTCTACTAGGGCAAAGGCATCAGTGTAGTCAATCCTTTCTTCTTGAGAGTACCCTTGAACAACTAGTCTAGCCTTGTTTTTGATGACAAATCCTTTATCATCCTTCTTGTTCCTAAAATCGCATTTGGTTCCTATAGTAGTCTTCCCATGAGGAAGAGGACATAGGTTCCAAACCTTCTGTCTTTTGAATTGAAGCAGCTCCTCCTGCATTGCTTCAACCCAACTTCCTTCCTTCAAAGCCTCATCAATCTTCTTAGGCTCTATCTGAGACAAGAAACAAGAGTGTAAACAAACATTTTTATCATGGGTTTGTCCTCTTGTCCTTACTCCTGTCTTAACATCTCCAATGATCTTTGTGGTAGGGTGAGACTTGTGGATTCTTAATTGAGGAATCACAGCAAGTTGCTTTGACAGATCTAAGTTTGTGAAATTTAGATTTGGTGATTGAGGATCACCCACCACATCAACATACTTATCAAGATTGACTTGATCCAATGAGTGTGTGACATCATTGATGTTATCTTCAGTTGAGAAGTCTTCAGTACCATGGAATTCTTGGTCAGAATCACCATCTCCACATTCTCCTTCATTTGAAGGTCCTTCATTTGAGTTTTGTGCCTCTGAGCTGGAATTTGTAGGCACCTCAGATGTATGAGCTGAATTTGTCATTGTAGTGTTGATAGGATCTCCACCTACATGGTTAGTTAACATTAGAGCTAAAGTAATATTCAAACTTGATCTTTTTAGCTCAAATCTTGGGTTAGGATCTCCTGTTGATAAGTTACCTGTAGATCCTGAAACATCTTCAAAAGATTTGTTAATAGTTGGTAACTAAATCAAGACCAAATAGCCAATCAAGACCACATCATGCACACTGGGTGTGTGTTCATTGAAAGTCATATTTACTTACTCCTCAACTACTCTAGTTCTGAGATTGTATACTCTATAGGCCTTAGCTTGAGAAGAGTATCCAATGAAATGTCCATCATCTGATTTCTTAGCAAATTTGGCTAGATGATCTTTGGTATTCAAGGTGGTTCAAGAACATCCAAATGATTTGAGGAAACCAATGAAAGGTCTCCTTTTGTGCCACAACTCATAAGGAGTCTTACCATGAGTTTTGACAACTAAAACTCTATTCTGCACATAGCAGGCAGTGTTAACTGCCTCTACCCAGAAGGTGATAGGCAGTAAAACTCTATTCTGCACATAGCAGGCAGTGTTAACTGCCTCTACCCAGAAGGTGATAGGCAGTTTAGACAGCATGGTTCTTGCAGCTTTAATAAGTGTCATGTTTCTCCTCTCAGCCACACCTTGTGATCAGATTGATTCTCAATCCTCAGAATGAAGGACTTCAAGTATTAAGGAGTCTCATCCTTAGTTCTAAGGAAGAAGACGCAAGTGTATCTTGTGAAGTCATCTATTATCGCAAGACAATATGAAGTTTTTCCTAGACTCATTACACTTGTGGGGCCAAACAGATCCAAGTGTAATAGGTGAAGGGGGGGGTAGTGATGGAGTTGACTTACTTTGGCTTATGAGACACTTTGTGTTGCTTTCCTTTCAGACATGCAACACAATGGTCATCACTTGTAAAATCTTTCTTTGGCATTCCAGTTACCAAATCATCTTTAATTAATCTATTCATGTTCTTAAAGTTTACATGGCATATTCTTTTATGCAAGAGGAAGAACTCATCACTATTGGCTTTTAAAAGAAAGCAGGAAACTTCTCCAGAAGGCGAGGTTTCTTGCAAATCCATCTTGTACATGTTCCCTTTCCTGGGGGCTCTGAGTAGGATATGCTTCTGAGGAATGACCACCCCAGGCTTGAGAACAATGCACTCATGTTTAGTGAAGAACATGTTATGCTTCTAGTCATAGAATTGAGATACACTCAGAAGATTGTATTCAAGCTCCTTGACAAAGTTTACATTTTCAATGCTGAGCTTACCATTTTTGACCGTGCCCCTTCCAATGATGTAACCACCAGATTCTCCTCCAAAAGCAATTGGCCCTCCATCAAACTTTTCAAAGTTTTGCAGCAAGGAGCCATTGCCTATCATGTGCTTGGAACATCCACTATCAATGATCCATACATTCTTTTTGGTCTTCAGCTGTTCCTACACAAAAAGAGATGGTTAGTTACATTTGAAGACCCAAGCCTTGCTTGTCTTGGGTTCATTTATATTAACAGAAGATAAATCAATAGTTATGGATCTTATGTTTAAGAATTGAGGAGCTTGAGCTGTTGATGATGAGGAAACTTCAGTCACTTGGCCTTCCTTTGTCTTCCATGCCATCTTGGACAGACTATACTTAGCCTTCAATGCTTTCAGAGGTTTTTACAACTTCAAAAGTTTTGTAGACTAAACCTTCAGAAGTTTTTGCATCCACTGCAGACTTCAGTACTTTCGAAGCATTCCTTTCTTCCGAGACCAAAATATCTTGCGAAGCAAAATTTCCATTTATCTTCCGAGCCTTCTTTTTGGAGCTTCCGATGGAAAGAGACTTTCCTTTTGAAGCTTTCTTCTTCTTCATCTCAGAAGCCTTCTTAGTCATGTTGATAGTTTTTTTGGGATTGTAGATGCAGTCCTTTGGAAGATGAGAAGTACTGCCACACATGATGTATGTAGTTGAGTTGCTTCTGAGAGACTTCTTCTGATAGGCTGGTTGAGCTACATCACCTTCCAATTCTTTCTTCACCTTTGCAGATGATGCAACTGGCTTCTTAGGGATAGGCTTGCTCTTGGAACTGGATGGTTCAAGCGGTGCAGCAGTGGTGCACTTTTATCAACCTTCTTCTTTTGACAAGGATGGTTTTAACTTGAACTAGGACTCCTGGTACTAGAATCCATAGTTAAGTTTGTAGTATTCACCACCTCAAACCCAGCAGATATGAACACTTGTTTCTGCTTCAAGTCAAAGGTGGCCTTGATCTCTTGAGCTTTCTTGGCTTTTCATATTGCATTCCTAATCAAGTTCTTTCTTGCAGACTTGGCCATCTTTGTCCATTTTTTCTCTCCAGGAGAATGGTGTCCCTCATCAGATTGAACCTTCTCACTCAGTTCAGGTTCATCCTTCACCATCTCCTCTTCATTATCATCATCTTCATCTTTCCCTTGAACTGGATCTTCTGGAGAAAGCTCATCTTCACAAGTTCCACACTTTGGTTGTCTTAAAGATAATAGAGTGTGTGGAGGAGCTATTTTACTAGATCCCAGTCCCTACCTGTTCTAATAAGACACTTTGGCATGCAGAGATGAAGATATGATGTTCTTGAATGTTTCCTCTTCAAGAACACATTTTTCTGCCCTGTCTTTGCTGATCACAAGCTCAGCATGGCATTCATATAATTTAGCAATGAGATCTTTCATTTAAGTCCTATAATTAGTGTGCTCATGTTTAAGAGTAGAAATTGTTTTCTCTAAATCATCTATTTTAAGTTTATAATCATTTTCTGCTCTTTTAAAATCAGCTTTTAAAATATTCAAAGACTCAAGATCAGATCTCATTTCTAAGTAATAGGACCTATAGATGCTAAATTTAGCAATGCACTAAGGTGTACAAAGATGTTCTGTTACCTTAGGTTCTACATGGTCAGCCATCAAGGCATGGTTTGGAGAAGCATCTTCAACCTGGAAACTCCAATCAAAGCCTTTTTCTTCAACAGCTACTGCAGATTGTTGCTTGGGCTTCTCAGCTTTTGGAGCTCCATCAATGTAGTTTGATCTGGATTGTTTCTGGCGACCATTTGTGCTTGGTGCCTTACACTCTCTAGCAAAGTGTCCCATCTGGTTACAGTACTTCATTTTGCTTTTAACCGGCCCAAACTTGCCAGTGGATACATTACTGGGAAACTTCCTCCCTGTTCTTTGATAGAACTTCTTGGCTCTGTGAGTGAGCAGAGCCATCTGCTGCAAAATCTCCATGTACTCCAGATCATCTGGATGAATGTAGTCCAAGTCTTTCAAAGTAAAGAGAAAGTTGCCTGAACTTTCATCAGAAGACACAAAGGCTTGAGAAGAGCTTGTCTCTTGGAATGGGCTTCCTTGGATGTAGCTCTTCCTTGGTGTCTCCGCGAAGGTGATGAAAGGAACTTTTTGTGAGTTGTCAGGGTAGCTGAGAAGCTGATGCTGAGGTTCTCTGCTATCCCTTTTAACCAAATGGAGGACAGAACTCTTGTGGGTACTAGATGAGCTGTGAGATGGATTTTGCATGTTCATCTCCACTTAGTAACCGCTAAGGATACCATACAACTCAGTAAGGGTTGTGAGTCATGGCCAAACAGTTGTGAGTCCATTCTCTGAGAAGAGAGAACATGAACTTCCTCACAATGTCCCTATTCTCCAGTTTGACGCCAATATCCACCAGAGTGTCCACAATCTCAACATATCTGAAATGCTGCTGAGTCATGGTTTCACCAATCTTGAAGGTGAAGTTCTCAAACTACTTCTTCATGAGGTTGTTCTTGTTCTCCTTGGCTTCCTCAGACCCCTCATATATCAACTTCAGTACATCACAGAGCTGTTTGGCAGTTTTGTACTTCTTGAAGCCTTTGTAGATAAAGTTAGGAAGAGTAGTTTGAAGAGCAGTCATGACCTTCTGATATACATCTATTCTTTTTCAATCTTCATCAGAATAGTCAGCCACATCCTTGTGTATCATTTCACCAGCAGCAGTTGCTAAAGGTGTGCATGGAACGTGAGGAGTGATCAGTGGAGACTTTGTCATTCTGCCGGTTTCCATGTCAGCTTTGGAGAGAGCTGCATTTGAGCAACTAAGTGCTTTGTCAAACAAAGCAGATTTAAGATGGTAAGATCTTACAATCAAGAGCCTGGAAAGCTCTGATACCAATTGCAGGACACGTTAGGGAGGTCAATGCAACAGTTTCACAGGGTGTTTGGATAGTGAACTTGAATACCACTTACAAGATCAAATAGGGAACCGACTTTATATAAACTAAGAACTTACAGTAAAAGAACACAAGCATAAATGGTTTTCAAGAATGCTAAGGCTTTTGATGAACAGAGATTTAAGAATCTTATATTAGCTATTGGGATGATTAACTTTGAGTAAATTTCCTTAAATTAATTTCAGAATTATTTTCTAAAATATGTGTATTTAAAGTTGTCTATTTCATACTCATACAAGCCCAATTTATGTTGAAAGAATATTTCTCTAACTGATATTCCTTAGAATTCTAAGAATTTAAAATATAGTTTCTTTTAAAAGACATTAAATTGACTTTGGAAAAAATTTATGTATTCAATTCTAATAAGTATTCTCTAAAGAGTTTACCTTCGGAAGAAATTTAAATATATCTTTCGAAGCTTAAATTCTCTTTTAAGTACTTATATGTCTTGAAGAACAATTTTCTTCCGAAAGCAATTTAGTCTCGAAAGATTTATTCACTCCTTGAATAAAACTTTTGATGTTTAATATCTTCCATGAAAAACTATATCTCAGAAGCAATTTTACTCTCACTATTTTTCTTCCTAAGCAATTCTTGAAAATCTAAGAAATATCATCCGAAGTCAAAATTGTCTTCGAAAGTTTTTCAAAACTTTTGAAGACAAAATAACTTCGGAAGATTTTCTACTTCCAAGATAACTACCTTTTTGGGTACTTTTTGTAGAGGTGGAACCGACATATCCGGATTTCAAAGTTTATCTCTTGCAATAACTTTGTCTCAGATCCAAGCATATATGTACCTTTTCCACTAGGTCTCTCTCTTTCTACTTCCTCTTCATCTGCAAAACCTCAAGCCCTAAATCTCCCAAAACTCTTTCTGTTCTTAGCTTTCTTCATGACTAAGCTCTCTCAAATGGCCAACCCTCAACCCAGAATCAACCAAACTTCGCCATGCACCTACACAGGCAGCACAACCAGGTTGCTCTGTTGTTGTCTGAGAAAGATCCTAGTTTCACAAACGTCTGCCGCTTTTTTGCTCACTCATCTTACCTCACCGCACTAACTATAGACCCTCCAATCTATGAAATCATCCGCTGGAATTTTGGGGGACCTACCAAAAGGTTATCTTGGTAGGTAAGAAGGCACTTAGAGCCCAAGTGCAGGGGATGAATGTTTTTATCACTCCAGCCACCATCAACAATCATCTAAGGCTGGATGATGTTGAAGGTGAAACAAACTTCCCAAAAGAATCTGTCAACACTTCCTTCAGACAGATGGGCTATGAATGGGACTTCACAATCAGAACCTTCAAAAAGGGTAAGGTTTCTTACCGGTGGAAGTACATCCTCCATGTTATTATCCACTGTTTATCAAACAAACATGGAGGATGGGACCAAATACTTGAGGAGTTATCATACATAGTCCATGGGATGGTACAGGGGGTCAAGTTTTAGTCTCTTAGTTTGTCTATACAAATCTGCGTGCAAACATGGACTTCTTAGAGTATTACATGTTTTTTAGATATGCCCAGCACATTCTCAACTGTTAACTGGGCACACAGCTGAGGGGAACAGGTAACACTCTTAAACTAGGATAGATGAAGCCTGACATCTTTAAAATCATGAGAAAAACCACTGTTGGTTTCTCAGGGTAGAAACAGCCCTAGTCCCAAAAATGTTAGAGCTCCCTGCTCCCAATAGGCCATAAGAATGTCTCTTTGGCTTCGGAAGATTTTATACTTAACATAATTCACTGAGTTGTATAAAATATTCCAAGGTAACTTCCTTGTACTTGAGAGTTGCATGCTGAGAGCTCTTTGGTTGCAGCAGGATCAAAGTGTGATCCTTATATTTTATGATTGACTTTTGAGGGAATTGGGATACACATCTACCGTTGGTTGAGTTTTCTACAACAATAGCTATCATAGTAGTATTAAAGCTGCTCCATTTGAAGCCTTATATGGAAGGAAGTGTCGTTCGCCGCTTTGTTATGTAGAAGTTGGAGAGAAGCAATTGAATGAACACGAAAATGTAGGAAACTACGAACAATATTGTTTAAATCAGAAAAAGTCTAGACGCCAACGCAAGTCGGCAAAACAGTTATGTGGATAATCGAAGGAAACCATTAGAATTTCAAGTTGGAGACAGAGTATATATGAAGTTCTTACCTTAGCAAGGAGTTGTTAGGTTTGGGGAGCAAGAAAAGCTTAGCCCTCGTTATATTTGACCATTTAAGATAGTGCCGCGAGTTGGCCCAGTTGCCTATCAACTCAAAATAGCTCATGAGCTTAGTGGAGTGCTTGATGTCCTCCATGTATTTACAGGACCGGTTAAGGGGATCACAACAATTTCACAGTTTAGGACTTATAACACTTATTGGATCAAATAGGGAACTAGGCAAAGAAACAAAGTATAACTAGCAAGAACACGCAAGAACACAACATACAAGAAGACAAAGATTGGTTTTCAAGGATGATGTATATTGCTCTCAAGAGTTTACAAATCTTACAAAGCTTCGTCCTCACACTGATTACATGAAGCACTTTATACTACATTCTACAGCCGGCCATACTTTGAAGGCCAGCTGGACATTAATCTAGATAACAAGATCAATGTAAAGTCAAAAGGCAGATTACCTTTTGACATATGACTATGAAATGTCATAGCTCACTTCCTATTGTTTTATAAAAGTACAAGAGTAGAAAGTTGCAGACAAAGACACCATACTGAGCAGTTGACAAAGCAAAAAGGTAATCACCAACTTATATGAGTTGATGAGTCTTTAGTGTCGTAACGGAAAGTAGATCTGCTTTTGTTGAAGTATGTCAGAGAATAACTGTACCTTCTTCGTCTTCGAAAGAAATCTATCTTGACTTTGGAATACTTTGTATATAGGCTTCGGAAGACTTCACTTTTGGCTTCGGAAGATTTCTGTCTTTGTCTTCGTAAGATATGACACTTGGAAAATTTCATCTTTCAGCATAGTGAAATCTTACGAAGTAACTTGCTTGTACTTCTTTGTATGCTGATAGATCTTTGATTAGCTTCAACTTTAAAGATAAACCCTTACAGTATCCAATCTAAAAAGTGTCTTGCAGGTGAGACGTTAGTTATTCAAGCTGAAGAAGTTTGTATCGAAGACAAACTCAATTTCATCAAGAAAACTATCGAGATTATGGATTCAAGAGTTTAGAAACTTTGAAAAAGTCAAGTTAAATTTGTGAAGGTAAGGTGGAATTCTAAGCGTGATCCTGAGTTCACATGGGAACGCAAAAACCAGATGAAGCGCAAATATACTCACCTCTTTTAGTCTAGATCAAGATCAGAGGTTACACTCTAAATTTCGGGTCGAAATTTCCTAAACCAGGGGAGACTGTGACATCCCGTGTTTCCAGGTCAATATTCGTATGTTAATAAAATATTTTAAATCAATTACATGTGTTATAAGACTTAATATTATGATGATTAAGGTCAACTATGGTCTAGCAAAGCCCTTTGAGCATTAACTTTTATGTTTGGTAATTTGGATAATTAACTATGGTTTAGCAAAGCCCTTTCAGCATTAACTTTTATGTTTGGTAATTTGGATAATTACCCGGTCGCGTTACGATGAAAATATTTTAACAAACATTGGAAACAATTTGGGTTAATTATAGATTTCAGAATCTTCGTCACACATCTTAAATTTTGATAAATTAATGAATTATAAGTGAAATTATTATTAATCAAGCAAAATAATAATTATTATTATTAACTTTGATCTTGCATTTTATGATTTTTAAATATTGCCTTGATGCAACATATTGTCTGTTATACACCAAGTTAACCGGTTAAACGATATTATTTTGACCGGTAATTAATATTATTTAGTTGTGGACCTTTTAAAAACTCTCGAATTAATATTTTGAATTTATAAAAATTCTCGAGTTAAAAATCGAACGTTTAACGTTTTTAAATAAACCGAAACTAATCCCCTCCATACCAGTGTGGCATCCCACTTAGGGACTCACTACTCAAAAATATCTTCATCAATATTAATATATTAAATTAAGAAAAACTTATAATGATTACTATATATACATACTAATACTCAACCATTCCTACACTCCACCATCATTCCAACACCCACTTTCTCTCACTTCTCTTTCTTCCCTCTCCCCATCTCGGCCGAGCACTATCACCACACCCCCATCTCCTTTAAAATTTTCATTTCAAATTTCATCCAAGCTTTCATATTCCAAGTTGAAGAACCCTTGTGGTTTTGGTGTGTATTCTTGCATAAAACCAAGCTCAAATGGGAAAATACTCATCAAGAAATATCATTTTTTCTTTAAAATTGTTCATCCTAGGGTATGAACACTCTTTTTTAAATATCTTGCCAACATGACTTATGAATGATTGTTGTAAAAGTTGTTCATTAAACTAGACAACTTATGAATGACTTCTGAACCCCCTTCCAGATTTTTACATCATGAGTTCTATGAACTATGATGCACTCAAACTCATCACCTTCTTCTTCTTCTTCTTTTTCTTCAACATTGTTCTTACATCCGCCATTGACGCACCTGCATTGCACCTTCAAAATGCTAAATCAACCCCCACCCAGATCAATTCCAACATTGTACTCGTGGCCCTCCTCGATTCACACTACACTGAGTTATACGAGCTCGTGGAAGAAGCTCTACTGCTTCAAACCCTAGAAGAAGCAGTTTTGAATCATAATATCACCATTTTTGCTCCTGATAATGAAGCTTTGGAGAGAAATATGGATTCGGAGTTCAAACAGGTTTTACTTGAACCCGGGAATCTCAAATCGCTTTAGAATTTGCTCCTGTTTCATATCATCCCCACATCATCCCCACCCAGGTCTGGTCGGGTGAATGGGTTGAAGCAGAAGCTTAAGCTCATCACCAAACCCTAGAACGTGATAAGGAAAGCCGTTTACAGTTAACCCGTACACCCTCTTGCGAGAAGGTAGTGGGTGGTGTCGTAAAACTAACCTGACACGACAACATAGTCCGACCCGACATGTTGATCCACGGGATCTAACGTTTGTTTGTCCCTCGATCGGTAGAACAGGAGTTCAACCGTCATCGGAGTTTGACCTCCATCTCCGCCGTGCTGCCGGAGGGAGCTCCAGCGGTGGATCCGAGGACCTACCGGTTGAAAAAACCAACCGCCCTGGTTCGGGCCAGAGCTTCACTAGTTCTCCCGATCTACGATGCAATGGCCCAAGGTCCCTTCCTAACTCTTGCGCCGGCGCCGGGTCCCGGCGGCGGCCACCGCCACTTTGACGTGAGACCCGGGTCAAATACTTAATCAAAACGCTCCTAGGGACGGTGGTAGTGGAGGTAGTTGCAGGAGGGTGGGGGAAAGAGGTGGTGTTTTGCGGTGGAAAAAAGGAAGGGGAGAGAGAGAGCAGAGTTAGAAATTGGAAGTTAGATGGGGAGATTTTTTTAATAAATTATTTAAACCCCTAGGGGTATTCTGGGCTTTTTAGAAAAGTTTAATAGAAAAAGTTAACGTAGTCAAAAGGACGAAAATAGAAACAATTTACAAAACTCAGGCCAATAATGGAGATAAAATAAACGTTGGTACTCAAGTGGAAACAATTTGCAAAACCTAGGGACCAAAACCAAGATTAACTCCAAAAAAATGGGTTTTTGAATGAAATATTTGTATGTGTGTGTATGCCATGAGTGTGTGTTTGAAGATTGTTGTGTTTTGAAACCTTTTAACATTTTCTTTGATTTTGACATGCAAGATGATAAACTTTTGATTTATGCTTATAAAAAATTATAAGAACCCATCTATCAAAGAAATTTATCAAAAAATGATAAAAATGGGTTACATATGTATGAATATGTCGTATATATGCATGTATTCATGAATGATATTCTTGAGCTTTACGTGCTTTGATTTTTGTATTTCTAAAATGATTGAGATGACCCATGAAAAATAATATTGATGATCTGAAATCTTTGAGTTTTAAGTGTATTTTAATGTAATGAAAAACTAAAAATAAAGTGTTGGACTCAACAAGTGCATAAAAGGATAATGCTTGCCATAATCAAACATAATGTGTTCTAACATTCAAACAACCATTAACAAACATTTAAACATCATTAACATTCATATCAAACATAGAGGATGAGGAATTGTCCACAGCGGATGACCAAGAAGATGTAGCGGATGAAGAACAAAGTCTAAGTGCCCACAGCGGATGAACAATCACACACAGCGGATGACCAAGTCCATAGCTGATGAACAGTCCACAGCGGAGGTTCATCCACATCGGATGAACACTCCGTAGCGGATAACAACAAAGCAAACAATGGTTCACAGCAAACAGTATCCAAGGCACAGGGGATGAGTTATTCTACATTCACAGCGGACATCTTATCATCCACAGCGGACAGCTAATCATCCACAGCGCACGACTTATAGACTTAGGATTATATATATTTTGTTTACATAAGGGTATTTTTGTAACTATACATAGATTATTGTATAGGTTATAAATAGCAGTATACCCTAATCCTTTGTAACATTTTTGAACAATTATCAATCAAACAAGTATTTATCATTCAGAGCATTCAAGCACACAATCACACACACACTTATACATCATATCAATAATCATGGGTTTCCGCACTATGTTTATTGAGTATTGATTCATAGCACATTTTATGTTACTGTTGATAGATTGAAAAGGTTCTTGGGGGAATCAACCTTTGTTCATAATAACAAAGCTGAAAAGTTGATTCCATCAAAAAGTTACTTATAACAATAATTGATATGTTGATTTGACATGACTAGAGTTAATGATTTTACAAGTTGAAATTCATTGAAACAAGATTTAATAAAATCCAAAAATATAACATGTTAAAAATAAGTAATCTTACAGAAAATAATAACCTTAATGTTTGGGTTTACTTACATAAACGTTTTACGCTTAACATAACGTTTAACATGATATTTTTCGGGATAAAAACAGATGTTTTTGCAAAAATAAGGTTTTGAATAGATTATAATAGCATATCCTAAGTGAAAAACTTATGTTTTTAATTATATATTCAATCCATAAAGTATATGGACATCGGTGTTAATATTATACACGTAAAAACGCGAAAACCTACGATTTTCGGGTAAAAAAATAGAGCTGCTATTAAACTGATTTAAACATAAAATTTTAAAGTTTTTAAGTTTAAAATGAATATTTTGAATCATGTAAAATACTCATAAAAGTGAATATGTGTTTATGTACGGTTCGGTATATAAAAAACGTACGGTTTCGTGTTAAAAATCAACACAAAGTTATAGTATGTAAAGTTAATATAAGAGGTTTATTTATTTTTATTTTTAGAAGAGATATGTCTTAAAATGATTAAATATAAGTATTAATATATTTATTTGTTAAAAAAATTACTATTATTGGTTAATAATAAATAATAATATCATTTTATAAAGAAAATATAATAAATATAAAAAATGATTTTGTCATAAAACACAAGATAAAACATATAATTTTTTTATAAATTATTAACCTTAGAATAAAGTTAAATATAAATGAGTATGTTTTGTTAATATATAATTTAGTTATTTCCATATGGTCATGTTTTTATATATATATGTATATATACATATGTATTTTGTGTGTGTAATGTGTAGTTAATATTAAAAGTGATAAATGGCTTATTTAATAAAGTAAATTTTCTTAAATGGCTTAAACAAACCGAAAGTCACCAACGAGTCGTTTTTAAAAATGAATTTCTTACAAGTCTAGTAAGTTGGGTAAACAACTTGCATAATAGACTTTATTATTTGACAATTAAAAGGTATTTCATGTTTAGGGCGTTAATTGGTCGGTTGTATCTTCGGGCTCGACTTTGCTAGATCATTTCTGTCATGTTTAAGGTGAGTTTTCACAGTCTCTACTTTTATATAACGATTTTATTTAACTATTTTAGGGAAAAAATCATGCTATCACTATCTTTATGTATGATATGACTTAATTATAAAATAATCGTGTGATCTTTATGATAGATTTGTGTTGTTTTATTTATTGTGCACGATGGCACTCGGCCCAAATCGTTAACCGTTGAGGGTTGGGTTTGATAACCGTCTCTCGTGATCGGTCGCGCTGATCAGTTTTATACGAGGTAATATATGTAGAAAGTAACTTAAAGGACAATTGTTGATGAGTGAAAAGTGTATTAATTAAATTCAACAAGTCTTAAAAATGGAAAAACCGGTAAACCACACACTACCGACAAGTGTACCGGTCGAAAGTAGTAAAACAAGTAAGTTTGTGTATCAAACCGTGGACACAGATTTAGCAACTTTTGATACTAAACCTCTATCGAATCCAAGTCTAATAATTTGATTTTTAGAAAAAAAAAATAGTTTTTATAAATTAAAAGCAATTCAACTAAAATAAACAACCAAAACAGAACAAATACCCGGCAGCTCAATGAACTAGAGAGAAATCAAATAGAATGGAAAGCAACTACCTAGGTCAAGAATCCTATCTATAACTCACAACTTTAATAATCGAGCAATGGAATGGCTACCAGGTTCCTAAAAATACGACCGACTCAAGAAAACATTAAAAAATGCCAGATCACCTCCCGGTCTCACTAACACCTCCTAGAAGCTCCTAAGGGACGTGTAAATCTCTAGTTACTAGTTCGGATCACCTCCCGGTCTCACCTCACTAGGGGATGCTAAGGTACTCAAATGACTAGCTCACCTCCTGGTCTCGCTAATCACAACACACCCTCAAGTATGGAGTAATCTAAGGTTGTTGAAAATAACTCAAATTTGCTAGAAAATTAGGGTACTAAGTGAGGATCTCCTCCCGAACTCACCTTTACCTAAGAACCTAAGAACTAGACAAACCGACACTCTATCTCCTCTCCGACTCAAGAGTGTCAAAACACTAAATTCAAAGAATCACACGGTTGCTTATAGGGCTATCTAAGACAAGAAACCACTAGATTTTACCACTAACACAAAGTCTATGGATATTACGTAAAAAACCTAGATTTGAAACTACTAAAGCAACAAATCAAAGTAACACGCAAAGCAACTCATATAAGTCAATCACTAAGAGCATTTAAATGCATCATCATCATCAACACAAAGTTTTTTATCAAACCATTCAATAATATTTATTCATATCCAAAACTAAAAATTATAATCATAAGTATTTATCATACGACCTTGGTAGCATAAATGTTTAGCTACTCATCACATATAAAGCATGAAACACATTAAATGCAGTAATTAACGTGATAATAAACCAAATCAAGTCACAATAATAATAGTCTAAAAACATGAAAAAAATGAAATCAAACCCAAGGTGCTTGTTCTTCAATCCTACACTTCTAGGATTCAAAAATGCTCCACAAACACTTGTTAGATTCCTTTTTTCGTCCCCGGAATTCCTTTTCTTTGTTCTTTTGGTTGTTTGAAGTCTTCTGGTGGCTAACTAGGTCTCCCCCACCATCAAAAACGTTTAAAACTACTAAAAAAAACAACAAATCAGCGAACTGGGCTTTTTCTCAGCCGAAATGGGCCTATTTCTGCGCTCTGGACCGCTGCTGCATGGGTGGAGGAGCCCAGGCAGGCGCCTGGCCTGTTCTACTCGTTTTTGGCCATGCTGGGCCTTCTACTCAACTGCTGGGCTGCTGCTGATTTCTTTTGTTGTTGTGGGTTGAAGATTGTTGATGTTGTTGTTTTATTTTCTTTTTTAATTATTTTTTTATTATTATTTTATTTAACAACTAATACTTTTAATTCTTCATAATTTCATGCTCCTCTTCGGACGTTCGTGACTTGATAATATCTTTGTGTTTTAATTCCTTACTCACGAACCCCTATAAAAATATATAAAATATATAAAATAACTAAAAAAAATAAAAACTAGTAGAAACCTAAAGATAGACAAATAGATATCAAAAGCTAATAAGGTAAAAGGATATGTTCAATCATAATTTTTTTTTCATGACAATTTAATTCAAGTATGTTCAATCATCTATGTGTCTCACAATAAGGAAGCCACAACTCCGTCTAAAACCATTTTCAAGCTCATAAGGTAAAAGGATATTACCTACCACTTTATACAAACCAAAAGCATCTAAAATTAACTTATAATGGATACTGGATGAATTTTTTATTGAGCTTTCTAGATATTCTTTTTATACCTAACTTAGAGGTCATATCCACCAAGTTACTATCTTAGTGGAAAACAACTTAATGTAACTTTCTATTTTTTTTCCTAACTTAGCCTAGAGGGTGTATCAACAGAGTCACTATCCCCGAGGGTAACACCATAGGCCTCGTTAGCCATATCTAGCTCCAAATAGATGATGGAATTTTTCTTGCGCCACAATTGTGTGCCATTTGATTTAAAGACTTTGGTATTATTTATAGTGGCCCTTTTATACTATCTAACAGTTTTGGTTTTGTTATTTCTCCAAAGGTGAGAACCCACAAGAATCATGATTATAATTAAGTGCATTAATTCAATCCTAGAGAACCTTTCTATCAGTTGGGCCTACCAACATATCCCTAATCAGATGTGTTTCATTCATTTAATTAGCTCATAAATATACTATTCTAAATATCAATCCTTGTTTTAATTATTATCTTCCATTTATATTTATGCAAATTTCAATTTCAAGGGACATTTTTTTTCAAAATTTTTATGGATTTGATTTTTTTTAAGACTCTATGTACAAACTTACATGCTAAGTCTCCATCCCCACACTTAGAATCTATGTTGTCCTTAATGCAGAAATGGAGACAAAGACTAAAAAGAAAATAAAATATATAATAATTACAAGTAATGGAACAGACTCCCCTGGTATATATGGTCAAAACGTGCAAAAGCGTGTCCTATCTTTCCGGCATGCACAACCGTATAGCATTTCGGTCACAACTGTAATGCAAAACCTGTAAAGGTAAAACTAAAAAGGAAACGAAAGTAAAAACATCAGGTAATTAGGATGCCCGTTTATAAAAATAACTTTTTAGATTGACCCCCACCCGAATGGAGATTGAGTACTGGCGGGGAAAATCAAGTAATGAAAATGAGCAAGGCAATCCTACACGACTCGATAACGACTCAAAAATAAAGTAAAATAAAATAAGATACAATAAAATAAAATAAAACAAAATTGAAATAAAAAAACATACCAGGCCGAAGATAAAACAAACTCTATAACAATAAATATGCATGCACCTCACATACTGTCCAACGGGGGGGGGGGGGGTCATGTGCCTTCCCCCGTGTCTCCTCACCTCCATCGGTCGGATCTAGATAAATCGCCTCATCCTCTCGATGATCAACCATTCCTCCAAAATAGTGCTTGATACGGTGCCCATTTATTTTCCAAGCATGTCCATCGTCCGCCTCAATCTCTACTACCCCATAGGGAAATACTTCTCTTACCACAAACAGACCGGACCACCGGGACTTCAACTTGCCCGGTAATAACCCGAGTCTCGAATTATAAAGTAAAACACGATCCCCACACTTAAATTCCTTTACACCATGCAAATTACGATCGTGCTGTTGTTTTATCTTCTCTTTATACGCCCACGACTTCTCATACGCCTAGTCCCGTAACTCCTCTAACTCATGAATCTGGGGAAACCGGGTTTTCCCTACGCGTGCCATGTCAAGATTGACTTTTCTCAAAGCCCAATACACACGGTGCTCTAACTCAACAGTAGATGACACTTTTTCCCGTAAACTAGCCTGAAGGGAGTTGTCCCAACAGCAGTTTTGTACGCTGTACGAAAGGCCCAAAGTGCATCTTCTAAATTGTCGACCCAGTCTATGCGGCTCTGTTCGATAGTCTTCTCCAAGATTCTTTTAATAGCACGATTGGCATTCTCCACTTGTCCATTAGTCTGCGGATGATAGGCAGTTGATAGCCGATGGGTAACCCCATAGCGTTTCAACACCTTTTCCATCTGTGCATTACAGAAGAGGGTGCCACGATCACTAATAATAGCCTTAATAGTGCCAAACATAGCAAAAAACTCTCTTAGAACCTTCACTACAACCCTAGCACTATTGGTGGACAAGGCTTTCGCCTCCACCCATTTAGACACATAATCGATAGGTACAAGAATGGACAACTCTCGCGTGACATGGGGAATGGTCCCATGAAATCAATACCCCAAATATCGAAAATCTCAACCACCTGAATGGGGTTTAGGGGCATTTCATTCCGGGATGAGAGGATGTCGGCTCGCTGGCAGGCATCACAACTACGGACAAACTCATGGGCATCCTTAAAAATGGTAGGCCAATAAAATCCCATATCAAACACCCGTTTAGCGGTGTAAGTCCCCCCGTAGTGGCCGCCAGCCGGCCCCGAATGACAATGCTCAAGAATACTATGAGCCTCAGGTCCAAACACGCACCTCCTAACCATCTGGTTCGCACCTATCCTAAACAAATAAGGATCCTCCCAAATATAAAATTTAAGATCAGCAAAGAATTTTTTCTTTTGCTGGTATGACATCTCATCAGGGAGCCCTCCCATGGAAAGGTAGTTCGCAATGTCGACGAACCATGGATAGCCCTCCTTTAAAGCTCTCACAAACATCAACGTCTCATGGGGAAAAGAATCACCTATCTTTCCCATCTAGACCCCTCACTCTCTAGTCTAGATAGGTGGTCAGCCGCCATATTCTCTACTCCCTTCTTATCCTTAATCTGTATGTCAAACTCCTGGAGCAATAGAATCCACATAATCAACCTCGGTTTCGCGTCCTTCTTCACAAACAAGCAACGCAGAGCAGCATGATCAGTGAAAATAATGGTCTTAGAAAGAACAAGATAAGACCGAAACTTATCACATGCGAACACGACTGCTAATAACTCCTTCTCAGTCATAGTGTAGTTCTCCTGGGCGTCGTTTAGGGTTTTGCTAGCGTAATAGATGGGGTGAAAATGTTTATCCCTACGCTGCCCTAAAACGGCCCCAACAGCAGAATCACTTGCGTCACACATGACCTCAAATGGATGGCTCCAATCCGGAGCCAAAAGAATGGGAGCAGTAACAAGCCTCTCTTTGAACAACTTGAAGGCCCTATTGCACTCATCATTAAACTCGAATGGCCTTTCCTTCTCTAACAATTAAGTCATAGGTCTAGCTATCTTAGAGAAATCACGAATAAAATGACGATAAAATCTTGCGTGACCTAAAAAGCTCCTAACAGATTTCACAGAAGTAGGCGGCGGGAGTTTGGTAATCGTATCAATCTTAGCTTGATCTACCTCAAGCCCCACATGTGAAATCTTATGACCTAACACTATGCCCTCACGAACCATAAAATGACACTTCTCCTCGTTAAGCATCAGGTTTGTCTCCTCAGAACGAGCTAGCACACAATCTAAATTACGTAGACAAGAATCAAAAGAACTCCCAAAAACAGAAAAGTCGTCCATGAAAACCTCCATGCACTCCTTGATCAAGTCATGAAAAATGGCCACCATACAGCGCTAGAAAGTAGCCGAAGCGTTACATAACCCAAACGGCAAGCGATGATACGCAAAAGTGCCATATGGGCATGTAAAAGTTGTTTTCTCCTAACCCTCCGGATAAACCGTCAAGAAAGCAATAAAACTACTGACCAGGTAATCACTCAAGCATCTAATCAATGAATGGTAAGGGGAAGTGATCCTTGCGGGTGGCATCATTGAGTCTGCGGTAGTCAATGCAAACTCGCCATCGGGTGATGGTCCTAGTAGGTATCAACTCATTCTTCTCATTCAACACTACAGTCATACCCCCCTTCTTGGGGAACACCTGGGCAAACCCATGCGGAATAAGAAATCGGATAAATCAGGCTGGCGTCAAGTAGCTTCAGCGCCTCCTTCATTACCACATCCTACATATTAGGGTTCAACCTTCTCTGTGGCTGTACCACTAGTCTATACTCCTTCTCCATTAGAATTTTGTGTGTACAAAAGGAAGGATGAATACCCTTGATATCTATTAACTTCCAGGAAATAGCTTCCCTATGCGCCTTCAACACAACCATCAGCCTCTCCTTCTCCTCCTCCGTCAAACTCGAAGAAATAATGACGGCCAACTAAGATCCCTAGTCAAGGAATGCATATTTTAAATGAGATGGCAATTCCTTAAGCTCTAGGGGTGGGGGTCTCTCAACAGATGGTTTCTCCTAAGGATTCTCTCTCTCCAACACCTTGAACACCTCAAAACACTCAAATCCTACCAATGGCTCATGACATGGTACTGGTGGATCAAGCTTTAGGTCAAACTCGATCAACTCAATGCCTTTAACATCTGCCCCTAACATCTGGGTCTCTACCGACTCTCTCCCACATACCTCACCAAGAAAACTACCTACATGTGACATAAGAGTATCTATGAAGTAAAGAGTGTTATCATGTTGTAGGGTATGATTCATTGACTGCTTAATATCAAAAGTGACTTCATCGTCGTCGACACGAAGAGTGAGCTTACCGTCAAGGACATCAATGACGGCTCGCGCGGTAGTAAGAAAGGGACGACCTAATATGAGTGGAACTCTAGAATCCTCATCCATGTCAAGAATAACAAAATCCACCGGAAAAACAAACTTGTCAATTTTGACAAGTATATTTTCTACGATACCGCATGGAAACTTCACAGATCGATCTGCAAGCTGAAGACTCATACGAGTAGGGGTCGACTCTCCTAGGTTGAGCTTAGAAAATATAGAGTAAGGCATTAGGTTAATGCTAGCTCCTAGATCTGCCAACGCATGACGGATAGTAAGATCGCCGAGTAGACATGGAATGGTAAAACTCCCTGGGTCAGTCATCTTCTTAGGAAGCTTGTTCTGCAAGACTGTAGAACACTCCTCACTAAGTGTGACAGTGGACAGCTCCTCGAGTTTCTTCTTGTTCGTAAGAAGATCCTTAAGGAACTTGGTGTGCTTAGGCATGCTAGCTAGAGCCTCGATAAAAGGAAGGTTCACATGAAGTTTTTTAAGCATCTCCAAGAACTGTGAATACTAAACAAAGTCATTCTTAGCTAAAAGCCTACTAGGGTAAGGAGCTGTGGGTTTATAAACTCTAGGTGGCTCCTTCTCCTTCTTTTCTCCCGAAGACTCGCTGGACTATGGCTATACTTGCTGGGCGCAACCTAGGGTGCACATCACCAGCAGGAGTCTCCATCTCAATCTCCTCGTCAACCAGTTCCTCAACATCAACCGGTTTCTTTACCTCTAACTTCCTACTGCTCTAGTAGTCACCGCCTTTACAGTGGGATTTGGGTTAACCTGTGTGCTACTAAGGAATAATCCTGTAGGCCTCTTAGTCATCTTATTAGCCATCTCTCCTACCGTCATCTCTAGACTCTGAACGGTGGAACCCTGATTCCTAAACATCAGCTTAAACTCCTGGTTTTTCTTCACCTGCTCCTCCTGATGTCTAGCCTCACCCTACAGAACAATCGATTCTAATAGTTTATTCGTTCTACTCTGGCTCCCCTCATTTCTCTTTAAGAACTCACTCAGCTTAGACTTATACTCTCCACTACTCTGTCCATCTGTCGGGGTCTGGAATTAACTCTGACAAGGCTGAAATCCTGTGGGATTCCTGCCTCTCCAGTTCGAGGTCTGGCGTAGCTGCCATCCAAAGTTGTAACCCTAGCCTCGTCCCTAGTTCTGGACAAAACTCAACTTTTCCTCGGATCTCACAGGCCAGTCAATCGTCTCATGCCCACCTCTACAAACTTCACATTTAGAAGTGATCTTAACCTAAATGTCCTTTACCATCTTTGCTAAGGACTCTACCTGGGCAGCTAAGGCTATGCTAGAATCTACTGTGTGAATACCTTAGGGGTAGTAGTAACGCCCCTAGAGCCAGGCTCAATGTAAGTCCTAGTTGGCTAGATCCTTTATTATCTCAAGGCACTTCGAAGCATTTTTGGTT
Source organism: Flaveria robusta (assembly GCA_025506415.1). Classification (NCBI taxonomy): domain Eukaryota; kingdom Viridiplantae; phylum Streptophyta; class Magnoliopsida; order Asterales; family Asteraceae; genus Flaveria; species Flaveria robusta. The sequence continues at coordinate 31,095,465 of CM046466.1, forward strand.
TTCATCATGTTACCACCGGCTGTTGAATCAAGAAGCCTCCTTGTCGCCTCAGAAACTCCATTATAGAATTTCTCCATGAGTTTATAGTCCTCAAGACCATGGTTAGGGCACTTATTCAGAAGTCCCTTGAATCGGTCCCATGTCTCAAAGAAGGACTCACCTGGCTGCTTAGTGAAAGCATAGATAAGATTTTTAAGACGAGCAGTCTTAGCAGGTGGAAAGTATTTCTGCATGAATTTGGTCTGGCGATCAGTCCATGTGGTGATAGATCCCTGTGGGAGGGAGTCAAACCAAGCAGCGGCCTGATCAGTGAGTGAGAACAGGAACAGACGAAGCTTAATGACATCCTTGGTGAAATCATTAATCCGGAAAGTGCTATAGACCCTACCGAATTTAGTCAAATGAGAATGTGGGTCTTCATCACGTAAACCATGAAACTAGAACGAGTGAGAAATGGTGTTAATCAAGGTGGGAGGAATCGTCTAGTTGTTGGCAGCAATGGTAGGAAGAGTGATGCTAGAGCAAATAGGGGTAGGGGTGGCGCTAATGAGATCATCTACGGTCCTACGCTTGGCCATAACTATAGCGAATTTAAGACTAGGAAGAGATGCCTGTGAACGTAGGCGACGGTGGAACTCGTGTTCAGGCTTAAAGAATGGTGAAATATCAAGTGGGCCCGAGGAACGTGTGTGCATACACTGAAAAGAAAAGGATCGACACGAGTCACACACAAGAAGGAAAACAGTTTAAACATAAGGATCACTCACACAGATAAGCAAATAAGCAAGTAAGATTAGCAAACAACCTAAGAAAGCAAATAAAAAAAGACAAATAATTTTTTTGTTTTTAATAATAATTATTTTTTATTTTATAAATATATTTATAAATATATGTTATTTTATAGAATATATATATAAAAGAATAAAAACTACACAATTACGAAAGCAGTATATGGCTAGATCCCCGACTCGGGTCGTCCTCAAAAGCGCACTGTGTCCCCGGAAACGGCGCCAAAAACTTGATGAGTGAAAAGTGTATTAATTAAATTCAACAAGTGTTAAAAATGGAAAAACTGGTAAACCACACACTAGCGACAAGTGTACCGATCAAAAGTAGTAAAACAAGTAAGTCCATGTATCGAACCATGGACACAGATCTAGCAACTTTTGATACTAAACCTCTATCGAATCCTATCCTAATAATTTGATTTTTAGAAAAAAAAATAGTTTTCATAAATTAAAAGCAATTCAACTAAAATAAACAGCTAAAATAGAAAAAATACCCAACAACTCAACGAACTAGAGAGAAATCAAATAGAATGGAAAGCAATTACCTAGGTCAAGAATCCTATCTACAACTCACAACTTTCTAAATCGGCATTGGAATGGCTACCAGGTTCCTAAAAATACGACAGACTCAAGAAAACCTTAAAAAATGCCAGATCACCTCCCGGTCTCACTAACACCTCCTAGAAGCTCCTAAGGGACATGTAAATCTCTGGTTACTAGTTCGGATCACCTCCCAGTCTCACTTTACTAGGGGATGCGCTCACCTCCCGGTCTCGCTAATCACAACACACCCTAAAGTATGAAGGAGTAATCTAAGGTTGTTGAAAATAACTCAAATTTGCTAGAAAATTAGGGTACTAAGTGAGGATCTCCTCCCGAACTCACCTTTACCTAAAAGCTTAAGAACTAGACAAACCGACACTCTATCTCCTCTCCGACTCGAGAGTGTCAAAACACTAAATTCAAAGAATCACACGGTTGCTTATAGGGCTATCTAAGACAAGAAACCACTAGATTTTCCACTAACACAAAGTCTATGGATATTACGTAAAAAACCTAGATTTGAAACTACTAAAGCAACAAATCAAAGTAGCACGCAAAGCAACTCATATAAGTCAATTACTAAGAGCATTTAAATGCATCATCATCATCAACACAAAGATTTTTACCAAACCATTCAACAATATTTATTCATGTCCAAAACTAAAAATTATAATCATAAATATTCATCATACGACCTAGGTAGCATAAATGTTTAGCTACTCATCACGTATAAAGCATGAAACACATTAAATTTAGTAATTAACATGATAGTAAACCAAATCAAGTCACAATAATAATGGTCTAAAAACATAAACAAAATTGAAATCAAACACAAGGTGCTTGTTCTTCAATCCTAACTTCTAGGCTTCAAAAATACTCCACCAACACTTGTTAGATGCATTTTTTCGTCCTCGGAATGCCCTTTTTCGTTCTTTTGGTTGTTTGAAGTATTCTGGTGGCTAACTAGGTCTCCCCCACCATCAAAAACGTTTTAAACTACTAAAAAAACAACAAATCAGTGAACTGGGCTTTTCTCAGCCGAAATGGGCCTATTTTTGCGCTCTGGGGCACTGCTACATGGGTGGAGGAGCCCGGGCAGGTGCCTGGGCGTGTTCTACTCGTTTTGGGCCACGCTGGGCCTCTGCTGGGCTGCTGGGCTGCTGCTGCTTTCTTTTGTTGTTGTGGGTTGAAGATTGTTGATGTTGTTGTTTTATTTTCTTTTTAATTCTTTTTATTATTATTATTTTATTTAACAACTAATACTTTTAAATCTTCACAATTTCATGCTCCTCTCTAGACGTTCGTGACTTGATTATATGTTCTTGTTTTAATTCCTTCCTCACGAACCCCTATATAAATATATAAATATATAAAATAACTAAAAACAAATAAAAACTAACAGAAACCTAAAGATAGACAAATTGATATCAAAAGCTAATAAAAACTAATAAAATCAATAAAATTAATATACAAACTACACGGAAAATAAAATTGTGTTTTGGTTTGATTATGGGGATCTTGGTTTAGTGGACCTAGCTAGTACTTAACGATCTAGGGGTTGATTCCGGGATACTCATACCTCTTTATAAATGGAAATTTTAAAACTTTTATGTAAACCTGTGAGCTCACTAGCTTTTTGCTAATATGTTTTGGGCATGTTTTATCAAGTGACTAAGCATGCATGGGAATGAAAGGGTTTTAATGGCAAACCTATCAAGTTCGGATACCACTTTTGGCACAAAATTTCTGCTGCCATTTAAAATCTTTTGATAATGTTTAAACATTGTTTCGCTTAAGACTTTTATTTATGTTGATGTAATAACAATATAACATTTCAAACTTATCCATGATATCTATGATTATGTTTGCTTGATAATTATTCGAATAAACCAAATTCCGTTACCATAATCACACACGTGCCCTTCTTGTGCGCATCTAGGGGTGTGACATAAACTGATCACATGAGTCTTCAGCATACCTTTGAGAAGAAAAAACTAAATATGAGGTAGCGATGCCAGGTGTAATTACTAAACGATTATGACTGTGCTATCAAATATCACTGGGACAGGCCAATGTAGCCGCTGATGCCTTAAGCATGAAGGTTACTACTAATCCCAAAGGAGTACGAGCTTTACAAATGACGATTAGTACCTAATTTCCCAAGCAGATAAAAAAACCTCAAACACAGGCTTTAAAAGAGGGGAATGTCAAATTAGAATCCTTCCATGGGATGGATAAACAAATCAATGTGAAATTGGACGGTATTTGTTATTACATGGATAGGATTTCGTTTCCTTTGCCTGGAAAGTTAAAGGACTTGGTCATGAGCGAAGCACATAAGTCAAGGTACTCTAGACATTCTGGTTCAGACAATATGTATAATGACCTAAAGACACAATTGGTGGCCTAATATGAAAGCAAATGTGGCTATTTATGTTAGCAAGTGTATAACATGCTCTAAGGAAAAGGTTGAATACTAGAATCCATCTAGATAATTGCAACAGCCTAAGATTCCATTGTGGAAGTGGGAACATATTTTCATGGAATTTATTACTTTCCTAGAACTCCTAGTGGGTGTGACACGATATGGGTAATTGTGGATCGGCTAACTAACTCAACTCATTTAATGGAAATTAAAGAAACAGATATGATGGATTTCCTGTCTCGAATGTTTCTAAAAGAAGTGGTTTCACAACATGGTGTACCAATCTAGACTATCTCAAATCATGACGCCCGTTTCATGTCTCATTTTAGGCAATCATTGTAGAAATCTTTGGGTACGCATTTAGATATGAGTACCACCGACCATTCACAAACTGATGGATAAAGTGAGTGCATATTCAAACCTTAGAAGACATACTGCGAGCCTGTGTGATAGATTTCAGAGATAATTGGGAAATTTACCTACCTTTAGTGGAGTTTTCCTATAATAGCATTTTTTTCCTATACACAAGTATCAAAGCGGCACCATTTGAAGCGTTATATAAATGAAATTGTAGATTACTGGTTTTTTGGGTGGAGTTTGTGATAGTCAACAAACTGGCCGTGAATTCGCTCATGAGACTACAGTAAATATCATGTAGATACGGAACCGTATGTCAGCAGCACAAGACTAACACAAGAGCTAGGAGGGCATGCAAAGGAAACCTTTGGACTTCAAGTCAGGGATAAAGAAGGGGTGATTTGATTTGGTAAAGGTGGCAAGCTTATCCTGAGGTATGTTGGACCATTTGAAGTTCAGGAATGGATTGTTCTAGTGGCTAACAGACTAAACTTACCCAATTCATTAAGTGGAGTTCATAATGCGTTTCATGTCTCGAACATAAAAAAGTGTCTATCTGACCGAACACTGGTTGTACCACTCAAGGAGATACAAGGTGATGAACAACTATGATTCTTTGACGAAGCTGTTGAGGTTATGGATCCTGAGGTTAAGATCCTCAATTAGAGTAAGATACCCATAGTTAATATTTGCTAGAACTCAAAGAATTGACCGGAGTTCACGTGGGAACACAAGGATCAGATGAAACTCAAGTATCCTCATTTGTTCGAAATGACAACAATGCCGGTTTCGGGATGAAATTTTCTTTCAACATAGAGATGATACTATAACACACTCAAATTTTGAGCCATTTCAGTCAGTCAGTGATGTAACACAATTTTCGGGATGCAAATTCTTTCAACATGGGGATAATGTGATCAATTCCACATGTTAATAGGTTAGTTTGCCAATCAACAACACATTAAAGGTGAGTTTTTCAATTTTCATAGAATGATGATTATGAACAAACCATAGTTCAATATTGGAAGATAACATGAAATTGTTGATATGAGATGGCATTATTATGTTTGTTTGATTGTATTATTGACGATTTACGTGGATTATGCATAGAAATCATGATTTCAACGTCTAGTTCATACGTTACTAAAAGTAGAAACTTTAGTTTCAAGAACTTGGGATTTTATGATTCTATGATGTTTCTTGGGTTATTATGATTTCCATGAACTAGATTGGGCGTGTAAATGATGAATTTATGATTGATTTTGATGAAAATTGAGTTATAGGATATTACTTTCCCAGATGTGGAAACTTTATTAACATGTTTGCTAAAATTCCATGTTTTGAGCATGCATGTCATATGAGGATCATGCTAGATTGGTTGTGTAACACCCGGAAATTTTAAAAGAAGAAAAAAGTGAAGAAAAGGAAAGAAAAGCAAAATAATCCAAGTTAAGGGGTTAAAGTTGTACATGGGACAAAGTTTGATATTAATTTGTTCAAAAAGGTGGTCATGGCCGCCCATGACTCCTGTACCATCTTTCCATTGGATGTTAGAGAGAGAAAGCAGAGAATTCTCTCGGTTCTAGAGAGAGGAAGAAGAAGAAGCTGAATTCAGGTTAGTTTTCTTATTTTTGGGGTGTTCTTGGCTGATTTCCAACCTTCGGGTATGTGCTTATGTGCTTATATGTGTTCGGTTGTGTGTTTATGGTGCTTTTAGGTGTTTGAACTCATAGAGCATTCGGGTTTGAAGAAGTCTTACTCGAAAGTCGCAAGAGGTGCGTTCTAGATCCCCGTTATTGAATGTTTTAACCTATTTTGGGGCTGAAAATGTATGTTCCAATGTTTTTATGAATGTTGGGTGTGTACCCGTATATGTATGTGTGTGCCCTGTCGGGTGGGTTTATGATTCGGGAAAAATTTTGATCATGTTCATGTTGTATGCTTGTTTTGATGCTTAGCATGTTAGAACTAGGCGAGAACAGGTTAGATTGATAATTTGGGGGTCCGAAAATGATGTTAGTTAGAAAATAGTTGGCCATGCGCCTAAGTGCTCATGCGCCTAAGGTCATGCGCCCAAATAGTACTCATACGCCTAGAATTATGCCCAGGCGCCCAAGTGTGCCCATACGCCCAACTGCCCAAACGCCCAAGTGCCCATGCGCCTGCATAGTAACCATGCGCCTAGAAACCTTCCCATGTGCCTAAGTAAGGCTCGTGCGCCCCAATAGTGCCCATGCGCCTAAGTAATCATGCGGCTGCATAGTGCCCAAGCACCCGCATAGTGCCTATGCGCCTAAAGCCTTAGAATCCTTGTGATTGACCAAACGTATGAGACCCTTGTCGCTTGCCCCAGGTACTGGAGTCAACTTCGTGCACAATGTTAGGGGTCTATTTATAGACTTCGGCCCAGTAACCAGCTTCGTGCACAATATTCGGGGTATAGCACATGGCATTAGTCCGGATGAAAGTGAAAGATAATGATGAATGTATGAATGACGTACGATGATGGACGATGATGAAAGATAATAATAAATATTATCTATATGTACGTATGATGTATGATCACGAATGAAAGTAAAGAAAGGATTTTAAACGAAAGTAAAGTATTTTATTATAAAACTAGAACTCACTCAGCAACGCTGACTTTTATGCATTTTCAGTTGGCAGGTAATGGTTGCTGAGGATGGCACGTGGTGAAGCTACTTGGCAAAGATTTTGGATGGTATCCATTTTATGTTGAAATGATATTTTTGTGTTGTAATGCATCAAATGATATTTTGTAACTCTAACAATGATGTATTATTTTGCAAAAGTAATTATTAATGCATGAAATGGTTTTTGTTAAATTATTCCGCTGCAATGTTTTAATGATTTGTAATGTGATTTAAATATCATGTGCGATGAATGTCCAACTGTGAGTGTCCCGAAACGGGGCCTTACAAGTTGGTATCAGAGCTAAAATTTAGGAGAAATGGGTAAATTATTTCAAAAACCTAAACTTAAACTGAAAATGGGACAAATGGAAGGATGCCAGCCCAAGTAGCTACGTGCCATCAGGTATTTTCTTTAATGTTAACCGGTATTATATGCGCATGTTATCTGCTTTATGTGCTTTTAGTAGATTTGGATACTGATGTAATCAGAATAGGGAATGCTTAGGGTATGAAGAGTAAAGTGAGTGAATAATCGCAACTGGCCACTGTAATTAGGGACTTACTATACTTGACATAAACTGAGCTATTATCTTGAATGACCGTGTTGGTGTTTGAATCTTATTGTGTATTTAGAGGATGGCAGGTGGTAGATCTTCGAAAGCTTCAAGAGGTGGAGGTCGTGGTGGACGTGGTGCTGTACCGCGTGCCACAAGAAGCGGGCTAAGGCTGCGGAAAGGACACCTGAAGAGCCCGAGATTCATCACCAGGAAGGTGGTGATGAGAGTACTAATCTGAGGGCCTCGATGAAAGAGGCTGTTGTTGAGGAGGTTCACCGGGTCATGCAGACAATCCTGCCGTCTGTGGTGGTCGAAGTGATTAGAGCTGTAAGGGAGGATGAGAAAAAGGAAAAGGAGAAGACCGCGGGAGAAAGGGAGCAACGGGAGACTGAGACGGTTGTCCCAAGTGATGAGGAGTAGGAAGAAGCGGTGCCAGGAACGGCTCGGGGCTGTAATTATAGGGCATTCCAAATATGCAAGCCCCCGACTTTTGATGGCAATGGCAACGCTGCTGCTGCTCATCGATGGGTGAGAGAGATGGAAGCTGTACTTGATATCAGCGAATGCAGAGAGGACCAAAAGGTGAAGTTTGCCACCCACTCATTTGTGGACTCGGCTTTATGTTGGTGGGACAATATTGTCCAAGCCGAGGGCAGTAGGGCTATTGGAAAGATGAAGTGGAGTGAGCTAAATAAGTTGGTGATTGAGGAGTTCTGTCCTCATAGGGAACTTGATAAGATTGAGAGGGAGTTCCTGCAGCTGGAGGCGGGAACCATGACGCACCAACAGTACACCACTAAGTTCAATGAGATGGCGCGACCGGTGCCAGATCAGGTGACACCTGTGTCACGAAAGATAAAGAGGTACATCCAAGGTTTGCCGGCGGATATTCGCAGGCACAGGATCGCCGCCCGGCCAAGCACGTTTAGGTCGGTGGTTGATCTGGCGGGAAGGCTGTATGACGAGCGGGAGATGATAGAGGCTTAAGTGAGCAAGAAGGGTCGTGGTGGTGACCGAAACTAGAATGGGAAGCGGTTTGGATGCGGTGGTGTCACTCCAAACAACAAGGATGCAAGGGTAGATGACCGGCGTGTAGCCACACCCGGTGCAGGAGCGAAGTGGTGTGGCAAATGCGGAAGGGAGCATACTGGAGAGTGTAGGTGGGGGTCGAATGTCTGCTTCAAGTGTGGGAAGCCGGGTCACATAGCAAAGAACCATAGGGTGACGAAGTGTTTTAACTATGGCGGAGAGGGTCACCTGAGCACGAATTGCAAGAAGCCGAGGGCGGAGAGTTCCGGAGCAAGGAAGACGACCGGAACTGAAGGGCAGAAGGCGAGCGCCAGAGCTTTCATGATGACTAGGGAGGAGGCTAGGACGGACCCCGATGTTGTGTCAAGTACGTTTCTAGTAAACCAAACTCTTGCTTCGGTGTTATTTGATTCTGGTGCTACTAGGAGTTTTATTTCTGCTGCTTTCTGTACTAATTTGCCTGTTAGAAGTAGAAGTATTAATGAGCCCTTCAATGTAGAAACTGCCATAGGTAAGTCTATCAGGATTTCTGATCTGATAGAAGGTTGTTACATAAAACTAGAAGGTCATAGGTTTCCTGCTATACTGTTTGTGATGACCTTAGGCGGGTTTGATGTAGTCCCAGGGATGGACTGGTTAGCGGCCTATGAAGCGAATATTGTATGTCGCAAGAAGATGATCCGACTGACAGCGCCTGACGGGAGTTCGGTGACGATCTACGGTGATCGAGTTACTACGATCCCGAGAGTGATTTCGATGGCGATGGCGGTGGCGGGGAAGTGCATGAGGCGTGGATGTAGCGCCTACCTGGCTTATGTGAAGGATGTGGACACGTCAACACCCCAACTGTCGGACGTACCGGTTGTGTGTGACTTTCCTGATGTGTTCCCAAAAGATTTACCAGGTGTGCCACCAGACCATGAGATCGAGTTCCAGATGGATTTGATACCTGGTGCTCAACCTATCGCTAAGGCACCGTATCGATTGGCTCCAACAGAGATGAAGGAACTGATGGTTCAATTACAAGAACTATTGGATAAAGGGTTTATTCGACCGAGTATCTCTCCCTAGGGTGCTCCAGTCTTGTTTGTAAAGAAGAAGGATGGTAGCATGAGGATGTGTATCGACTACCGTGAGTTGAACAAGTTGACGGTGAAGAACCGATATCCCTTACCCAGAATCGATGACTTGTTTGATCAACTCCAAGGTGCCAGTTGGTTCTCGAGGATAGATCTTCGATCGGGTTACCATCAGCTGAAGGTGAAGGAGCGGGATATTCCTAAAATAGCTTTTCGCACGCGTTATGGACACTATGAGTTTCTCGTTATGTCTTTTGGTTTATTTAAAGCGCCAGCTGCTTTTATGGATTTGACGAATCGAGTGTGCCGGCCGATGTTGGATAAATCGGTGATCGTGTTTATTGATGATATCCTGATTTATTCAAGGAGCGAGGAAGAGCATGCCGGTCACATTTGGGAAGTGTTGGAGACGCTTAGAAGGGAGAAGTTGTATGCCAAATTCTCCAAGTGCTCATTCTGGTTGCGCGAAGTTCAGTTTTTGGGTCACGTGGTGAATCCCGAAGGAATCATGGTCGACCTGGCAAAAGTAGAAGCTGTGTGCAATGGAAGTCTCCAAAGACGCCATCCGAGATTCGTAGTTTCTTGGGTTTGGCGAGATATTATCGGAGATTCATCCAAGACTTCTCAAAGATAGCTTCTCCGTTGACCAGGCTGACCCGTAAGGACATGAAGTTTGTATGGGGTCGAGAGCAAGAGAAGGCTTTTGAGGAGCTAAAGACGAGGCTGACGCAAGCTCCAGTTTTCTCATTACCTGAAGGAAGCGAAAATTTGGTGGTTTACTCAGATGCTTCTTATTTGGGGTTGGGTTGCGTGTTGATGCAAAGAGGGAAGGTTATAGCTTATGCATCCCGGCAATTGAAGGTTCATGAGGTTAATTACCCTACTCATGATCTGGAGCTAGCGGCTGTGGTCTTTGCATTGAAGATTTGGAGGCACTGCTTATATGGGACGAAGTGCACTATCTTCACCTACCACAAGAGCTTGAAGTACTTCTTCGAGCAGAAGGATTTGAATATGAGGCAGAGAAGATGGTCAGAACTTATAAAGAATTATGATTGTGAGATCCATTAACATCCGGGCAAGGCCAACATAGTGGCGGATGCCCTTAGCCGAAAGGAGAGACCCGAACCGATCCGGGTGAAGGCTTATCAATTGGTTATGACCTCTAATGTTATGAAGCAGGTCAAGGAGATTCAAGACGAGGCGTTGAAAGAAGATCGCCTTAACTTCGAAAGGATGAAAGGTCTAGTCACGAAATTGGGTGAAAACACTCTTGGTGTTAGGACCCGATTTGGGCGAATGTGGATTCCTCGTTATGGAGAATTACGTGGAAAGATTATGGATGAGGCTCATAAGACTTGATACTCTATTCATCCTGGTGCTACAAAGATGTATCATGATATGAAGAAAGATCATTGGTGGTCGGGTATGAAGCGCGACGTGGCGAAGTACGTGAGTAAGTGCCTTACTTGTTTGCAAGTGAAAGGGGAACATCAGAAGCCATACGGGAAGATCCAACTCTTGGATATACCCGAGTGGAAGTGGGAGCATATCACCATGGATTTTATTACGAAGCTGCTGCGAACAGCAAGGGGATACGATGCCATATGGGTGATAGTCGACCGCCTGACGAAGAGTGCTCAGTTCCTACCGATCCGTGAAACGTATTCATCTGAGAGATTAGCGGATCTATTCATCAAGGAGATTGTGACTCGTCATGGTGTACCGGTGTCTATTGTGTTTGACCGTGACACCCGGTATCCAAGTTTTGGAAGAGATTCCACGATGCTATGGGGACGAGGTTACATATTAGTACGGCTTATCATCCTTAAACGGATGGTCAATCTGAGAGGACGATTCAGACGCTAGAAGATATGCTTAGGGCATGCGTCATTGACTTCGGAGGAAGTTGGGACGAACATCTACCGTTAGCTGAATTCTCATACAACAACAGTTATCATGCCAGCATTGTATGCCACCCTATGAGATGCTATACGGTAGGACTATGAGATGCTATACGGTAGGAGGTGTAGGACACCCGTATGTTGGGGTGATATTGGTCAGAAGGAGTTAGGGAGCATCGAAGTGATCGAGGCTACAACTGAGAAACTGGAAAAGATCAAGGCCTTTATGAAGGCAGCCAAAGATAGGAAAAAGTCGTATGCGGACAAGAGACGTAGACCGATCGAATTCAAGGTGGGCGATAGAGTCATGTTGAAGGTCTCACCTTGGAAGGGTATCATTCGGTTTAGAAAGCGGGGCAAGTTGAGCCCGAGGTACATAGGGCCTTTCCGAATCATAGCTCGAGTAGGAGAGGTGGCCTATAGATTGGAGTTGCCTGATGAGTTAAGTGGAATTCATCCAACATTCCATGTATCTCATTTGAGAAAGTGCTTAGCTGATGAAGATATGATGGTACCACTGGAGGACAGTGAGGTTGACGAGCGGCTCAATTATGTGGAACAACTAGTGGCCATCATCGACAGGAAAGAGAAGAGGCTAAGGAATAAAGTGGTTCCACTCGTACGAGTACAGTGGAAACATAGAAAGGGATCCGAGTCTACATGGGAACCTGAGGAGGAGATGAGACAGCGTTATCCTCAGCTGTTCGAGGAGTAACAGGTTTCGGGACGAAACCTATATAAGGGGGATGGACTTGTAACATCCAGAAATTTTAAAAGAAGAGAAAAGTGAAAAAAAGGAAAGAAAAGCAAAATAATCCAAGTTAAGGGGTTAAAGTTGTACATGGAACAAAGTTTGATATTAATTTGTTCAAAAAGGCGGTCATGGCCGCCCATGACCCTGTACCTTCTTTCCATCGGATTTTAGAGAGAGAAAGTAGAGAATTCTCTCGGTTCTCGAGAAAGGAAGAAGAAGAAGCTGAATTCAGGTTAGTTTTCTGATTTTTGGGGTGTTCTTGGCTAATTTCCAGCCTTCCGGTATGTGCTTATGTGCTTATATGTGTTCGGTTGTGTGTTTATGGTGCTTTTAGGTGTTTGAACTCATAGAGCATTCGGGTTTGAAGAAATCTTACTCGAAAGTTGCAAGATGTGAGTTCTAAATCCCCGTTTTTAAATGTTTTAACCTGTTTTGGGGCTGAAAATGTATGTTCTAACGTTTTTATGAATGTTGGGTGTGTACCCGTATATGTATGTGTGTGCCCTGTCGGGTGGGTTTATAATTCGGGAAAAATTTTGATCATGTTCATGTTGTATGCTTGTTTTGATGCTTAGTATGTTAGAACTAGGCGAGAACAGGTTAGATTGATGATTTGGGGGTCTGAAAATGATGTTAGTTAGAAAATAGTTGGCCATACGCCTAAGTGTTCATGCGCCTAAGGTCATGCGCCCAAATAGTACTCATACGCCTAGAATTATGCCTAGGAGCCCAAGTGTGCCCATATGCGCAACTGCCCAAACGGCCAAGTGCCCATGCGCCTAAGTCAGGCTCATGCGCCTGCATAGTAACCATACGCCCAGAAACCTGCCCATGCGCCTAAGTAAGGCTCGTGCGCCCCAATAGTGCCCATGCGCCTGAGTCGCCCATACGCCTAAGTAATCATGCGCCCGCATAGTGCTCAAGCGCCCGCACAGTGCCCATGCGCCTAAAGCCTTAGAAAATATTCTAAAATTTTTGGGAAAGAGGGATTTTTAGGCTATGACTTGGAATGTTTCCGGGGTGATGTATGATGATGTTATGCATTTTTATGGCCTGTTTTCTTTATGTTTCTTATTATGTATTATTCTGTGGCTTTACGTGGTGTGATTATGTTAATGAACGTAAAGTATTATATAATGAAAGCGGAAGTTAATGTTAATGAAAAGTGGAACGTAAAGAATGAAAGAAAAGTCTTGCAAGCAAATGTAAGGAGGTTCACACCCAATAAAGGGTGTTAGCTCAACTGTGTGCAGTTTAGCTAACCCAGAAGGATGCACACGGGGGTCTAATCCTTGTGATTGACCAAATGTATGGGACCCTTATCGCTTGCCCCAGGTAATGGAGTCAGCTTCGTGCACAATGTTAGGGGTCTATTTTTAGACTTCGGCCCAGTAACCAGCTTCGTGCACAATGTTCGGGGTATAGTACATGGCATTGGTCCGGATGAAAGTGAAAAATAATGATGAATGTACGAATGACGTACGATGATGAACGATGATGAAAGATAATAATAAATATTATCTATATGTGCGTATGATGTATGATCACGAATTAAAGTAAAGAAAGGATTTTAAATGAAAGTAAAGTATTTTATTATAAAACTAGAACTCACTCAGCAACGCTGACTTTTATGCATTTTCAGTTGGCAGGTAATGGTTGCTGAGGATGGCACAGGGTGAAGCTACTTGGCAAAGATTTTGGATGGCATCCATTTTATGTTGAAATAATATTTTTGTGTTGTAATACATCAAATGATATTTTGTAACTCTAACAATGATGTATTATTTTGCAATGTTTTAATGATTTGTAATGTGATTTAAATATCATGTGCGATGAATGTCCAACTGTGAGTGTCCCGGAAACGGGGCCTTACAGGTTGGACTATTTAATGTGTTGGAATACAATGGTTAGGTCATGCGGGTGCTACGTTGGGAAAAATGGGATGTTTAGGTAGACGTGTAGTTGATTGTTGATGTGATAATATAATATGTTGTATTATTACTTGAAAATTATGGTTTCATGTTATGATAATTGTACTTGACCTATAATCGTGTGTTTTGTTTGTCTTGCTAGTATAACTCATGTTTGGGAATGTAATGAACATCTTACGCACATGCGGATCTAGGGCCCCTACTTAGTAGGATTGGCTGGGTTAAGGATGTGATATATTAAGTTACTTCACATGGCATGTAGTGCATGGTTAAACCCTATGTGTAATTATTTACATTTGGGAGTTATTTCTAGTTTGTAGGAGTTATCTTAGAGGCTGATGTTCACCAAAGATCTCTTAGCATGCATTCTGAAGTACAAGAAAGTTAATTCGAAAGATTTGACAAAAGAATTGGGAAATTCTCTAGGTGTCAAATCTCCCGAAGTCAAAGACCATTTCTTCATAAGCCAAAGATGAAGTCTTTCGAAACTTTAAAGACAAAGTCTTCCGAAGCCAAGAGACTGATTTCTTTTAAAGACAGAGAAAACAAAGTCTTTAGCTTTCGAAGCCAAAGTTTTGGTTTACAAGAATGATGTATATTGCTCTCAAGTGTTTTAAAATGGTTACAAGGCTTAGTCCCTAAGGACTGATACATGAAACGCTTTATACTATATCCTACAGCCTGCCATACTTTGAAGGCCAGCTGGAACACTAATGTAGACAACAAGATCAATATAAAGTCAAAAGGCAGATTGCCTTTTGACTAGTGACTATGGCATTTCATAGCTCACATCCTAAAATATTATATAAGTATAATAGTAGAAAGTTACAGACATGGATACCATACTTTGCAGTTGACAAAAGCATAAAGGTAATCACCAACTTTTACAAATTGGTGAAGCTTCAGAGTGCCAACGAAAAGTAGATTTGCTTTTGTCAAAGCATGTCAGAGAATTTCTATCTCTCTTTTTTGATCTTAAGGAGCATAGAAGCATCTTCAGCCTCCTTTCTCTCTTTAGACACCTTAGTGTCAGCCAGTTTCATTAGCTCGTCTAGGGGGAAAGAGAACATATTATCAATATTGTACCCCCTAGCTCCCAGGTAGTTCAATCTGGCTGCCCTTAACTCATCCTCTTGAGTATTTGGCCTGTGGGCAGCCTGCATGAAGATAGGGCTCTTTATACTTTTAGTTTCCCCGGACTTCCTCTTCCTTTTCCTGCTCTCTTCCTCAACCTCCTATGTAGTTAAGACTCTTTGACAGGGTCCGAGAAATGGATTCTCAGTTGATTTGACTTCAACTAGGATTGAATATGATGATTGAGTCAATGATTAAGTAGCAGAAATACAGAATCAAAGAACATGAAATGCTGAAAATACTCATAAATGCTTTGTATATTGATTGTGGTAAAACAAGTTACAGTGGGTGCTAGGGTTTTTAATACAATGACTTGAAAACCTTAAAAGCTTGAAACTTGAGAGAGAAAACTTACAATCGAAAACTTACAAAAGTAGGGTATTCTATTCTATTTATAGGCTAACATTCTGCCTGTACAATATGACTAAACTACCCCGACAACTATACATCAGAATACTAGTTTAAGTACAAAAAGTAATCAGCATTTGTAGTTGTTCATCCGTATAATTAATGCGGATGCCTTGATCTTCATCAGTATTTCTTCTGTTGGTCTTCAACATTAATTGTGTTCATCAGCATTGGCAAATACGGATGAACAAATACTTAAGCGCATTTGTCTCTGAACATCCGCATTGGTTAATGCGGATAAACAAATACTTGGCTGAATTTGTTCTAACTATCTACATTAGTAAATGCGGATGAACAAATACTTGTCAGCATTTATTTTTTGGTCATCCGCATATACTAATGCAGATAGCCGATACTTGGCTTTATTCTTCTGTTTCTTTACCCGCATATCTTTTTGGACTTGTCGGAGTTTTCAACAGAACAGCCTTCAACCACCTCTTGAATTGGCATGTATGATCCTTTCAGGATCCACCAATACTCCCCCTAAGGATTATACAACCTATGTACTTCAAGGGTTTGATGGTGGTTGAGGCTGTGAAGATTCTGTTGGATCTTCTGCTGGTGCTTGGACTGATGAAGATGGAGCTGGAGCTGGTTCTACCTGTGAAGGATCTAGTATAGCTTTGATCATGTTGTAGAAGTCTCTGGCTTCATTCATCTTGTCTCTGCTCAGTACATGAATCTTCATTTGTCCCATAGTATGTATAGCTTCAATAGGCATCTGCCTTAGAGATATAGGTTCCCAGACTGAGACAATGGAGAGCCCATTTCTGTGAATCAGTAAAGATCCATCGGCATCCACCTCAAGCTTTACTATATTCCCCAGTTGGAGAGGGACTTTCTTCTTTCTTTCTCTGTTCTTTCTTCTTGTTAATTCTATCATAGGCCATCTTCAAGATCTTGGTGCATTTCAAAAAGAAATACATATCAGCTTCCCCAAGCTTGTTATCTATCTCTCTGATGTGTCTTGTGAAGATGCAGTGGATATAGGATTCATCAAGAAGTCTCACCTCATATCCACTAAATAGCCTTATCTCTGAACCTTCTTTTCCTCATCATTTCCTCTCAATAACCAACTCATAAGTCTTTTCTTCATAAAATACATTTAAGATTGGTTTTGTCTTGTGAGTTCCAGCAACCATCTATCTTTTCAGTGATTCAGTTGGTTTTACATTCAACTTAGGAAACACCAACTCTTTAGTCCCTTTTGTCTTTGTCTTCTTCTCAAAAGGATTTTGGAAAGATTGTCTTTCCTGATGCATATTGCTTTCAGAGATTTAAGTTGTTTGTTTCCTTAAACATCTTTAGAATGTCTTCAAACTCATATCCTCTGTACATGGCACTATGATTAATCAATTCAAGCTCTGCCAATTCTTTCAAATCATGTATCTACAAGGAGTTCACCTGAGTAGTGTACTCTGTGAAGAACTGAACTAGCCCTAAGATTCTCTTCACCATGAACATATTCCAGTCACTATCATACTTCCAGGCAATGATTTTCACATCCACTTTGCCTTCTGGAGTAGACGCACCCTTTATCATCTCTGAAATGGTTAACCCTTCTTGTATCTTTAATAAAGAGGGTTCAGCAAACCATTCAGGATTTCTATGAAGCATGGGTGCCAAGACATCATGGTCATTGGAAGTGAGCTGGATATCTTAAGCTTATACTCTTGTTCTAGGCTTCCTCCTACAACCTCTTCTTCTATTTTCTTCAATCTTTCTTTTTGTCATTGATTATCTTGAGGATTGCAGCTCTGAGGGAATTAGTCTACATATTACCCAATTTTCTTCATGTAAATCCTTGTCTAGAAAGATAATCCTTCATTTCCCTGTCTGTCATGCTGTAGGGATCAGGACGATGAGATATAGGAGCTTGTGACCGTTGAGTCTGAGTTTGAGTGAATGAACTTGGTGACCTGACTGTCTTCTTTTCATAGTCAGTCACATGAGTGGGGTCAAGAAGTTTGTTCAACTTGTTCACTTCTTCTACCATAGCCTCATAAGTTATTCCAAATACTTCATCAGCATCATAACTGTGATTAATCAAGAACATGGCTTTAACCATCAGATCATCAGTTTGAGCTTTCTTCACCATCTCTTCAACAGAAGATTCAACCTTTACAGGACTGTCTCTAACCACATGTTCATCAATTGGGCTTGCCTGATAACCTCCTTCTATCTCTCCTTCTTCCAAGACTATCACTTTAATATTTTTCTTGATTTGTTCCTCAGCCTTCTCATGCTCATCTAGAAACTGACCTATGGCTGCAAGGCTTCTCGAATCATCTTTTTGCTTCTTTTTGGCTGGTTCCTCTTCTTCCATAGGCCTTTTTCCCTTGGCTTTCTCAAATAAATGCTTCCTTTTCCTAGAATATGTATGCATTGGTGGTCCAGATGAAAAGGGTACAGAGGTTTCAGCTTGTTGTTGCTTTTTTTCTTTCTCGTGTTTCTCAGCTTCTTCTTTTTCTTTGATTTCTTCACATAATCTTCTAATAAGATCCTTTTGCTCATCAATCAAAGAAATAGCTGAAACAATCTGTAAGCTCAATTCCTTCTCTAATGGCACAGGAGTATGTTTAGATCTCTGACAAAATCCCAAAAGTCTTCATCAATGATGAATTCTCCAGATGAGTAGATGTCTAAGTCATCAATCATTTCTTTTAGTTTAGACTCTTCATCATGTTTTTCCTCAGACGTTTGACAAGAATACACAAGCATGGCCATCCTCTCCTCTTCCTCCCTAATCTCGCTGTGTTCAGCTTGCTTAACAAATTCATCAATTCTTTGTCTTTTTGATGGTGGAGAGTCATCATCATCACTACTACTCTCACAAGAGGCATTTTCATCATCTTTTGATTCTTCTTCTTTCTCACTCTCATCACCCTTGTCTTTATCAGAATCATCATCATCTTTCTCATCTTTCTCTTTAGATAACTCTTTTTTGATCTTTATCAACATCTCAAGTTCAGAAACTCTTGTTGTTAAAGCTTCTATCTGTCTATATAGATCAGCAATAATGTCTGTTTGGACATCCAGAAGGTTCTCTTGCTCTTCCATTGCAAGTGTTTGAATGGTTGCAGCATCCAAATGTCCACTTATTTCTTCTTTTGCCTGATCAAGAGTTGATTTGAGTCTATCAATCTCTTTATCTTTTTCTTCTTTCTCAGACTCATATTTTGCTTTCAGCTCTATAAGTTCTTTCTCCTTCTCATCAAGTTCAAGTAGCCTATCTCTGATAAACCTAGACCTTCTATCAAGAAGTTTTTCCATTCTTGCTACCTTCAATGGTAACTAAGAAATCATCTCATCTTTGGCATTAGGACGGTTAATTTCAGATTCTGCATAGCTCTCTGAAGCATCGGCCTCTGATTGAACTTGTCTTTCAGGCCTCTCAAACTCAAAATGATGATCCTCCTCATCCAAAGATGATTCAGATCCATCTGATGAACTGGTAGATTCACCAGTATCAACAGATGCAGTAGCAACCTCAGGAGAAGAATGTATAGGAGATACATGATGAGAATGAATAGGTGATAGTGGAGAATGAATAGGTGATGCTCGGAATGGTGATGGAATATCAGCTTCTTGAACTGAAGGCCTAGTGTGAAGATCACCACCTACATCAACATGTGGTGATAGTGGCCTTAGTCTTTCATCAGCTTCCTCAGCATGCTCTTCAACAAGTTGTTGATCATGAGCAGCTTGTTGTTCTTCTATTACTTCATGCTCATCAGCAGGAGCAGCTTCTTCAACTTGTTCATCAGGAACTTCTTCTGGATTTATCTATAGCAACATCCATGGAAGCAGAGGAAAAAAAGTTCCACTGTAGAAGTTCCTAGGGTCTCTTTTCTTGATGTACTTGTATGACTTGACACTATAATGGGGAATGTCCATCATAAGGCCTTCAGCTATAATGTCAGGAAAGGCTTCATTGATGAAGCACTAAAGAAACCTTGGATACATCAAAAACATATGCCTTCTTCCTTCTTGAATGTTGGATACCATGCCATTGAACACATAATCAGACATGTTGAATTCTCTGTTAGTGCATAAGGCACAGATAGCTGATGATGTGGTGATGGGGATATCATTCCAACCAGTCTTCCTCTTTGATAGGCAGTGTTGGAATAATGAATCAAAAATCTCCACTGCAAATCAACTAGCCCCATGACAATCTGCTTTCCTTCAAAACCCCCTTCATAGCCAATGTTGGCAAAAAAGGTTAGAATGTCATCCTCTTCAAGTTCTTGGGAAGAGTTAGCATCATCTCCAAACTATAGACACTGTCTCACAGTTTGTTCAGAGATGGCAAGTATATGATTATCAGTGATTCTTCCAAAAATGGTCCTCACACCACTTCAGTTGTTCACCAGAAAGCTCTAATGAAGTTCTCATAAATGATGGGTCTAACTGTGATGGCATGTATTACTCTTGTTGTTGAAATGAATCTGATCATGTCTCTCAGCCCTTCAGCTTCAGGCACATCAGGATCAAGATATCCACTAACATTATGGAGCTTGCTCCAAGTCAGATTTGCCATAAATCTCTGCATTAGAGACACATGAGTCAGTAATTTACTAACAGAGATCAAATCACCCAACTGAAATCAAGTTTGACTTTTCTCAGTTTGACTTTATCAGGTCAAAATTGAGAGTTCATCAGTTACTGTTCCATAGGAATTTGACCTATCTTGATTTTGTTATGAATACCCATTTATGTTATGTTTTATGTTTATTTTTAATGCTCTTCGTTGTTTTGAGCAATTTTAATAATGAAACAAAGTATTTAACTTCAACATTATCAGTTCTTGGTTCCTGCACATGCAATGAAACTAGGGTTTTGAAACTCGATCGATCATTGTTATTTTCATCTTCATCAGTTTCATTAAACTTGAAATTTCATTTAAATCCATTGTTTATGGTTAATTTTATGAAACTTTCTTGACCTAGGGTTCTAAGTTCATCACTGGTTCGATAGTTAAGGTTTATGAATCCATTGATTATCACCTTGTTTCGATACTATGTTGGCTGAGAATCGAAATAGAGGTGAAAAGAAGTTGGATGAACAATCGAATCAATAGGTTTATGATGATTTGATGATGGATGAATATCAGTATGAACCGCTTGTCGCACTATAAGTTCTCTCAAATTTGAAAAGTATTAAATGACTCTCATTAATGTGTTTAAATAGTCGATTTAATGAATTTCGCAAACTTTGCAAGTTTCTTAACAAATACGGAGGTTTGGTTCTTTTTACTGTAGCAAATGCGGAAGTGCCAAACTTGTCCGCATTTGTGTACTGTGACAAATGTGGAAGTACAAAACTTGCCAGCATTTGTGTACTGTTGCAAATGCGAATGTTTTTGACTCATACGCATTTGTGTACTGTGTCAAATGCGGAGGAACAAAACTTCTCAGCATTTGACCCTGTAACAAATGCGGCTGAACAATTTGTCTTGTCCGCATTTACTTCAACAAATGAGACTGAACAATTAAGTTGTTCGCATTTCTTGACCTTCAACTGCATTTGTTCATGCTAATGGATGTTTGTATTTCTGTGTTTGCACAATCCATCCGCATTAACTGAGGTTCAAACACACATCATGACAGAAGAGTGTGAGCACAAAATTTTATTTTTGAAACAAATATACAACATTGTTGTCCGCATTGATCATGTCAACCGCATTTGGGAAATGCAAATGAACAAAACTTATCCTCATAAAAAAATACGGAAGAACAAAGTTTTGCCCGCATAAGTTTTCTCAACACTTTAACATTGTTGTACGCATTTGTTTGGAAACAAATGCGGAAGACTTAACTTATCATCATTAATTTCACTTGGGTTTTTCTTGCACAAAACCATTACCCGCATTGGTTATATGCATGGGTTACCTTCACCCGCATTAACCAATACTCTTACACGCATTAAAATTTGAACTTGTCAAAAATTAATATTTTTGTTGTGGATAGTTTTGGCTATTTTTGCACTGGTGCTTTGACTTTTATGAAGATGTGTCTTCTGCTTTGCTTTGATTGTCAATTCTTGCTTGGATTGAATTGTACACCAGGTGTGATACAAATTTCCTAACTTTTGACTGATCTTGGACTTTTGTGCTTCCAAATATCTACATATACTAAGATACTATGGTATAAATTCCACACCAACACAGTCAATTTTCTGATTTTATATTTTCAAGAAAAGCAACAATTGTTCGTAATGATCAAAATTTTAATTACTTCCCCTAAAGTTTATATCCATATGGGATAAAAACTTTAAAGGGATAAAATTTTGAAAGGAAAATATTTTTGTGATTTTCTGTTTTCTTATCTATACATGAAGAGGAAATATACCTTACTTGGGATCATATCAATCTTACCTTTCACAAGTGCAAGCAATTGTTAGTAAAATAGACATAATCATGAACATATTGATTGTAGGTAAGTTTGTCCTCTTACACTCATGCTTGGTTAATATTTTGATGCTTGTGATCTTTATCATGTTTTGAGTTAATTTGAATATTCAACATGTACCTCACACTCAAAAGCATGGCAAGATCAACCACCCGCATGGAATGCATGGTAGAACTTTTTCACAACTTACATGACCAGGTCATTTAAATTATGAAATCTCATTTGATTGATCCTCAATGGGATTCTTTTACTTTGATCATTTTATTTATTTGATCCACATTGAGATTCTTTTTGCACTTCACTTTAGAAGGTATCCTCTTTGGGATTCTTTTTGCTCATTCACAAAGAAAGTAGTCTTTATTAATTCATCCAGGTTGGATGTGTTCCACATTGGGAATATTTTTAGATCATGACATCAACACTATGTGCGTGTTGTTCCAGATCTTTGCTCAGCAAAACAGAGTAGAAATTGATGTGGGTGAATGAGATTCATAAGGCATCATTACCTGGTGTGTTTAGGTTGCTACACACACACACAATTGGATAATCTAATACTTACTTATACTCTGAGATAAATGCTTCACAGTTGAATATGATCTTTAGTTAATCATAGCATGTATCTTCTTTTCCAAGTTGAGCCTACCCGTATATCGGATAAGTCATGTCAGTATTTCTAAATTTTGAAATAAGCATAATGAATGATATAATGACTGTAATTATAACATTTCCCAATTTTTGAAGTATATATCAGATTCTTCACCAAAACAACTTTTTTTTGTATATATTTTTGTATTATTGAATGTTTTTGTAAATTTTGATTTTTACTCAAGGTTAATCATGCCAATTGATTAGACTAAGAATTCAAACCGACTAGGATCAAATGCCTTAGTGAACAAATCAGCTAATTGATTGTCTATGTGGACTTGTATCAACTTGATTAACCCTTTTTCAGCATAATCTCTCAAAAAGTGATATCTAATTTCAATGTGTTTGGTTTTTGAGTGCTGAACTAGATTGTTTGTTATGAACATGGCTGTTGTGTTGTCAATGTGAATTGGTGTGTGCAAGAAGTTAAAACTATAATCAAGCATCTGGTTTTGAATTCAAAGAACTTGAGAGCAATAAGCTGATGCTACTATGTACTCAGCTTGATACATTTTTCTGCCTCTTGCACTGCCAGGAGACCAGTCTGGGACCAAAAAATTGACAACCACCAGAAATGGACTTTCTATTGAAGTTGCATCCCCCGTAGTCACTGTCTATGTAGGCATATAGATTAAAATCTCATTCCTTTGGATACCATAATCGAAGTGCTGGCTTGCCCTTGAGATATCTGAATATCCTCTTGACAGCATTCATATGTGATTCCTTGGGATCTGCTTGATATCTGGCACAAACACATACACCAAACATTATGTCAGGTCTGCTTGCTGTTAAATACATGAGTGATCTGATCATTGATCGATAATGAGTCTGAACCACTGATTTGCCTTCTGAATCTGGACCTATCTTCATTCTTGTATCAACAGGAGTTCTAATCGATTGACAATCTGCAAAATGAAATTTCTTAAACATGGTTTCCACGTATTTTGATTGATTGATGAAGATTCAATCTGTTGTTTATTGTACTTGCAATCCTAAGAAGAATGTAAGTTCCCCTATAGCACTCATCTAGAATTTTGAATGCATAAGGTCTTCAAAATCCTTGTAGAGTTGCTTGTTTGTTGAACCAAAGATGATATCATCCACGTAGATCTAGACCAGCAACATTTTTTTTCCTTTTTTTTCTGAATAGGATCTGATCAATCCTTCCTCTCTCATATCCGTGTGTAAGAAGAAAAGATTATAGAGTCTCGTACCACTTTCGAGGAGCTTGATGCAGACCATACAAAGCTTTGTCAAGCTTGTACACCCTGTGAGGGAAATCCGGGTCTTTAAAGCCTGGTGATTGACTCACATAGACTTCTTCAGAGATTTTGCCATAAAAAATACACACGTTACATCCATTTGATACATAGTGAATTTCATGAATGCAGAGTAAGCAAGGAAAAGTCTTATGGCTTCTAATTTGGCTACAAGTGCAAACACTTCATTATAATCTATTCCTTCTTCTTAAGTGTATCCCTGTGCAACCAATCTTGCTTTGTTTCTGATAACAATACACCTGTCATCAGTTTTGTTCCAGCATAGCCATCTGGTACCGATAGGGTATTGTCCTTCGGGAAGGTCTACTAGTTACCATACTTCTTGTTTCTTTAACTGGAGCAATTCTTCCTGCATTGCCTTGATCCAGCTATTGTCTTGAAGAGCCTCTTTTATATTCTTGGGTATAGTTTGACACAGAAAGCAAGAAAACAAACTGATGTTTGCAATACTTGACTTGCTTCTTGTCACCCGCTCATCTAATTCACCAATGATGCTGGACACTGGATGATCCTTATGTATTCTGGTTGTTGGAATTGAGTCACCAGCAATTGATACATCAAGGTTGGAGACATTCAGATCATCTTGGTGAGAGGCATTTTCAGGTTATGATGTAAGTGAGTGGTGAAAGTAATCAAAGTCTTCACCAGCTTTAGTTTCAGCATCAGCAGCAGTTTGACAACTTTCATCATTTGTATTCCTTGTAGTTTTAACAGTCAACAGGTACCATATCTGGTTCTGAATTTTTGACTTTAGTAGATGGTTCTTCTGAAGGATTGGGAAGAGTACTAGGTCCAGCCTTAGTTGAAACACTTTGATTGTGTACTTCTTGTCTAACAGGATCAGCTCAAATTGATTAGCAGAAGAAGGAAGAATCATGAGAAAGTCATCTCTTCTTTCTACTGTTCCTGAAGATCCAGCTGATTGATGGTTACCTGCATTTGACAAATGAAACTAATCAAAGGATCTTGTAAAAGAGTCAATATCAAACAACCAATCGGGACCATTTATTAATTTAGGAAAGGAGTGTTCATTGAATTGCACATTGGTTGATTCATCAATGACGTTTAATCTACGATTAACACTCTAAAAGCCTTTGAAACAGAGGAATAGCCTACAAAGAATCCCTCATCAGACAGTGGAGCAAACTTTCCTAAATGATCTCGTGGGTTTAATATTGAGACAGGACAACCAAATGACTTGAAAAATCCAATAAATGGTTTTCTGTGAAAAAGAAGTTCATAAGGTGTTCTATTGCTTTCTTTAACTATCAAAGTTCGATTTTGGACAAAGCATGATGTGTTGACTGCTTTGGCCTAAAAGGTAATTAGCAGTTTAGCATCAGCTAGGATTGTTCTTGCTGCTTCAACCAGTGTTTAGTTTCTTCTTTCAGCTACCCCATTTTGTTAAGGAGTTCTAGCTGCACTGAATTGATGAGCAATGCCTTTGGTCGTGCAAAATGAACTTAGATCTTCATTTTTGAATTTTGTCCCGTTATCACTTCTGATTGATTTTACTTTTTAATCAAGTTGATTTTCAATTTTACTGATAAAATCTTTTATTCTTTGGGATGCTTCGTGTTTATGAAGCAGAAAGAAGACCCATGTGAATCGTGAAAAGTCATCAATGATACTAAACAATACTGTTTCTTTCCAACACTCATGACATAGGTGTTATTATTTCTCGGAGTCTTCAAGACAACCCATTCTTCAGTAATTTGAAATCCTGTTTTCAGAATATAGCAATGAGTGTCTGTGAAGTGAGTGGAATATTTCTTGTCACAGATCTAAGACACGCTAAGGAGGTTGATATTCAATTGCTCGCAGTAGTTGACTTTGTCAAAACTCAGCAGTCCATTTGTCATTGATCCTTCACCAGTAATTCTACCACCTTGTGAGTTTCCACCGAATGCTATAGTAGTTCCTTGTATATGCTGGAAGTCATGAAGAAGGAAACTATCTCCAGACATGTGTCGGGAGCATCCACTATCCACATACCACAAACTGTTGGACCTGTATGGACGACCTGCAAGCATAAAAGAACTAGTTAGAATGTGGAACCCAAGCCATGATGGTCTTGGGTTGCCTGGTTCTATCCATTACTGTAACCTTTTGATACTTTCCGATAGAGGTTGAGATTTAGAGGTTGAAGCTTTGATGAATTTCTGAAGAGTTCTTTTTTATTTTGTTTCATCAATTTCAACTAAGCTGTTAGAGGAGTAGTCAAATCTTTGATCCCTATTTCTATATAGAAATTGGGCTCGTTTTTTATTTTTAGAAATCACTTTTGTTTTGAATCTTGGATGAGAATTAAGTGATTGTTTCATATTTTGACTAAGTTTTTTTTTATACTCTTTGACTGCCATTGATCATAGAAGTCATCATCAAAATTGGAAACCCATGATTGTTTAATATGTGATGGACTTCTAATTTTGGCCTTATCAGTTGAGATTGGTGAAATAGGCTTGTTTTGGGGAATTCCCGGCCTTTTTGTTTAAAGAAACAATCAAATGCATTATGATTTGTCATATCACATACAGAACAATACTTGTTCAAATAACAGTTTTTGATTAAATGATTGTTCATGTCACAGATAGAGCAGTATTGATTAAAATAACACTCATCTGTTTAGTTATTAGACATGTCACAAATATCACAGTACATTTGTTTGTCTTTTGATTTTGATGGGGAGGTTTCAAGTGATTTAATAGATTTTGGATTAGCCTTAGATTTTGTTTTCAATGAAAAAGCAACTTCAGTCTTCTTGGTTTTCGTAGATTGTTTTATAATTCTACTGTGCTTGGACTTTAAAGACTGTTTTTGCTTCTTTTTACCTTTACTTAACTCCTGTTCAAATTGATCTACATGCTTTTTGTTGGAAATGTCAAAACCAACTCCTTGTTTATGCTTTGATGATGATTGATAATCAATTTTTACATTTGATCTTTGAACTCCTCAAGATTTCCCTTTGGATGATGGAGAAGCTGTTGTTTTGCTCTTGTTTTTCAGTGAAACCTTTTCTGATTTGCTTGAATTGTTTGGAGATTTAATCTCATTATCAGATCTGCTTCAACAGAGGATTTCACAAAAAATTCAGCATTATGTTCCACCTTGATACTTTTAGGGATGAATTTCACAAAAGGTACAATGGCTTTGACTAGGCTCTTAGGTTTCTTGACAGCTACAGGTTTGTATGAGCACTCTTTGATTTTGATTGGATGACCTAGTTTGATTTTATCCTCATTGGTTTCAATGTAAACACGTGGTTTGTTTTGAGGATTAGTTGAATCAGAAAGAGTGAGTGACTTAGGCATAACCATGTAGTTGTCATTGTATGGAAGAGCACAAGAATTGTATCGTATACCAGTCATATCCTTTGCCTCTTTTTGTGAGTCAAGTAACTCTTGCAGCTTCACAGAAGAGAATTGAAACTTTTTTAGTTTCACTTTAGTAGCTGATAATGTTGATCAATGGTTAGGTTATTATGGGATAATAATTGTATGGTTAAAAAATGGTAGTCATTGTAGTGTTATTTTACGTAGAATTTGACTTTTGTGTTTTTATGTTAGTTTCTTATTAAATTGCTAGAAAAAATGAACGTATATGTAAATCTGTTAAATCTTACTATTATTGTTATTAATTATATGTACTTGTTTAATACGATTGCTTGTTATACTTTTGCCTATTGTAAACATACAAGGCTTAACACATGAAACATTCTGATGTGAAGTTTAATGCCGATTTACAAATAGGTAAAGCTAAATATATAAATATGAAGTAATAAATAAATTTTCATAACCTAAAGTTTTTGACCATATTCGTAACACTGCTAATTACTTTTGTAATGGTAATGTATTAGTACAAACAAACCATAAATTATGCCTATGTGTATATTTAAGTTCTGGTTGTTACTATTTAATTTGTATGCACGTATGTCATGTAAATAAGATAATTTTCTTGATCCAATAATTTTGGGAAAGTGATGTATATGATAATGGGATATACATATATGTAATCCTTATCTATAGATTTTGAAAATATTGAAGTCATAAGTTTACGTATATGTAAAAGTATATTGTTTAAAGAATTGTAAATGTGAAATATTAAATTTCATCACACTATTATGTTGTGTGTAATTTTGTGCAATATATTTTGTAGATTCTAATTTATGTCTAAATTTTTTGGAGCAACACATATTTGTTGAATATTTGAAACGAGTTGGCAACAAAAAGTTCCTTCATATTTGTAGATGCATCCTAGTGAAGAAACAACTGACTTGGGCCACAATTAATAATCCAATTGATTGCGGAGTGTTTATCATGAGACATATGGAAACATATATGGGGAGCAAGGTTCATAAGTGGAGTTGCGGATTCTTGAAGGAAGGAGCAAGGCAAGATGGTCAATTAAGGAAGCTTAGGATAAAATATGCTTATCGAATTTCTGATATCGAAAGCAAACAAACATAGTGATAGGATAATTAAGGAGGCAATGTGATTGGTAAATCGGTGACTAGTTTATGGTATGTTGGAATGTTATTGTTTTTTAAATAAATTAGTTTCTTGTTCATGGATAGCGTTTAGGGTGCTTTGATTTGTAAGAAATTTGAATGTTATGCATTTTGTCCATTATGGAATGAGGATTGTGTTATTATATGTAGGTACATCAATAAAGTAATATGAAATTTAAAAAAAAATGATTGAAATCATAATAGTAAATGCAAAAATATATTAAATATATATTCAACTTAGATGAAACAATATTACCTAAAATGAGAAATCAAATAAAAAAGAAGATAATTATGGAAATCAATGATTGGTCCCAGCTTGATATAAATTGGAATTCAAAAATATATTATTGTTAATGCTGATTCATGATTTCTACAAAAAATATAAGAATATTTAGAATTTTCTTTAAACCTAAAATGAAATATACAATGAGTGAATCTTAGCAAATTAATAATAAATCATATAAAAATTCTGATGATATAGAAATCTGTTATAATCGTAGCATGTGTGATTTATTGAAATTCGTGAATGGATGTCAAAGATGGAAGAATAAAGACTAAATTGATTATTGAAAAAATACTTAAAATATGTTAATTTTACAATTTAACAATCAAAGCTTTTAGAAACTTTGTAACTTACCTTAATAAATGCTAATCATAAAAGACACATAATTAATACAAACATAAAACTACTATAATACCCCTGGTGAATTAATTAAAATGAAAATTAAATTAAAAACGAATCAATGGATAGGATGAGTTTTCGCAGTTCTTGCGATCTTTAAGAGTTCTGGAAAGATCCTAACCCAATAATGTGTTAGTGTTAATGATACTATTAAGATGGTTAATAACTATTGTATTGTTATAAGTAACGAGTTCTGTTGTAAATATTATATAAATTATCAATACATTATGTATAAGTGAGTTTAATCACTTTATCTATATATGGATGTCTTTTGTAATTTGTATATATATATTATACCATGTTTGGTTTATAAGTCTTGCATGTCATTATACCCTTACATAATAGCAATAAGTCATCTTAATTCGAATTAATATTAATGCATCAATATCGTAAGTTAATTATTATATTTTTAACCTCACCATGTATAAATCATTATAGTTCATATATGTTATTAATACCAAGAGCTCAACCGGTTTAATATCTTAGTGTTTTTAAATCGCGATTTGTAACCGTCACGGTGCGCATGATATACCTTTCCACTCACTTGGATAAATCAACTCGGTTGCCCATGAAGTTTATTTCCTTGCATTTGGTTTCCTTCCATTGACTATGTTTGACCAAATGACTAGATTTGACCAAAGGTTTGACTTGTATCCAAACACCTTTTGTATCACAACCCAACACTAGTACTTTATTATCATGTACCCAAACATCACCAAACCGCTAACCTTGTTACCAATCATCACCATTGAGACCTCGACACCATGAAATATTTCAGATCCCTACTGCCATCACTAACCACCATCAGCCGCCACTTCTGGCCACAACCGCCACCGCTGGCAACCACCGTGTCACCGGAAAAGCATGCCGGAATTCCCAAACCTCTAGATCTTGTTGATAAACGCACGTGTAATCACAAGAACATTTATTATCAAATGAAACCTCCTGAAACATTAACACAACTTAAAAACCTCACCTGGATCTCATAGATCAGGCCTTAAAAGCACCATGTAGGTATATCTCATGAAGCTTATGGGTGGCCAGAAGTTGGCTGGAACCTAGCCACCACCGTCGGAGAAGGGTTCGGTCGGTGAACCTAGCCATCGCTTCTGCTTCTTGATCCCAACGCCATCTTGCTGCCATATGTGGCTTTTGCTCACCACTACTCAACCACCATTATTGTCGAACCACCACAACCACTCCAACCAGTGCTACCCTCCGCCATTGCTTCCCCACCATACCATCATCATCGTGCGGCCGCCAAAAACCACAACCACGTTGAGAACTCGCTTTAGCACTTCCACCACCGAGGTTTTGAACAAACCACCATCACTTTCCTCTTGACGAGACCTACCTATCGGTGTGCTTCACTCGCCGAAATCCACCACCACTAGGCCACCGCCACTAGGTCACCGTCACCTGCAACCCACTCACCGCCGAGAGGCCACTGACCCATCATCGATCTGACCCTCCTTCTCTTTCTAAGTTATCTTTCTCTCTCTAAGTTTGTGTGTGTTTTAGTGGGTGTAGTTAATGGGTGCAAAGGGGATTAGGGTTATAAAGGGATTTATATAGGTAGGGTTTGCAAGTAAGTTTTCTAACGCAGTGTCCTTGTAACACTGTCTTTTCCCACGTTGCGACTCTTCCCGATATTTATTTTGCCGCCTTAAATTTACGTTATTTGAATTGTATCTAAAATGATTTAATTAATTTTTTTGACTCATTATAATCTATTTATTAGTTAGAACCTGGATCAAAACAGCCCTATTAACTGGTTTGCATTCGCTTACGCATTTAAGTCGTCTAACGAATTCGATTAATGTACGTGTTTCGAATGTTACTTTTGTTTGTAATTATAGTTGTCAAATCTAAAAATAAATAATTCAAAATTCATATTACGTTCTCAGTAGCTACCCGGTATCGCTCAAAGTTTCTTAGTTACTATTGTGGATTACAGAGTTTGTACATTTCATGTAAATTACTAAAATAGAATAAAATTTAATGTAATTATTTTATTTAATGTATAGTTATCACGTAAGTCTGTGATTATTGGCCAGACGACAGATCTTATTTATCCGTTTATCGGTTTTGCACGAAGACTCTTACTGTGTGATTCTTTTGACTTCAAATCGAATATCATGGATTATTAATGCTTTGCTAAATATCTTATAATATTATTGTTATTGTTATTATAATTATATATATATATATATATATATATATATATATATATATATGTTTTTGTATTGGGTCTTTATTGGGCTTATATTGGCCTTGAACATGTTTAATGCAATGCTTTGGGCCATTTAAAAGAAAATTTTTAAGCCTAAATTTCAAGGTTGTCACATTCTCCCCCACTTAAAGAAATTCCGTCCTTAAAATTATTATATGGCTAGTATTGCTTCTAGCAGTGATTAGTTGTAGCACATGGGATTGTAGGTAGTGCTTGAGATTAGCTTAAGTAGCTATGGATGCACTCTACCAAGAGATGACATCGCAAGGAATTGAGATTAATCCATATCGTAAATGGAAGAGTAGGTATGTGGATTACCACCAAGCGAATCAAATCAAAGGAATCAATTCATGAGTAAGTGTGAATAAGTCTAGGATGTGCTATCATAATTTAGATGTTGACTATGAAATTGATTAGAGCTCTATGGCGTATTAATGCACGAATTTGTAGGAAGATTACACAAATGAGCTTGACTAATCATCATGCAGTCTTTAGGGGGGTAAGACAAAAAATTGAGTCGTTGACAGCAGGTCTGGATACTTGTTTCTCGATATAGGAGTTGAGAAAATTGTTGTTTACTTCTAGTCCTTCGAGAGTTAATGCTTGTCTGTGCCCTTCATGAATTTTCCGCCTCAGAATGTAAATTGTCAATCGACTTCTTATAGGTAAGGAATGACCTAAGGAAAAGAAACTAGTAAAGGTCCCATTGGTAAGCTTCACTAAGGAAATTAAATAAGATTTTAAGGTCCATTGTAAAAGGTCCTCTACTTAACGTGTTCACCCCTACATGAGAAAGGGTTTTGCCAACTTTAATGGGTATAGACCAAGACTTTGACGTAATAGGTGACAACCCATCAACTTGTAGCATTGTTAAGCCGAAAGAACGTGAATCGTGATGTTTATGCACTATTATGTTATGGAGGGGCATCTGGTAAGAATAATCTATTGGGGTTCGATTATCTACACGTAACAGGTGTCGTGCGAGCTTTATCCTACGCAGCTAGATAATTCTACACAAGCTTGATAATTCGAGTTTATACACCTTGCTACTTGTACACAATACATCCTCCTTAATCGATTTCCTTTGAGAGTTAAATCCCTTGTTAAATGTGTTATATTCCCACTCGATTGAAGCTAACTGAGTGCCTTGCATTTAGTACTTGATATGTGAATAAATATGCATGTAAATAATGCATATCTTTCCCCATTTTAAGTGCTTTTTGGTTACAAATTAATCTTTATCAATACTTAACTGTGATTAATTTGAATTTTGTAGCTTTGGATGGTTGTTTGATGATTTCAAAAGAAAAAGACAAGAAATTCATGAAAATTTTGGGAAGTTTAGAGGCTGTTATGACCATGACAGGAGCTATAAGGACCATAACAGGCTTCAGGCCCCCTTTTCCTGCTCATTATGGTCATGACCAGGAGCTGTCATGGCCATAACACGCATCAGGCCCCCTATTTAAGCACTTCTTCTTCTTTATTTTGGGAGAGACGAATTTGGGAGCAAAAACCCTAGTTTTTCTCCATTGTTGTGACTACTGTGAAGGAGTTCTTTCAAGAGTTCAAGAGAGGTTGAAGATCAAGCATTTCAAAGAAAGAATCAAGTTAACACAACCCACCTCTACTCATCTTTGGTTAGAAAATCTCTAGATCTACCATGTTTTCTTCCATTGTTATGAGCTTGGTTGTGGTTTTTGTAAGTCTTATGGGCTAAACACTCTTTATCACTTAGATTAGATGAAGCTTAGCATACTTTGACATATTACTTGTAACTTTTGGTGATGATTAGGTTAATGTTTATTTCAAGGTTATGAATGTTCTTCAATGTTTGTGTATGTTTTTTGAACTTAATAAAATGATGAATCTTGTGGGTGTTATAATCACTTATAGTTGGAAAACTTTGTGTTTTAGAACATCTATTCATGAAATACATACATTAGTGTGTGGGTTATGGCATTTGACTAGGAATGGTAAATGATTATTGATTATTTGGTCAAGTTGAACAAGTGTGCATCCAAATACATATGTTTGTGAAAACCATTGTGTTTGTTATGAATTTCTCTTAACATTATGTATGTGTAAGCATAGATAATGCGCATATTTATAATTCGTGTATTCATGTTAGGACATTCATAAATTGAAGGATTTACATAGCTTTTGTTACATTACACGAATTAAGGTGGTTACCATGTGTTCATCGTGTTAACTTTCTGAAGATTTGTGGGTTTGGTATCCTTGACGGGAGTCCTAACCATTTTTAATTTTAGCCTAATTATATCACTAGTTTTTCATGGCATAAATTTAGGTGGCTATTATGTGTTTATCTTTCTAGGTTTCCGATGATTTATATAATTAGATAACCTTGGCAGAAGTCTAGTTTACATCCATGTTTCATGTGTAGAAAATGATCTCACCATAGGTTCATGTATGTTGTCATTGTTTTGCTAAGCGGATTCAAAGTCTAAGTGATATCCTCTTTTGATTGATTATCTTCATAATCAATTAGTTTTTTCAATTAGTTTAATTGCTAGTTAAATTAGTTAATCATACTTTTCGCAAATCATCTTTAACCGGCTAGATAATGACAACGACTTAGTATTAGGAGCTCTCGTGTCCACGGATCGATACTTGGTTCTTACCAAAAGCTATACTACTATCCGATAGGTACACTTGTCTATGGTGTGTGTAGTTAGTCATAAGGTGAAAATCATTTTTATAATTTTAAGACTTAATCGTGTAAAATCCATTGTTGAAATATATATATCAAAACACACATGTGCTTGCCAAATGATGCAAGGGTTTCCTTTGTGTGTCATAAGTAACCATTGTTACTAAAATCAAGAGGCGTTGAGAAGCCTACCCAAGAGCACCGACTATACCAGGTGTATGTTCCACCTATTTGATTGAATATGTCATGCATCGCCACTTCTCTTGATTGATTCCCCTTTTTAACTACGTTAACTGTGATAGCATCCCTTAAACTACTTCGTTATTTTAGTTGATTCCATCATAACATATGATCACATCTCATATGTAGCTTTCTATTTTCTGAAAATAATTACGTGTTTGGTAGATATACTAAAATGGCCTAATCTCTGGTTAGCTGTAACTATATCATTCATGTCTTGTTGTGAGCATTATCATGAAGTCGGTAGTTCCTAGTCAGTCTAAACTCCTCAAATATGAACTATATAGTTGCCATGACGTCAGATAACAGGATCTTCACTCTGAGCTCTAGAGTGGGGTGTCGAGTTTAAGTTCTATAGAAGGTTCTTGAAAGTGTGGGGTTTTAACTTTAATGTTGGATTCCTGGGGTATAGTTCTTATTTTATCTAACTCCACGTCCATTATCCTGTTAGTCAGGTTTATTAATAGAAGTTTAATCTTCGTTCATTGACTCTTCTTGCCAACCACTTCTATAGGGAATGAAACCCTTCGTTATTGAGTTAAACCTTATCATGTGAGCTCTTCCTTTGGCTTTGACGGTGGTAGGGTATAAGTTATTTAGTGTATTCTTTCGTCTTTTTCATTTTGTGCCTTAATTTGTTGCTCAGATTGTGTCATGTTGAAGTAGTACATCTATAATCTATTACCCATGTCTCCACCTAAGGACAATGATGTTTTTTTTCACCACGATCAACGTTGACTCTCTAGACTTTTGCATTAAAAAGATTAAAGATCTACGCTCTCTCCTAGATATACTTGGAGATTAACCGTAAATGATCGATTTAGGAATTATAATAACCAAGAATGGAGGGACATAATGCTTGCAAGGAATGTTAGTGGGTAGTTAGGGAATAATGCTTGCAAGGAATGTTAGTGGGTAGTTAGGGAATTGTCGATGCTGATGTCGTTGGCCAACAAGTGGCATAAGAAAACGGAAATTCAATGATCATCATGAGTCAAATGATTCTATTAAAATCCTATTTATCAACTAAATAGTGACATATGTATTAACGCTTTTATGAAATAGTTATGAGCAGAATAGTTTATTCAGAGACATAGGTTACTAGGTAGGATGGACGCAATATGCCTTCAATATTCTTGTTCATGTGGGGCGTCCGTCATAGAAATCTACTTCTTTAGTGGGTTAAAGCTTCGATTGGATGCCCACCTAATGAGCTATTGAAGTGAATTATATTGTATGTCATGATTGAGAAGCAACAAGCTTAGGGTATGGGAGTATATGTCTATTTAGGAGACCATGGTTTGAACATTATTTGCACATGAATGTTCTGTGATGTCTTAAAATTGAGGGGTCGATCGGATCGAAGGAAGTGATCGCTAGAGTTTTCAAACAAAGTCTTCATCATGTTACAACTTATAAGAGGTTAACAAGTCCTTTATAGTATGGGGATGGAAAGAGAATGGCACTCCAATCATGGAACTTAAGATATGTCAAGGTGAGGTATATATATATTTTTGAACTTGACTACTCCCACATCAACTATTGCATAAAGGTACTAATTACATTATGATGAATCGGATGAGGAGGGTATGAATATATATTACGATGTCATCCTTAGTGTCTTGCCACATGTCTGATAGTTTTAGTTAGTTAGTTGTATAGTTTTGGTTGATATTCTTATAGCATCTTGTTTCTAAATACATGTTGTTCAGTTTGGTATGGTTTTATTAGTTTGCACGGAAGGCGTTACTAAAATTCATGTGCACTAGTAAATTCAACATTACGTTGGCCACCCGTAATCGTCAATTTACCTTGCAAGATCATTCTAGCGTGTACCCACCATTAGTTCTTATTGTTTATGTTATACTGTACATAGCATCATGTTTCTATCCACATGCGTGCTTAAAACCTAATTGCTCCTCAAGATTCAACTAATAATCAAAGCCTAGTAGTATATCAATGTAGCATTCTAAAGTGTAAAGCAGGCTAAGTAAAAAAATCCAAATAAAAGTGTAGACCATAACGTCGTAATAATATATTTATAAAGATAAGTTGTGTGTGCAAGCAACAATATCCAAAATAGGTTGGGTCATATCATACACATAAGCACACACCTAGACAAGGTATTGCTCTTATCAAGCAGTCATAGACTTTAAAATTTGTACTTAAGCATTCCTTAAGGTATCTATTATAGTCAAAATCTTAATAATGTTAGAGCCTTGGCAATCAAGTCCCTAGGGTGTTCAGGTTAAAACTAGGATTCCTTAGGAAACCTAATTCGCTAAAACCTTTGGTTCTGATACCAATCTGTCACACCCCGATGACCGGGTCTGGTCGTGACGACTAAATATCAATAAACACAGCGGAAACCACGTATGTGATGAAAATGAGCCATCGGTTTACACGAATAATAATAAAATAAGTACATTTTATTACAAGTTGACATTTGTATAACTAAATCATAGGCAAAGGCCATAGGGTCATTATTGTTTATTACTGAAAGTCTTTATCTTGTATGGCTCGTCAAGGGTCTTGTACAGTTCTTCTAAAATGAGTATTATATATAAGTCCTATATTTCATTCTTAATATTCATTAAATTGGTGAGTTTTAGTTATTAATAATCATAACAGTAATATTAATTACAATCCATATCATGATAGTGCTTAACAACTCGTATCGCATGGTATAATAATGTTAAAGGTATGATTGATATTAATTATAATAATCATGAAAAGAATATTAGAAATAATAATTTCATGATCGACATTTGTAGTGATTTATGAATGATAAAATAACTATTAGTACAATCGCAAATAATTAGAGTAAATCTAACAATATTAATAATATTTGTAAAATCAATACCGATCATATTACTAATAATACCTGAAGTAGATATAACACAAAAAACATAATTTCTCATATGGTGAGTATGCTAATAGTAGTATAACAATAATATCGATAATGGTTAGCAATAATGAAATCAATAGTGACGCTAATGGTGATGGTGATATTAACAATAAAATTATATTATTACTAATAATGTGTTAGCGTTAATGATACTATTAAGATGAATACTAACTATTGTATTGTTATAAGTAATGAGTTCTGTTGTAAATATTATATAAATTATCAATACATTATGTATAAGCGAGTTTAATCACTTTATCTATATATGGATGTCTTATGTAATTTGTATATATATATATTATACCATGTCTGGTTTATAAGTCTTGCATATCATTATATCATTACATAATAGTAATAAGTCATCTTAATTCGCATTAATATTATTGCATCAATATCGTAAGTTAATTATTATATTTTTAACCTCGCCACGTATGTAGGAGTTATCATAAAGGCTGATGTTCAGCAAAGAGCTCTTAGCATGCAATCTGAAGTACAAGGAAGTTAATTCGAAAGATTTGGCATAGTCACTAAGAAATTCTCTAAGTGTCAAATCTTCCGAAGCCATAGACCATTTCTTCCGAAGCCAAAGATGATGTATTCGGAAGCTTCACAGACAAAGTCTATCGAAGCCAAGGGACTAATTTCTTCTGAGGACAAAGAAGACATGCTTTTTCTGACATGCTTTTGACAAAGCTGAATCACTTTCTGCTGCCAGCTCTGAAGACTCACCAACTTATACAAGTTGGTGATAATTACTTTTGTCAAACTATAGATTATGGTTTTTTTCTGTAACTTTCCAACTTTGTACCATTTTATCTTTTAGTATTAGACAAAGATGTGAGCTATGGCATACCATAATCACGTGTCAAAAGGCAATCTGCCTTTTGACTTTGACTTTACATTGATCTTGTTGTCTAGATTAGTGTTCCAGCTAGCTGTCAAATAATGGCCGGCTGTAGGTTGTAGTATAAAGTATCTCATGTATCAGTATTTAGGGACTAAGCCTTGTAACTTTGGTTGAACACTTGAGAGCAATATACAACATCTTTGAAAACCAACTTCTTTGTTCTTGTTTTGTGTTCTTTCCTTTAGTTCTTTGTTTCTCATAGCTAGTTTCCTATTTGATCTTGTAAGTGTTTGTCTGTTAACTCTCCAACACTTGTGATACTGTTGCATTGATCTCTCCCTAACCCAGTCTTGCAATTGGTATTAGAGCATTCCAGGCTCTTGATTGTAAGATCTTATCATCTTAAATCTACTCAGTTTCACAAAACACTTATCTGCTCAAATGGCAGCTCTTTCCAAAGCTGATACGGAAACTGACACCATGACCAAATCTCCACTGATCACTCCTGATGACTTCGACACTTAGTGCCAAAGAATGGAAAGTTTAATCAAGTCTCAAGACAGCAGGATGTGGAGATCTGTTATTTCTGGACCTCCCTCCTGATAACTCGGCTTATATTGATGTGTTTTGTCATTGAGTTCTGCACAGGATTCTCTGTAATAGAGATAGCACTATTGTTGTCTGTGTGGATGAGAGTCTCCTTGAAGTTAAATCCATATTCCAGCATCTAATTCTGAATCCAAAGCACTTAAGCACAGCAGTCTGCAAAGCTTCCAAAGTTGTAAAAACTTCTGAAGCATTAAAAGCCAAGTCTAATCTTTCAAAGATGGTATGGAAGATGAAGGAAGGCAAAGTAACAGAAGTTTCCTCATCATTAACAGCTCAAGATCCCCAAAGCTTACACATAGGATCCATAACAGTTAATTTATCTTCTTTAAAAATTAATAAACCCAAGACAAGCAAGGTTTGGGTCTCCAAATATAACTAACCATCCCTTCCTGTGGACCAACATCCCAAGACCAATAGGAAAATATGGATCATTGATAGTGGTTGTTGCACCCACATGACAGGCAATGGCTCTTTGCTTCAAGACTTTAAGAAAATTGATAGAGGGCCAGTTGCCTTTGGAGGAGAAATTGGTGGTTACATCACTAGTAGGGGCTGTTGGGAATCCCAGGTATCATTTAACTTTTATAAAATCCAATTTTATAATAATGATTATTAATATCTCATATTAATGACAACGGAAGCGATTTAATGATAATCAAAACCCGAGATTTAAACCCGCTAGTGATCCATATGCAAACCAATTAAACAATTAACACAACCATAGGGGGTTTAGGATTATACTCTGACGAATACCAAGATTCACACTATGGATGAGACAGAGGTTCCGCTAGAAAACCAAGACACGAACGGGATCCGATCCACGAACCAACCCTAGCGGCTGCAGCGGCTTCTCAAGCTACGGCGGCGGCTTCCGGCGGTGGTGTTGCCGTCGTACGGCTGAGAGGAGGAGGGGAGGAGGGCGACGGCTTTTTCTCCACAATTAGGTTAGGGTTAGGGTTCTTAGATTATTGTGTTATATTTATAAGAATAAATAATACACTTTTAACCCTTAATCTATTACACCCTTTCACAAGTAATTAATTATTAATTACTAATTGAACCCTTTCATTATTTAACTCTTTAAATAACTAATAATTATTTCTCAAATAATTAATCCTCCTTTCCACAAAACTCGTGTCACGTATTTAACTACTTTAAATACTTATTTAATTCTGTCCTCCAAAGTGCAACTCTTTGGATCGTATCTTAACAGTAACGTTATTAATTGAGTGTCGGACACCCTAATCCAACAATCTCCCACTTGGACGATTCTCAATTAACTTTTCAAACGTAGGCAGCAGAGGACGTCTAGCTACATCTTGCTGCCCAGTCAAGATATGACGATTTACATTCGTCAACTATTATAAGCATACAAGCAAACCTTTGCTTTACACTCTTAAATAGCCATAGTAACCTTATCTAATTCCTTTCTGTGTAAGCCATTCAATTGAACACAAGACATGGATCAAATTCAATCTTCGTATGTTATTCAATCATTCTTATCTCATTTCCAATTCAAAATGATCTAACAAACTTCACCAAGTTTGAGCGCGGCCACGCATTTACATCAGTTTGAATCAATGAGGGTACCAGACTGCTTAACTTCTTATTCATAAGAAGAATAGAATTCCTAGACAACATACAACTTCCATTCAACTTAGGTATTATTCCCAATCAAGTACCCTTATTACTGTCCTGTTACGATACAGCGTTAGATATGATCAAAGAACAACCCTTTAGTTAATATCAGTTCCAATATGTCTCTTAGGTCTAAGGACATCTAGATCATACTATTATCAAAACATCTCATGACTATGATCCATGGAGATCATTTTGAAGTGAATTGCGTCCAATATTTATTCTCTAATAAATATCCATGAATATTGGTTCTCAACCCCTTGAGCTTTCATCTCATGAACAACCAATCCTTCATAATAGTCTTAGTTTGGATTGATTCCCATGAATCCAATCGACTATGGACCCCTTTTTGAATACTATTATTCAAGGATACTAAAACGTACAAAATTTGAACATAGATACTTAATATAATGACTTTAACCATTAAATCATAAATTAAAACAACGTATCATAGTTTCAAAGCACCAAACATAATAAATATTCAAATCCATTCCCTAGCATAGTTTCAAAGCACCAAACAGATAAAGTGTTCCATATGACACATCGGGTCTAGTACACAACATTGCATACATTATCGAACCGATAGCAGACGCATATGGAACACTTTCCATATCTTCCTTTTCTTTATCTGTTTTAGGACACTGATTCTTATTCAGTACTGTCCCGTTGACTATAGGCACAGATCATTTCTTAGAGTCATTCATGGCAAAGCGTCTAAGTACCTTCTCAATATAAGTACTTTGATTCAAACCAATAAGTCGTCTCGATCTATCTCTATAGATCTTAATTCCCAGTATGTATTCTACCTCTCCAAGGTCTTTCATCTCAAAACACCTTTTGAGCCAAGACTTCGTATCCTCCATCATAGGAATGTTATTCCCTATGATTAGTATGTCATCCACATACAGGATTAAGAATGTCACGAAGCTCCCACTTGCCTTCATATACACACACGGTTCATCTTCATTCTTAATAAAACCAAACTCTTTGATTTTCTGATCAAAATGAAGATTCCAGCTTCTTGATGCTTGCTTAAGTACATATATAGACTTGTTAAGTTTGCAAACTTTATTAGGATTCGATGCATCTTCAAAACCCTCAGGTTGAACCATAAAGACATCTTCATTAAGCCGTCTATTCAAAAAGGCGGTTTTGACATCCATTTGCCATATCTCATGGTCATAATATGCAGCAATGGCAAGTAATATCCTAATCGACTTCAGCATGGCTACACGTGAAAAGGTTTCCTCGTAATCAACTCCTTGAGTTTGAGTGTATCCTTTTGCTACTAGCATTGCCTTGTAAGTCTGCAAGTTTCCATTCTTGTCAGGCTTCTTCTTAAAGAGCCATTTACTTCCTACATTCCGACTTTCGGGAGGAAGATCAACCAAGTCCCATACTTGGTTGTCATACATGGATTGCATCTCATCATTCATTGCTTCAAGCCATTTCTCATATTCTGAATCTGAAATTGTAGCTTGATAAGTTTTGGGTTCTGCCTGATCAATTATAAGGATATCATGTAATCCTAAATATATCTTAGGCATCTGACGAACCCTCGAACTTTTGCGAATGTTTTGTGTGTCAGCCGTTTCTTGAAATCTCTCAGATTCCTCAACAATTACTCTTGATTGTTCAGCTGTTTCATCACGTGGGTTGGTCACTGTGTTTGCTTGGATTTCCTCTAAATCCACAACACTATCTCCAATCTCACGAGCTATGAATTCTTCCTCTAAGAATTCTCCTCTTCATTTAAGGAAAACTTGATTTTCCTTAGGATTGTAGAAATAGTAACCAATTTTCTTAGGATATCCAACGAAGATAACTTTATCTCCTCGGGGATCAAGTTTGTCTGCTGACTCACTTGTAACGTAAGTGTTACAACCCCATACCCTAAGAAAAGATACTTTGGGTTTAACCCCATGCCATATCTCATATGGTGTTTTGTTGACTTTCTTGGTTGGAACCATATTAAGAATTTTGACGGCAGATTCAAGTGCAAAGGTCCAGAAAGAATGAGGGAGGTTCGTACGACACATCATTGATCGAACCATATCCAATAGAGTCTGATTTCTCCTTTCTGACACTCCATTTAACTGGGGTCTCCCTGGAGTTGTTAGTTGAGAAATGATCCCACATTTTTTTAGATGGTCGGTGAAATCCTGACTAAGATATTCCCCACCTCGATCCGATCGAAGAATCTTAATCGTTCTATCAAGTTGATTTTGTACTTCGTTCCGGAACTCTTGAAATTTTTCAAAAAGTCTCATGTTTATGCTTCATAAGATAAACATATCCATATCTACTGTAATCATCAGTAAAAGTAACAAAGTACCTTTCTCCATACCTACCCATTGTTCTAAATGGACCACAAACATCAGTATGTATGAGTCCTAATAGATCCTTAGCCCTTTCGCCGACATTCGAGAATGGTGCGTTGGTTAACTTTCCACTTAAACAACACTCACACTTATCGAAGTCATTCTTGTCGATGGAATCCAATATTCCTTCAGTTTGAAGTTTCTTTAAGCGATTTTTGTTTATGTGTCCAAGTCTACAATGCCAGAGGCACGTATCATTCACAGTGAATTTCTTACGTTTATTGGAGATTTGGTATAACACGTTAGAATTATGAATATCTATCTCATAGATGCCATTATGAGGCCTCGCCTCAAAATAAAACAAACCATTCAAATATGCACATATATTGTCACCACAAAAAGCATATTTAAAACCTTGTTGTGTTTAAAGTAGAAACTGAAATGATATTTCTAGTAACACTAGGAATAAAACAAACATTGTTCAAAACAAGTTCTAAACCATTAGGAAGTACAATGACTAAATCACCAACTGCCTTCACAGCAACCTTTTGTCCATTTCCAACAAATAGATCAAGGTCGCCTTGTTTCAGTTT
The DNA here is from genome assembly GCA_025506415.1 of Flaveria robusta. NCBI lineage: Eukaryota > Viridiplantae > Streptophyta > Magnoliopsida > Asterales > Asteraceae > Flaveria > Flaveria robusta. Next base: position 31,138,618 of record CM046466.1, read on the forward strand.
CCTAACTTTCTTTAGTCCCTGCAAATCATTGCATATGTGTGAGCCACACCCGGTTTCGAACACCCAAGATTTGCTAACAAAAGAAAATGATTCAATAACGTGAATACCTAAAGAGGTGGCCTCAGAGGTCTTCTTCTGTTTCAGCTCAGCAAGATACTTTAGACAATTCCTCTTCCAATGCCCGGTTTCATCACAATGAAAACATTTTGCATCTTTAGGAGGTTTCTTGGAAACAGCCTTTTCTTTGCCCATATCTTTCTTTGCTTTTTTTCCTTTCTTTTTGAAATCAGGTTTCTTGACTTTCCCATCTCTGATCATCAACACATCCCCAAACTTCTTGGGTATGTTCATCTCAGCTGTCTTTAACATCATATGTAGCTCAGCTATTTGCTTACCCCACCCATTCATATTATAGTTTAGAACAAACTGATCATATGACTTAGGCAATGAATTCAAGATCACATCTCCAGCTAATTCATTACTTAGTGGGTTATCGAGACGAGCTAGATGATCAATGTAACCCTTCATTTTCAGTACGTGAGCACTGACTGATGAACCTTCTTGCATGCGACACCCTAGGAGTGATCTCATCACTTCAAATCGTTCATGCGGGGCTTGTTGCTGGAACATAGCCTCTAACTGCTCTTTTATATCATAAGCACGTAGATTTTCTAAGGTCTGTTGGAGCTCAGGAGACATGCAAGCTAGCATGAGACAAGTAACTTTGAGAGAATCATCAACATGTTTCTCCCAGTTCCTCCTGACAGTTCCAGACTGTTGTTCAGGTTCATCAGGAATTGGTTTCTCCAAAATATACTTTTGGACTCAGCTCTGAGAACAATTTTCAGAGTTCTGTACCAATTCACGAAGTTGGTATTGTCAAGCTTATCCTTCTCAAGGATCGACTTAAGTGAAAAAGGAGAGTTGATCGTATTGTTTGTTGACATCTACAAAGTTCATAACAAAATATTTAGAATTTCATGCTTGATTTCCTAATTAATTTATGACCCAATTAAAACATGAATATCTTTAGGAATAGAGATCCTATTTCGATGATACAATATGAATGGCTAGGCACTGTTCACACATATCATCTACGTAGGTGGGTAACGATTACCGATTATGTCTCTACATGACTCTCTGGTTTGAGGTAGCGAGACCGAAATTGTCAAGCATTGTACGTTTGACCTCAACTATGCCCACTTAACTCTTTAAGTGATATTGATCCTTAAATGAAAATGTGTCAGCCCGGCCCATGTCACATAGGAACCGCGAGTCAACCTCAAAATGAAACCGTAGGCCGAATGCAGGGTAAGCACTAACATCAGGGGTTCGGATAGATCAGTAATGAGTATTTTTACGACTTCAATATTTTATATTACCGAATAGGGTCAAAATATTATGGACGATTCGTAGCATGAAGCAAATGGTGCATTTTTATTAAAATCCAATTTTAATAATAAGTGACAACTTGTTAAGTCTCACATCACTCGATACGATCCAGTTTCAAATACCTTATTTAAACTAGTTGGTCGTTCGTATCATATTTTAATTTAACAAACTCTTTTATTAAATTAACTTTTATAAATTAACTCTTTAATTTATAAACTAGGTTTTACTTTTAATAAAACGCCTTTTATTAAATAGTTTCCTTTTAAATAACCATTTATTTAAATCCATTGATTGTGAAAATCAGTTTTGTTGGCAGTGAATATTTACTGTAAATAAAATAATCCACACAAAACAATAAATCGAGCCACTAGAAAAATTGGTTCGGTTCGGGTCACAAGGGGACAAAACAACCATTATTTAAACCGCTCCCACTTGATTCAAGATCTCTATCTTCAACCCTGCTCGCCATTTTCTTGGTCTTCAATTTCTTGTCTCGTTTATTACAATTTAACAATAATACAACTTTACAGAAAACTGAAATAAACCTATTTATTACATAAGGTTCCAAATAACCCCAAATAAAATACAGAATTGAAATAACCAAAAACAACCATGACAAACACAAGGGATCTAGGGCTTGATTCACAATCACAACCAAATAAAGGAATGATCCTTTTATCAAAACAAAACCTTATGACAAAATAAAACCTGGATCTAAAAATTAACATTTAATTGTTTGCATAAGTGGCTCTGATACCACTGTTGGGAATCCCGGGTATCATTTAACTTTTATAAAATCCAATTTTATAATAATGATTATTAATATCTCATATTAATGACAACGGAAGCGATTTAATGATAATCAAAACCCGAGATTTAAACCCGCCAGTGATCCATACGCAAACCAATTAAACAATTAACACAACCATAGGGGGTTTAGGATTATACCCTGACGAATACCAAGATTCACACTATGGATGAGACAGAGGTTCCGCTAGAAAACCAAGACACGAACGGGATCCGATCCATGAACCAACCTTTGCGGCTGCGGCGGCTTCTCAAGCTACGGCGGCGGCGGCGGTGGCGGCTTCCGGCGGTGGTGTTGCCGTCGTACGGCTGAGAGGAGGAGGGGAGGAGGGCGACGGCTTTTTCTCCACAATTAGGTTAGGGTTAGGGTTCTTAGATTATTGTGTTATATTTATAAGAATAAATAATACACTTTTAACCCTTAATCTATTACACCCTTTCGCAAGTAATTAATTATTAATTACTAATTGAACCCTTTCATTATTTAACTCTTTAAATAACTAATAATTATTTCTCAAATAATTAATCCTCGTTTCCACAAAACTCGTGTCACGTATTTAACTACTTTAAATACTTATTTAATTCTGTCCTCCAAAGTGCATCTCTTTGGATCGTATCTTAACAGTAACGTTATTAATTGAGTGTCGGACACCCTAATCCAACAGGGGCAAGGTCACAAATGGTAAGCTACACATTGAGAAGGTAAACTTTGTCAAAGGGCTTGAGTACAATCTTCTGATTTTATCTCAATTTGGTGACCAGAAGCATAACATGTTCTTCACTGAACATGAGTGCATTGTTCTCAAGCCCGAGGTGATCATTCCTCAGGAGCATACTCTGCTCAGAGCCCCCCACGAAATAGAACATGTGCAAGATGGATCTGCAAGAAACATCTCCTGCTTGAGAAGTTTCCTACTTTCTGTCTAAAGCCAACAGTGATAAGTCTTTCCTCTAGCATAAAAGAATGTGCCATGTAAACTTTAAGAACATGAATAAATTAAGAATGATTTGGTAACTGGAATACCAAAGAAAGAGTTTTCAAGTGATGATCATTATGTTGCATGTCTGAAAGAAAAGCAACACAAAGTGTCTCACAAGCCAAAGGAAATTAACTCAATCACTACTCCCCTTCACTTGTTAAACTTGGATTTGTTTGGCCCCACAAGTGTAATGAGTTTAGGAAAAACTTCATTATGTCTTGTGATCACAGATGACTTCAGTAGATATACTTGGGTCTTCTTTTTTAGGACTAAGAAATATCTTACAAAGCCAAAATTGGCTTCGAAAGTTTTTCAAAACTTCCGAAGACAATTACTATCGAAATATTTTTCTACTTTTAAGAAAACTAGCTTTTTGGGCATTTTTTCAGAGGTGGGACCGGCATATCCAAATTTCAAAGTTTATCTCTTGCAATAACTTTGTCTCAAATCCAAGCATATATATACCTTTTTCCACAGGTCTCTCTCTTTCTACTTCATTTTCCCTTTGCAAATCCTAAAGCCCTAAAATCTCCAAAAAAAACCCTTACTGTTCTTAGCTTTCTTCACAACTAAGCTTTCTAAAATGGCCAACCCTGAACCCAAAAATCAACAAAATTTTGCCATGCAACTTCATAGGCAACACAATCACGTTGCTCTGTAAACGTTTGAGAAAGATCCTGGTTTCTCAGAAGTCTACCGTTTTCTTGCTCATTTTTCTTACCTCACCGCTCTTACAATAGATCCTCCACTCTATGAAGATCAACTACTGGACTTCTGGAGGACCTACCAAAAGGTCAACTTGGATGGTTAGAAGGCACTTAAAGCCCAAGCACCGGAGATGAATGTTTTCATCTCCCCAGCCCCCATCAACAATCATCTGAGTCTGGATGATGCTAAAGGTGAAACATCTTTCCCCAAACAATCTGTCAACCACTCATTCAGATAGATGGGCTATGAAGGTGACTACATAGTCAGAACCTTCAGGAAGGGTAAGGTCTCTTACTAGTGGAAGTACCTCCTCCATGTTATTATCCATTGTTTATCAAACAAGCATGGAGGATGGGACCAAATCCCTAAGTACTTGTCATATATAGTCCGTGGGATGGTATATGGGATCAAGTTCAAGTACTCTTAGTTTGTCTATACAAATCTGCTTGCAAACTTGGACTCTCTAGAGTATGACATGTTCCCTGAATATGTCCAGCACATTCTCAACTGTGAACTGGTCTCACAGTTGAGGGGAACAGGTAACACTCTTAAACTGGGACAGATGAAGTTCGATAATTTAAAATCATGAGAAAAACCACTATTGGTTTCTTAAGAGTAGAAACAGCCCTGTCCCAAAAATGTTAGAGCTCACTGCTCTAGGTGACAACCTGACCACACCAGTCAATGTTGTACCCACACCTGAAACCTCTGCTTCACCCTCATAGCCTCAAATCACCATCACCTACAAAAGAAAATCCAAACGAACCCTTACTCAATCTATTCAGGTTGAGCAAGCTCCCATATACTCACACATGCACGAGAAAGTGGAAACAAGGGCTCCCACTTCCCCTGAGTAGCAAACAACTCTTATTCTTTCTTTGATTAGTGCTGAGATTCCTCATGCTCAGCCTAACAAGCTCACCACCCAAGCTGAAAGCCTTCACTCAGAGTCTCAAAACTCTAGTGAACAACCTTCATGGGAAAGTTATCATTCCCAGCCTCTAGATCTAAACCAACCACTACCTGACATTGCTTTCTATAATTATGAGGATCTGGATTTTAGTGAGTTGAGTCTCTCTTCCCCTCCCCTACTCAAAGAGAGATGAGTGCTCTTGAAACACCCATTTCTAGCACATATCATTCACCCCCTACTAAGGTAGACTCTTCTAAACAAGTTCAGGAAGTTCATATTGTAACATTCATGACTTTTGTACTAAGTGCTCTTTTAACGTCTATTTGATGTATGACAATGTCATAACCCGATTACATATTTCTCTAAGTAACATGAAAGTTCACATGTGAAAGTTGTCGCATGCGTTTATTATACAAAGTTATACTTTGTATATTATGAACTTATTATAGCATATGATTTATTTATTTTATTTGAAGCTTAATTAATTTATTTCATGCCCTAAAAGTATCTATAATAAGCTTATATTCATTTAATCATCACACAACATGTTACATGCAACATCCTAGCCTACTTTCATTTTGTGACACATTAAAAATATGTGTGTGACATTTAAAAAGTTGTCACAAGTTTCCCCCCCAATCCATTCTAAAAATTCCCCTCATTTTTACTTTCCATGTTTAAGGCCTCCAAATCTCACTATAAATTACAAGGGCTCCACTCTCTTATTCCTTCCACCTTTTCTCTACACCTTTAAAGACAAAAATTACTCTCCCTCTCTCTACAATCATCTTCCTCAAGTATTTCAAGAGATTTTAAGATCTAAAAACCTTTAAGGTTCTTATAAGGTAGGTTTTAAGTTTATATGTTAATCTTTTTTTTGGTACCTTGTTAATATAATCATTATAATCCACTCATGTTTATGACTCCATTAAATCCATACACCTTGGTGTATTGGTGGACGAAACAAAGAACACAAGTGAGATGATCAAGTTTATAAACTATGGTCACCCTTAATGTTCTTACATTATATTTTATTTTAAAAGCACTAGAGTTTTTAATAAACCATGGTAGATGTTGATTTTACATGATGAAATATGTACTAATCACTCTACCACACATGGTTTATGTTTTTATTATATCTAAAACACACCAAAACACCCAAAACATCACTTATGTGAATGTTTTTGTTTTGGACAGCAAACTAAGATGAATTTTATTGAACCATAACTCTTTCATAACAAAATCAAATAATGTAAACTCTAGTTCAATGACGTAGTTCGTTGAATTAAATTTCCAACGGTGTACTAAATGCTTTGAAATCATTTTGTTTGATCACCCAAACAGCCTAAACAAATCAGATGTGCAATTCTGGACATTCAAATTTGGATGACAGTTTAGACGTGTTTCTGTGATCCAAATGAAAAACTTTTCTAAATGAAAGTTTTGTGGAACACTTTAATCTATCATTATATAAATTTCATAATTTTCTAATGTCGTTTGCTATTTTTAAAATGCATATAAAGTTCATCACACATTGCTGAAAATTCTAATTGCAGGACATCCGGTAAAGATTTTCGATTTTGACCTATTTTCAGGTCCCAAATTGTAACCTTTCCTAAATTAAAATTGCTCACAACATATTAATTTAGTTTACTAGAAATTTTTATAATTTTTCATAAATGTTTGATATTTTTAACACATGTCCAAATTTCAACACAAATTGCTGTCAAATCTGAGTTTTTCAAAAACTAGCATTTATTCTCATATGCTTTGATCATCTTGATAAACTAACAACACCATATCTTCATATAACCTAAACTACTATTTTCTATCACCGTAGGTTTACATCCTTAACCGTCGAACACACACCAAGAACTCAAGAAACTCATCAAAATCACAAAGTGAGATTCATAGCCCCCTTTTCAACTTTTACACTTTTTGGGATGGAACACGTATATGTTGGCCATATCACATAAACATTTTATAAAACAAATTCTTAAACAAGTAATATCAACTATGTGCTTAGTATTTGAACACTATATGATAGTTTTGCAAACATTAAATTGGCTTCAAGCCTAAGGAAGTACTAATGTGGGCCATATGTGAGAAACCGATATAACATATAACATAGCACAATCTTGGAGATTGTGAACACAATGATAACAACGGCACAATCTTTGAGGATTGTGGATGCAATATAACAATGACAAAATAGTTTTGATTGCATAGATCTTGTATTAATATTATTGCAAGGTGATGAACTTGTATGAATTTGTAACCTTTTATGCCAACATGCTTTTATATCTTTATGCAGGACCGTTTGAAAGGTAAGCAACTCAGTTTTCACAATGAGGAGAGACTTAGAACACTTAACAGATCAAATAGGGAACTAGCAGGTTAAGATGATACTAGAATAACACAAGAGACAGAAAGCTCAAGAACAAGATAATTGGTTTTCAAGGAAGATGTATATTGCTCTGTAGGTCTATTACAAGTGTTATGAAGCATACCTGAAAATACAAGAACCTGAGATACTTTATACTACTTCCTACAACCGGCCATACTTTGAAAGCCAGCTGGAATCACTAATCTAGACAACAAGATCAATGAAAAGTCAAAAGGCAGATTGCCTTTTGACATGTGACTATGACATGCCATAGCTCATATCCTATTATAATACAAAAAGGATAAAAGTACATAAAGTAGAAAGTTACAGACTCAAGACCTTAATCTACAGCTTCCTAAAGCATGGACCTTTTCACCAACTTATGTAAAGTTGGTGAGCCTGCAGAGTGGCAGCGGAAAGTTGGTCAGCTTTTCTAAAAAGTTGTTAATCACAGAGAGCATGTCTTCTCTGTCTTCGGAAGAAATCAGTCTTCTAACTTTGAGGCTTAGGAAGACTTTGTCTTCTGAGTTTCGAAAGACTTCATCTTTGGCTTCGGAAGAATTGGTCTTGTGGCTTCGGAAGATTTTACACTTGTGTAATTTTCTTGTACAGTGTAAAACTTCCGAAGTAACTTCTACCATGCACAAGGTGCATGCATGTAGAAGACACCATGACTGTTTTGAGAGCATCAGCCTCTTGTATAATCCTTACAAACTCCTTCTAGGCTGATGCTACCAAAACAGAGAAGTTCTTCAACAGTTGACAGTCCTCATTAGAATCAACAGCCATCCTCTTCCTCACTCTATACTTCAACTGAGGAGCTTAGCCTGTAGCATCGGATTAACTTTTTATGCTTTCCTCAGTTGGGTCCTTGCTCCCCATTTGATTAGTAGGAGGGGACTTAGAACCCTGCTGTGGGTCAAAAGATGAAGTTGGCTCAATTATAGCTTCAGGTTTAGGCTGTGTTGTCTCTTCAACCTTAACCTCAACTTCAGGTGCAGCTGGACTTGGTGGAGAATGCAAGTCCACAAGCTCACCTTCTTTGATCTTCTACTTGATCCTCCTGATGTGCTCATCCATTGTGGATAGAGACATAAGACCAAGTCTCCTTCCAGAGAACCCATACAGCTTCAAGAAGCTCACCATTTTCAGTCTGTCAGTAGACTTCTTCTCTTGGGCTCTAATGGTGGCTCTTGCTTTAGCAGCTTCCTCTCTCATTTTCCTTTTAACAGCCTTTCTTTGAGTTTAAGCCTCTTCATCAAGCTGTTTTAGGTACTCAAACTCAATATATTCAAATGAGAGGGGATTGAGAGCTGCTACTTGATAGAGTCCTATGGCACTCAAATAAGCAATTATCTTTTGTCTTTCTTGTTCCCTACTTATTTGAGTTTCTTCCACTTCAACAGCCACAGACTTTTTCTCAGGACTTTCATGAACCGGAGAGAGGACAGGAGCTCTTTGTTGTCTTTTTCTTTTTCTCTCTTCTTTGATTTTGAGGAGCAGTTCTGCTGCCTCAGCCTCCTTCCTCTCTTTATACAGCTCCCTGTCTGCCGATTCATCTAGTTCTGCCAAGGGGAGGGAAATGATTTCATCAATGTTGTAGTTCCTAAGTCCCAGATAATTCTGGCTGCCTTTAACTCATCATTCTGAGTATCAGGTGTATGGGCTGCCCTGATTGTAGCTTGCATGAAGCTTGGGACTTCTCCTGATCTTTCTCCCCTAGCCTTCTTCTTCCTCTCTCTCTTCTCCTCCTTAATCTCCTCAGGAGTCATCTTCCTTTTCCCTTTGTCAATTATAGGCCAGTATGACTGAGAGAGCTTTGGCCTGCAGATAGTTGTGATAAGCTTGAGCTCTAGCCAGAGAGAGGTTGTGAGACACCTTCACCAGCAAGTGTGTCACTAGGGGTACTGGGTGTAGAGGGTGAGCCTGTCTCAAGATTCACAGGTTCTTCTGCTGGGCCTTCAACTGAGGTTTCCCCTTCGAAGCTAATCTTAGGGTCTGCCTCAATATCCAGTTAACCAACAATTTTCCCTGCTAGCCTCTGTCTATATAGAATTGCTCTTTGTCTGAATTCCCTCATGACCCATTCTTGAATCACCTCAGCTAGTCTGCCAGCCTGTCTGTTTTGGCTTGGATTGATGAAGGGCAGACTAACCAAATTCATACCATCATGGAAGCTCAGGGTCTGAAAGTTGAAGAGTTCCTGCTACCCCTGATCCCTTGATAGCACCAATGCCATTCTTGAAGAGTCATACCACCATCCCATTATTGGATTTTCAACAGAAAGTTGGTCAGCTTTTCTGAAAAGTTATTGATCACAGAGAGCATGTCTTCTCTGTCTTCGAAAGAAATCAGTCTTCTAACTTTGAGGCTCCGGAAGACTTTGTCTTCTGAGCTTCGGAAGACTTCATCTTTGGCTTCGAAAGAATTGGTCTTGTGGCTTTGGAAGATTTTACACTTGTGTAATTTTCTTGTACAGTGTAAAACTTCCGAAGTAACTTCTACCATGCACAAGGTGCATGCATGCAGAAGACACCCTGACTGTTTTGAGTGCATCAGCCTCTTGTATAATCCTTACACTTTATAAACCTATGTTTCTCACCAACAACATTGTTGACCTTTTTACTTGACATGTTTCAGGTGATGACAACTAGGAACTTGGAACTTCATTTTCGGAATGCTTAAGGACCTAGAATGAATAAAAATAAAAATATTATTTCCTTTGTTATGTTTTGGTTGTTTGTTACTTTTAAATAATTGTTGGTAAAACTATGAAATCTAAAAAAGTTGTGTTGCCTTAGTATTTCTTTAAGCCATGAGCTATGTACTATATGTGTGACACCTTGCGTTTCGCCTTTGCGAGTTGTGACAGATTGGTATCAAAGCCTTGGTTATAAAGAATTAGGCTTACAAAGACCTAGACTATAACCTAAGACTCCCCTAAACTATCATAGATATTTAATTGGTTTTATATATTTGTTTCTAACACTATTCCTCCTCTAGCCATGTCATCTTACTCGGTCGATGTCTTTGATAACATTAGTGCTCATTCGAATCTACCTCCACCTACACCTATTAGAGAAACCATTAATCACCTACCCTTCCTTAACTTTGGAGAACCTACAAGTCCAATTCATTAGAGCCAAGAAAGCAAGAGCTCCATCCATTGGATCTCACTAATGAGGACTCATGAAGAACCAAATCCAATCCAACCTAACAAGAAGGAGGATCCTGAGCTACAATCTAATGCTACAAGTAACTACAATGGGATTATCATCTCAAGTGATGAAGATAACAAGGAAGAAGCCTAGTCACCGTTCAAAAAGAGGAAGCATGCGAAGGATCTCACTACCCTTTGTATGACCTTATTTAGTAATAATGCAAAGGATCATGCAAAAGATCTCACTACCATTTGTATGACCTTATTTAGTATTAATGCAAAGGATCATGCGAATCACCTATAGCTTATCTTAGAACTTTTGAAGAAACAAAAGCTTTATGCCAAGTTTTCCAAATATGAGTTTTGGCTAAAGTAAGTCACTTCTTGGGTTTATTAATGAAAAAGGTATCCATGTGGACCCATCCAAAATTGAAGCTATCAAAAATTGGGCTAAGCCAAAGACTTTATCTGAAATTCGTTCTTTTCTGGGTTTGGCCGGCTACTATCGAAGGTTCATCTCGAACTTTTCAAAGGTTGCCTTGCCTCTCACTACCTTAACCCAAAAGATAAACCTTTTGTTTGGGAGCAAAGACAAGAAGATGCCTTCTAACTCCTTAAGCAAAAGTTGTGCAACTCCCCTATTCAAAGTCTTGCTGGTGGCAATGATGATTTCGTTTTTTATTGCGATGCCTCTAATCAGGGTCTTGGTTGCGTTTGATGCAACAAGGCAAAGTCATCGCCTACGCCTCAAGACAACTTAAGGTTCATGAAAAGAACTACACTACTCATGACCTTGAGTTGGGTGCAGTGGTTTTTGCTTTGAAAATTTGGAGGCACTACTTTATGGTACAAAGTGTGTCATCTTCATCGACCATAAAAGCCTTCAACATATTCTCGATCAAAAGGATATAAACATGAGACGAAGGCGTTGGGTTGAACTTTTAAGCGATTATGATTGTGAAATCCATTATCATCCTGGAAAAGCCAATGTGGTGGCTAATCCCCTTAGCCGAAAATAAATAAAACCCTCACACATTCGTGTAATAGGAATGATTGTTCAAACTAGTCTTATGGCCATGATCCATCAAGCTTAACAAGATGTTCTTGCTAAAAATGAGTTGAAAAATAACTAGATTGTGGTGCAGACTAGCAATTAGAGTCCAAGTCTGTTGAAATTCTTTATTTATGGGACAAATATGGATTCCCGACTCGAAACCCCTCCGGAAGCTCATTCTTGATGAGGCGCATAAAACCCGATATTCTATTCATACCGTGCTGATAAAATGTATCATGATCTCAAAGAATTTTATTGGTGGCCAGGGATTAAGAAGGATATATCTCTTTATGTGAGCATGTGTCTTACCTACTTAAAAATAAAAGCCGAACATCAAAAACCTTCAGGTCTTCTTCAATAACCCAAGATCCCTCTCTGTGAGCAAGTGCCTTCCCTGCTTAAAAAAAAGCATATCCAAGTACCACAGGTCTCTATTAGGCAGCAACTCTTCACCCTCTCTCATTTGAATACAAGAGGAAAACTGTAAAGAGAAAAATGAGAGAGGAGGCTGCTAAATCAACACCATCTAAGCAACGGAAAAGAAGTTTTCTGACAGATAAAAGATGGTGAGCTTCTTGAAGCTTATGGGTTCTCCGGAAGGACACTTGGTCCTATGTCTCTATCCACCATGGATGAGCATATTAGAAGGATCAAGCAGAAGATCAAAGAAGATCAGCTGGTTGACTTACATTCTCCACCAAGTCAGGCCGCACCTGAAGTTGATGTGAAGGTTGAACCCCAAGAGACAACACAACCTGATCCTAAAGCTACATCTAAGCCAGCTTCATCTTCTGACCCATAGCAGGGTCCTTAACTTGCTCCTTCTAAACATATGGAGTCAAAACATCTTGAGGGAGAATCAGAAGAGGCTGCTCAACCAACTACACTTCATGTAGAGCCTCTTGCTGCTAACAGACCCATTGTGTCCTTGACATTCACAACAAATTCATACACATGGTATGTCTCAAGAGATCAAGGAAGTCAAAACATATACTTCCTTCAAAACATGTTTACTCTTCCTCTGCATGATCTTTTGGACATGAGAAGCTACTTTGAGAGTCTGAAGACTCCGGATCAACTGATGAGAAAATGAAATTTCCTGATTCGGATGAGGACTATAAACAAGTAAAGATCAAGACTCAAAACTTCTCCAAAGTTTTGGTAGCATCAGCCTACGAGGAGTTTGTACGAGTTATCATAAAGGCTGATGCTCACCAAAGAGCTCTCAGTATGTATTCTGAAGTACAAGGAAGTTACTTTGGAAGATTTGACATAGTCACTAAGAAATTCTCTAAATGTTAAATCTTTCTAAGCCAAATACCAATTCTTCCGAAGCCAAAGATGAAGTCTTCCGAAGCTTCACATACAAAATCTTCCGAATCCAATGGACTGATTTCTTCTGAAGACAAAGAATACATACTTTCTCTAACATACTTTTGACAAAGCTGAACCACTTTTCACTGCCAGCTCTGAATACTCACCAACTTATACAAGTTGGTGATAATTCCATACTTTTGTCAAATTGTAGATTATGGTCTTTTTTTGTAACTTTCCAACTTTTTACTATTTTATCTTTTAATATTAGATAAAGATGTGAGCTATGGCGTACCATAGTCACATGTCAAAAGGCAATCTGCCTTTTGACTTTACATTGATCTTGTTGTCTAGATTAGTGTTCCAGCTAGCTGTCAAAGTATGGCTGGCTATAGGTTGTAGTATAAAGTATCTCATGTATCAGTACATACGGACTAAGCCTTGTAACTTTGGTAGAACACTTGAGAGCAATATCAACATCCTTGAAAACCAACTGCTTTGTTTTCATTTTGTGTTTTTTCCTTTAGTTCTTTGTTTCTCATAGTTGGTTACCTATTTGATCTTGTAAATGTTTTTGTCTATTAACTCTCGAACACTTGTGATACTGTTGCATTGATCTCTCCCTAACCCGGTCCAGCAACGTATAAATCATTATAGTTCATATTTAATACTAAGAGCTCAACCGGTTTAATATCTTAGTGTTTTTAAATCGTGATTTGTAACCGTCATGGTGCGCGTGATATACCTTTCCACTCACTTGGATAAATCGACTCAGTTGCCCATGAATTTTATTTCCTTGCATTCGGTTTCCCTTCGTTGACTACTTTTGACCAGATGACTAGATTTGACCAAACGTTTGACCTATATCCAAACAACCTTTGTATCACAACCCAACACTAGTACTTTATTATCATGTACCCAAGCATCACCAAATTGCTAACCTCGTTAGCAAACATCACCATTAACACCTCGACACCATAAAATATTTTAGATCTCCACTGCGATCACCAACCACCATCAGCCACCACCACCATCTTGTTGATAAACACATGCAATCACGAGAACATCTATTATCGAATGAAACCTCCTAAAAGATTAACACAACTTAAAAACCTCACCTGGATCTCATAGATTGGGTCTTAAGATAACCATGCAGGTACATGCCATGAAGCTTATGGGTGGCCGGAAGTTGGCTGGAACCGTCGGAGAAGGGTTCGGCCGGTGAACCTAGCCGTCGCTTCTACTTCTTGATCCCAACGCCATCGTGCTACCATATATGGCTTTTGCTCACCGCTACTCGACCACCATTGTTGTCAAACCACCACAACCACTCCAACCACTGCTACCCTCGGCCGCCGCTTCCCAACCATACCATCATCATCGTGCGGTCATCAAACACCACAACCACGATGAGAACTCGCTTTAGAACTTCCACCACCGAGGTTTTGAACAAACCACCATCACATTTCTCTTGGCAAGACCTACCTGTCGGCGTAATTCACTCGTCGGAATCCACCACCACGCGCCGTCGACGCCCGTTGCCAGCCTGTGGCCACCGTCACTCGGTCACTGTCACCTGCAACCCTCTCACCGCCAAGAGGCCACCGCCCCATCATCGATCTGACCCTCCTTCTCTCTCTAAGTTATCTTTCTCTCTCTAAGTTTGTGTGTGTTTTAGTGGTGTATGTAATGGGTGCAAAAGGGGCTAGGTTTATAAAGGGATTTATATAGGTAGGGTTTGCAAGTAAGTTTTCTAACGCAGTATCCTTGTAACACTGTCTTTTCCCACGTCGAGACTCTTACCGATATTTATTTTGTCATCTTAAATTTAAGTTATTTGAATTGTATCTAAAATGATTTAATAAATTTTTAATTAATTTTTTTTGACTCATTATAATCTATTTATTAGTTAGAATCCGGAACAAAACAGCCCTATTAACTGGTTTGCATTCGGTTACGCATTTAACTCGTCTAACGAATTTGATTAACGTACGTGTTCCGAATGTTACTATTGTTTGTAATTATAGTTGTCAAATCTAAAAATAAATAATTCAAAACTAATATTACGTTATCAATACCTACCCTGTGTCGCTCGAAGTGTCGCAGTTACTATTGTGGATTATAGAGTTTGTACATTTCATGTAAATTACTAGATAGTTCCCTGCTTAAAACGTAGAATATAATTTAATGAATTATTTTATTTAATGTATAGTTATCACGTAAGTTTGTGATTATTGGCCGGACGACAGTTCATATTTATCCGTTTATCAGTTTTGCACGCAGACTCTTGCTGCGTGATCCTTTTGACTTCAAATCGAATCTCGTGGATTATGAATGCTTTGCTAAATATCTTATAATATTACTGTTGTTGTTATTTTAATTATATATATTTTTTTTGTATTGGGCCTTTATTGGGTCTTGATCATGTTTAATGCAATGATTTGGGCCATTTAAAAGAAAATTTTTGGGCCCATATTTTGGGGTTGTCGCAGTTAATTAGCCCCAAGTCTTAACATTTAAGTATAGTAAAAAAAATATTTCAGCTTTTAGAGCTGATCGCGCACCAGTCTTGCGTAGACTGTTTGGAGGTCGAAACGTCACATAATAGGTATCATTTGAAAGATAAGACTTTTAATTAAACCCCAGAAAAAGAATCATCTCAAATGGATAAAATATGATAAAGATATGACTCGACGAACACAGAACAAGCTTCTACTCAAATTCGTTAATTTTGACCTTCGATCTTGTATACCACGTTTGGAGGACCAAATGATATCGAAACGACACAAGACCACTTGGGTTAGTTAGAGAACTCATTGAACTTATTTTTATATAAAAAGTTTGTCCCATTTGGACTTATTATGACCAAGTTATGATCTATACAAAACGTACTATTTTCTGACAGCAAACTATCCAGTTCATTAGTCTCGTTACTTTGCGTCCTAAACCTTCATATCTGACACTTATTGATCCCAACTACTTAAAGAACATTTTTTGTATGCACTAATTGATCAAACCTTGAATCAAACACGTGGATTATTCCAATTTTTCAGTACCAAAACAGTAAGTTAGGTTTTAGGCTTTTGGTTCTCATTATTAGTTAATCGTTACATAGTTTTGATTTCCTTACGCATCTATCGATTCGAGGACAAAGATTAATGTTTTTAATAAAAGATTATGAACCCAAGATGTCCATTAAGACTAGATCTCACAAGTTTACAAACCCAATTCAATAAATCCAAATAATATATGAAGATTAAAAACTATGGTTTTACCGGCCGGAAGAACCAATCCTAAAACGCATAGTCCTTTGCAATCCAATCAATATATCAAGAAAATGTTATTATTAGATGATGATTTAGATGGTTCATGATGAAAATCATCAAGAACATGAACAATAGAAACTAAAATAATCAAAATAAACGATTTTCTTACCGGTAAAGGTGTAAATTATCAAGACATAACTAAAATCCAATCTTGAATGAAGAAAAAACACCAAATCAATATTGATGATGATAGATGAACAAGAAGAAACATGACGTCGACTAGCGTTTTCTCTAGAGGGAAAACTTAGAGAACAAGAGTAGTGAAAGAGAATAATTGTGGTGTCAACATGATGGTGCAAAATCGTGATACAAAAGAAAAACAACAAAGATCTCATGTGTCAAAAATACATAGCCATAGGTCAAAGTAACCAACAAATAAGAACATCCCTAACACAAAAGGAAGAATGCAAGTAAAGAATCCTTCATTCAATGTATATGACCTCACATCGATTCAATTTCATAGCATTTATCAAACTTCTATTAGAAGGTTACTCATATTAGTGTGCAACTTCTACTTTTTAAAACTTAACATCTATAGTAATACATCTAAGTAGCATGCTTGGAAGTATACCTTCTTCTGTTTGTCCATGAAGCAATGTACCTTTAACCAATAGCATAACAGTTACATTCAAAGCTTGGGTCAAAAAATTATACTCATTTGCCTCAACAAAGGTCCTTGGTAATGAAGGTTCCAAAGGAAGCTCTATCACAAGAACATAAAATTGGTTTTTAGCAAAGGTATTTAACTTATAAATTCATTTCAATATATACATGGTCTAAAATTAAGAAAAAAATATATTGTCCTTCACATACTTTATCCCTTAAAATAGCATGATAGTGCAATGAGCTTCAGTTAGGAGAACAAATGCATTACCTATCATAGTTTTTCTTGTACTCGTGATTGTCTTAATTTCATCTATAGCATCAATCAAAAACAATTGTTTAATAACATCTTGTAAAGACTCAACTGTAGTAAAAGTGATGATGAGTCATCATATTAGCCAATGAAGAGACCCATAAAAAGAATCATACCAGATTGTTTCCGTCAATGTTGAGAATGAAATTGCAATGGAACTGATTTCTTCACAGATTATAAGGGGTTGGAGTGTAACTAAATTCAACCAATGCCATTGAGGATTTAGTTGTGAAAACTATGATTCAAGATATCATACAAAACTATTCGTAAACAATATCATAAAGATTTTATATAGAGATATCTGCATAGGTGAGTTGGAGGTTAAGTTAACCACATCCACAGGTTCTTGTGGCCGTGGATGAGCACTCGTGGCAGGCAACCAGCTAGCTTGTCATTAAGATCGGCGATCTAAAGTTGTTGATTTGCAACCTGCCTTTGTAAGGTGATCACCTAAGATTCCAGGTGAGCAACCTTAGAAACCAAGTACGTGCAGATATTTTATAGTGAGTGCACCTAAAGTTTCAGACTCCCCTCATCTTCACCAAAAGAATCATGGGGGAATGATAGTACATGACCAAAGTCAGCACTCTCACCACCCGATATTTTTTCTTGGTCTTTGGATTTCCCTTACTCAATGAGATGGGTTGTCGCAGTTGAGATCTTAAGAATGTTATCACTTACAAAAGTGAGAGCCTCTTCCACATAGACCTTTTAAACTTGTTCAGAGAGATCCACCTCATTAGTGGGTGGATGATGTAGGCTAGATATGAGAGTTGCAGGAGCACTCATCTCTCCTTTAATAGGGGAGGAGAAGAGAGACTTATGATACTCACTAAATCCCATATCCTCATCATCATAGAATTCAAGGTTAGAAATTGGTTGGTTTAAATCAAGAGGCTGGGGATGGTAACTATCCCTTGAAGGTTGATTATCTGAGTGTTGAGACTCAGAGTGATGGCTTAAGGCTTGGGAGATAAGCTCATCAGGCAGAGCATGAGGAACATCAGCACTGATATGAGAAAAGATGGGAGTGGTCTGCTCCTCTTGAGAAGTGAGAGCTCTGGTGTCCACTATCTCCATAATGGGCGGATGTACAGGAGCTTGCTCACTCTGTTTAGAGGGAGCAAGGGTTCGAAGGAGTCTTCATTGGTAGGTGATGGATATAGTAGGCCGTAAGGATGAAGCAGATGTAGGTGGGGGGTTCAACATTGGCTGGGACTGCGAAGTTGTCACCTGAAGCAGTTTGCTCTAATGTTTATGGGACAAGGGATGTTTCTACCTCGGAAAAACCAGTAGTGGTTTTCCTCATTATTTTAAAGATGTCGGGCTTCATCTGTCCTAATTTTTTGAATATTACTTGTTCCCCTCAATTGTGTGCCCAGTTCACAGTTGAGAATATATTAAACATATCTAGGAACATGTAATACTCAAGGGAGGTCAATTTTAGAATATTACCTGCTCTCAAGTGTTTACAAGTATTAAAAAAATTAGTCCAGAGACCGGGTACATGAGATACTTTATACTATATCCTACAGCTGGCCATACTTTGAAAGCCAGCTGGACACTAATCTAGACAACAAGATTAATGTAAAAGGTACAGGCTGGTGTTGGGGTTAAGGATTGGCCATTTATGGAGATTTTAAGAGAGGGTGGAATAAACACAGGAGTTAGGTGAAAATGTAAGGCTTGATCAGTATGGATGAGGATGAAGGTAAAATAGTTAGAACTGTTGCAGAGGCTATTTAAGATCTTGGATTTGAAGCAAAGTTATTTTGGAAAATAAACTTTGAAATCTGAAGTCGGTCCCGCCGTTGAAAAAGTGCCCAAAATGGTAGTTATCTCGGAAGTTTAAAAAATCTTCTGAATATAATTTAGCTTAGAAAGTTTAATGAAAAACTTTCGAAGCTAGATTAGCTTCAGAAGATATTCCTCATATTGAGAAAAATAGCATCGGAAGATAATAACTAAGAGTAATCTTCTTCCGAAGCAGATTTGGTTTCGAAAGATATTAAGTTTCAAAAGTTTTACTTAAGTAGTAAAATCTTCCGAGACTAAATTGTTTTCGGGAAAAAAATTTCCTTCACAACATATAAGTACTTAGAAACAGTTTTAAGATTCAGAAGATATGCTGAATCTTCTTCCGAAGATTAATTCCTTAGTAAGTATTTATTAGTTTTAAAGACATAAGTTTCTTCCGAATTCAATATAATTTCTTCCGAAAGAAAATCTTTCCGAACTTCTAAAAATTAAAAAGAATATTTTCTTTGAAAAAACTTCTTTCGAGATAAACATGGCTTATATGAGAGATAAAATTAGACAATAAGAAAGACACACATCATTTGGAAAAACAATTTTGAAATTAATTTAAGAAAATCTACGCAAAGTTAATCATACTAATAGTAAATAAAAGATATTTAAATCTTTGTTTATCAAAGCTTTTGTGAACAGATCAGCATATTGTTTATTTGTGTTACCTTTGACCAATTTTATCAATCCCTTTTTAAAATTATCTCTTATCAAATGATACTTGATGTTGATGTGTTTTGTCTTTATGTGCTGCACAAGATTCTCAGTGATTGAGATCGCACTGTTGTCTATGTGGAGTCTCTTTGAAGTTGAATCCATAATGCAGCATCTGATTTTGAATCCAAAGTACTTGAGCACAGCAGCTTTCAGCAGTAATGTATTCAGCTTTAGCAGTTGATGCAAACACACTGGATTGTTTCTTGCATTGCCATGAGACTATCCTTACACCAAGGAACACACATCCCCAAGATGTAGATTTTACAAACATGTTGCATCCACCATAGTCACTATCTGTATAAGCATATAGATTGAAGTCAGAATTCTTTGGATAACAAAGTCCTAGTTTAGGAGCTCTTTTGAGGTATCTTAGAATGATCTTGATAGCAACTAGGTGTGAAATCTTGAGGTTGGCTTGATATCTTGCACATAAGCATAAGGCAAACATGATATCAGGCTTACTGGCTGTTGGGTACATAAGAGACCCAATCATTGCCCTGTAGAGATGTTCATCAACACACTCCCCCTCAAGATCAGGTACTAGGGAGTGGTTTCTAGCTATGGGAGCCATAGCAACCTTACATTCAGTCAAATGAAATCTTGTTAACATGTCTTGAACATACTTTGACTGGTTTATGAATATGCCATTGTCAACTTGCTTCACTTGAATTCCTAGAAAGAAATTGAGTTCACCCATTGTACTCATTTCAAATCTATTCTTCATCAGCTTCTTAAACTCTTTGTAGAGTTTCTCATTTGTCGACCAAAAAATGATGTCATCAACATAAACTTGAACCAGCATCAAGTCATTCCTTATTCTTTTGATGAAGAGGGTGTTATCAATGGTACCTATTTTGTATCCATGTTGAAAAATATACTGTGATAGTGTCTTATACCACTTTCTAGGATCTTGATGTAGCCCATAAACAACTTTGTCTAGCTTGCAAGCATAATCAGAATGTACTGTGATAGTGTTATCAATGGTACCTATTTTGTATCCTTGCTCTTGTCCAATTTAAACTTTTCACTAGACACATTGCTTGAAAACTTTCTTCAAGTCCTCTTGTAGAACTTCTTGGCTCTGTAAGTGAGAAGACCCATCCGCTGGACTATTTCCATATACTTTAGATCATCTAGAAGGATACAGTGCAGGTATTCAAGAGTGAAGAGATAGTTGTCAGAACTTTTATCAGAAGACACAAAGGCCTGGGAAGAGCTGGGTTCTTGTAAATGACTTCCTTGAGAGTAGCTCTCCCTTGGTGTCTCCAGGAAGGTGATAAAAGGACCCTTTGATGAGTTATCAGGGTAGCCAATAAGATGATGTTGTGGCTCTCTGTAGTCCTTTTTAACCACATGAAGGGCTGAACTCTTTTGGGTGCTAGAAGAGCTGGGAGAAGGATTTTGGAAGTTCATCTCCATCTAGTAACCGCTCAGGATACCATACAGCTTAGTGAGAGTGAGGATAGAGAGGTTCTTAGTTTTTTTGATGACCATACAGTAGTGTGTCTATTTTCTTGGAAGAGAGAACATAAACTTCCTCACTATGTCCCTATTCTTAAGCTTGACTCGAGCATCCATCAGAGTATTTACAATCTCAACATACCTAAAGTTTTGTTGAGTCATAGTTTCATTTGCCTTGAAGGTGAAGTTTTCAAACTGCTGCTTCATAATATCTTTCTTATTCTTTTTGGATCCAGCAGATCCTTCATACATCAGCTTAAGTGCATCATAGAGTTCTTTTGCACTCTTGCACTTTTTGAAGCCTTTGTAGATGGAGTTTGGAAGGGTAGTCTGAAAGCGGTCATGGCTTTCTGTTCTATATCAATCTTCTTCCAATATTCCTCAGAATAATCAGCCACATCCTTTAGTATCATCCCACCTCCAGTAGATCTTCACATCCTACTGTCTTGAGACTTGAGCAAGTAAGTGAGAGCTGTTATTTGAGTAAGTAAGTGAGAGCTGCCATTTGAGCAAGTAAGTGAGTGTAGGTGAGATCTTACAATCAAGAGGCTATTAATCTTTGATATCAATTGCAGGATCGGTTAAAGGGATCCCAACACTTTCATAGATGAGGACTGATAACACTTACTAGATCAAATAGGGAACCATGCAAAGAAACAAAGTATAACAAGTAAGAACACTCAAAAACACAATACACAAGAAGACATAAATTGGTTTTCAAGGATGATTTATATTGCTCTCAAGTGTTTACAAGTATTACAAAGCTTAGTCTGCAGACTGGGTACATGAGATACTTTATACTACATCCTATAGTTAGCCATACTTTGAAAGCTAGCTAGACTCAATCTAAACAACAAAATCAATGTAAAGTCAAAAGACAGATTGCCTTTTGACATGTGACTATGACATGCCATAGCTCACATCCTAATGTATTATAAAAGTACAAGAGTAGGAAGTTACAGACACGGGCACCATACTTAGCAGTTGACAGAAACAAAAAGGTAATCACCAACTTATATAAGTTGGTGAGTCTTCAGAGTGGTAGCAGAAAGTAGATTTGCTTTTCTTGAAGTATGTTAAAGAATAATTGTCTTCTTTGTCTACGAAAGAAATCTGTCTTCAGCTTCGGAAGACTTTGTCTCCAGGCTTTGGAAGACTTCATTTTTGGCTTCGGAAGATTTCTGTCTTTGGCTTCGAAAGATTTGACACTTAGATAAATTCATCGTTGAGCATAATCAAATCTTCCGAGGTAACTTGCTTGTACTCAAGTGCATTTTAAGACAACTTTGGTTAGCATCAGTCCTTAAGATAAACCCTTACAGATATATAAATACATCATATAATAGAGCAATCAAATTTACTTCTTTTATACTGATAACATTAATGGTATGTAATATGCGACAATTTATGATATGCGCCTTCTATTTACATATAAGCAATCTTCATAATGACACTGGAAGACCAATCATATATTGACTAAACGATGGTTTTTGACATCTTATATATATCAAAACTTGTTTAAGTAACCATAATAACTTAAGACAACAACATCAATAAATTTGATTGTAATTAGTATAACCTATAGTACTTTGTTCTCATAAGTGTTCTAGGTGATTCAAGCTGTATATCATATCTTCTAGTCAAAAGAAATAAAAAATAATGATTTTTATAACAAATCATTTGCTTCAGCATCACTACATCATATCTAGAAACAATGAAACCCTAATTTAGGCACCTAAAATGTGTGCAGAAACATATAGATACAATGCATGTGAGACATAGAGATAAACAACATCATAGAAGAAAACACAACAATCAAGAAAGTGTAATAAATTTTATAAAAGGGAGATAAAGCAATTTCAAGTATTATTATTGCAATTCAATATATATATATATATATATATAGGTAGAGGTTCAAATAAAAAATAAGTTTTGCCTAAGTAGGCTAAGAAGGAACAAGGAGATTACATGTGGTACTCTTCAAATTAGGGTTAGAGGGCATTTTGGTCCTAAAACACACCTATTAGTCCCTTTTGTAGTTTATCAAAATGCAGCACAATTTCGAATGTAATGTACTAGATT
Organism: Flaveria robusta; assembly: GCA_025506415.1. Taxonomy (NCBI): domain Eukaryota; kingdom Viridiplantae; phylum Streptophyta; class Magnoliopsida; order Asterales; family Asteraceae; genus Flaveria; species Flaveria robusta. Next base: position 31,161,640 of record CM046466.1, read on the forward strand.
TTTTGATATGCTAGATTTGCTATATTTTTTAACGTGCTAGATTGTGCTGAGTTATTTTAAAATATTAGATTGTGTTGAATTTTTTTTAAAGTGCTAGATTGTGCGGTAAATAAATAGAATTCATGTTGTTTTGTCATAAAACAACACGTTTGTAAACAAAAATATTAGAGTTAAAACAACACACAACGTCTTTTTTGTTAAAAACGAAACAAAACAACACATAGATTATTGTATTAATGCAAAACAACACAAAATGTGTTATATTAACGCAAAATAGTGAACATTAAAATAGAAAAAATGTGTTGTTTCTATGTTGTTTGATATTTTGACATAATGCACCACAAAAACAATACACGAGACCTTATTGTTTTGACGTTAAACAATATAGAACATGTTACGCAAAACCGCACAAAACTATGTTGTTTGACAAAAACAGCACAAAAATGTGCTGTTTAACGCAAAACAACACAAAACTATGATGTTTTTATGAAATATAACACAATTTTATGCTGTTTTGATGAAATACAGCACAAAACTGTGCTGTTTGACACAAAACAGCACAAAATTATGCTGTTTTTATGAAATACAACACAATTTTGTGCTGTTTTATGAAATACAGCACAATTTTGTGCTGTTTTATGAAATACATCATAAAAACGTTAAAAATGCAGCACAATTTCATATAATTTGATTTTTTTGTAAAAAAGTATAGCAATAATATACTCAATTTAAAGAGGAAAAAATACTTGATTTTATGGTGTAATTTATTTAAAAAAATAATGTCGTATGAAAAAGTTATTAGCATTTAAAAAAATGGGGGGGAATTTTAAAAAGTCAACAATTGTGGGTAACATTATAAAATACCCAAACTACCCTTGCTTGCTTATTTTTCCTACACTTTGAACCTAGCCCTTAATTAGATAATTAGAAGGCTAAGATTACTTCTTTGTATTTTTAGTGAAAATTTATTTTTTAGAGGAACCTCCCTATATATATATATATATATCACAATCAACCTATAGAACAAGAATTATTAAATGCATTTAGAAAAGAGGGGGAAATCAAGAAACTCACATCGAAGAATGTAAAACCAATATCCCAAGGATTAAATGCATTGTCTTTAGAACAAGAAATGATACAAATTGTTTAAGTTCTTCATCCTATCGAACGACACCATTTGACTTAATAACTTTCTCATCCCTTGTGAAATTCCTCTTCGCTGTTCTTCTAAAGGAACTCAAGGTGATCTTGGGTCCTTCCACCTAATCTTCATAGCTTAGCGTACCTGATGAAGGTGACGTGTAGTCGCATGTGGGTCATTACCATTTGCATCCGGGCTCTAGATATACGTGGGAGATTGGAAACGAGCAGGGTGATTCAATTAAGGACTTCAATGTCACCATAACCCAACAATTGAATGACCTAAGAGAACGTGCAAGGTAGCAGTTGAATGTAGGAGGATGGGATCGCCAGGGGTTTCGATGCTATCAATTACTCACAGATTCAATGGCGTTGCCTGAGTGAGACTTAACGGGCGTAGTTGAGGATCGGAAGAGGCGGAGGGTGAATGGCTGTGAAAGTGGGGGGGGGGGTGAAGGGGTATCCAAAAGGCACGTCTTACAAATTAGGGTTAAATTACCCTTCTACCCCAAGGTTTTGTTCAACGGGCCTAGTTGAGGACCGGAAAAGGCGGAGGGTGAATGGCTGTGAAGGTGGGGAGGGGGGGGGTGAAGGGGTATCCAAAAGGCACGTCTTACAAATTAGGGTTAAATTACCCTTCTACCCCAAGGTTTCGTTTTATAAGATAGTAAAGATAATTCAGTTTTATCAAATGTATGCTATTAATATATTATAATTTGTTTAACCCGTAAGTTACACGGGTATATAGCCTAGTATAATAATAGAAGAAGACACTAGAGTGAACTTTATAGTATTTTTGTTTAGTGTCGTAAGATATAGCGAGTTTCGTTAGCGTTCTAGTAACATGACGAATGGAGCATGAACAACAATCGAGTGATAATAGCTTGTATGACTTGGGGCGTTTTAAGGTTACATGAGAGTGATAAGTGTGGTGGGATTGTACGTGTTGATATTTGAGGAGTAGTTGACCTTATGATACTCCTAACAACAGAAATAAGAATTTGTTGTTTATTTATACGGAAGATAACCCGAGTCCCTTGCCCTAACTTTTTTCTTCTTCAATTTAGTTGGTTCTATGACTCGTACCTTTCTGCAGAGTGTAGACTTCATCCATGTAATCGGTTTTTTGACAGAAACCTTGCCCTAACTTTTAAACCTACAGAGAAAAACAAAGTCGACGGATAGAAATCAGCAGAGAGAGAGAGAGAGAGCGGTGGAGGAAGACGATCGACCACCTATCCACGCTGCAATCTCCCCCCTACGCCATTCATTAACTGAATCTTGTCTTCCACGGCATCCTTCGTTTTCGATCATAAGTCGAGCAGGAGAACGGGCTTCGGTTTTGCGTTAGGGTTTAGAAATTAGAAGAAGAAAGAAAGAGTACTGCGGTGGAGGATGATCGACCAGCTCTCCACGCCACCATTTTTCCACCTGTGTCGTTTCCCACAAACAAAATGCTCGACTCAGGTTTGATTTCTTTAAATATGTTTCTGCTGCTGTAATTTGAAGGTAGAATCGATTATAGTGGATTATTCCATGCAGCTGATTTTGTTAGTTTGGGCATTTTTTGGATTTCAGTGTTAATTTTGTTCCCTTTCATACTTATTGTTTTTTGTTTTTTTTCCTCTGTTTAACTTAATCTAATGGTAGTTCGCATTTTTTGTTGTAATACAGGGAACAAGCTATGTAAATTTGGGCTGTTGAAAGTAAGTGTTTTAGTTAGATATGTTGATCTCTTCACCTTATCTAATTGTATGAGCTTTAAGAGTGAAGAAGCTCTTAAAGCTGAGTTGTAGGCAATACGCTCCAGTGTCTTACGCTATCCTAAATCAGTTCTCGAAATGATGTTTAAAGTAAATTGTATTAATCCGCCCGCGGCAACGCGCGTGGGGATTAAAACTAGTTTGTTTAATATGGCATGTGTAGTAAGTACTGAGTTGAATTCCCCCATCGGTCTGCTTGCATGTGTTAACCAACCATCCTTTTGCTAGCGATACGAGTAATTATGGCGGCGACTCCGCAAAATGTTGAGATGGATGCAGCAAAGTTCTTGCATAAGCTTATTCAGGAGTCTACTGATGAGCCCACAAAATTGGCTACAAAATTACATGTGGTATGTATGTCACATAGGGTGTATTCACATCTTATTGATTTTATTCTGATTTGAGTATGTTTTGTTTGATGATGAATCCCTAGCGGCTACACCCAGCTACTGGCTCTACTACTTATCTATAGTTCATGCGTAGACTTTTCTAGGAGGCAGTCTGTCATGTACATACATCTGTTTACAACCTATGAAATGAAGATGAAAGTAAATCATTATCAAAACTTAGATTAGACATATCCCTTTGCGAATCTAATATGTAAAACTAGCTATAGTAAACCCGTGTATTACACGGGTTTAACAAATAAAATATTAAACATAATAAAACTTTATTAAGTATAAAACTATATTGTAAGATAGAATATGATTGAAATTACGTATGAGTAATAACTATAATTAATAAAAAATTTATATTAACTTTTTAAACTTTTTTTTTAAAACTTTTTTCTAAAAAAAATAAACATTTTGTTTCAAAACAAATCATATTCAAAAATATCATTTTAAAAAATTTCTTATTATAATATTTAATTTTAGTTATTTTTGGTTTATAAAAAATTTACTTTTTAAAAACACTAATTTTAAAAAAGTTTGATGCTTTATAAAAATTTATTTTTTAGAAATAACATCAATAAAAAGATTTTTTTCTAAATTTATTAAAAAACTATTTTTATTCTAATAGTAGTTAAATAATATTATTGGTAATTAAGGTAATTATTTAATAGGAGAGAGAAGCGAGAAAATTTTGGTGAGGTGAAATGTGGTGTTGACACGTGTCACTCCAAGTTACTCTTTTATTAAAGTAGAAAGATGCATGATATGTTGGTAAAGGTTTTAGATGCATAGCTTCCGTACTAGGAAATCAACGTACCAGAATTGCATCATATGCTATGTCTAATTAAATTAGGTGCACTTAGCCATACGTTCCTGAATCATCACTAATATTTGTTGCCTAAGTTTCAACTTATAAGAGCAGGGAGATCTAGGTGATACTATCAGTAAATTATAAACATATTTGACCTTTGCCAGCCGAGAAGCACATTTGAAGTTTATGTGACTGATTTATATGCGCGAGGTCATGATATTTTCTTAAAGTGGAATGCGTACAGTTTTCTTAAAAACAAAAAATGTGGTTTATTGGCTCTCTCTTTCTTCGTAACATATTTTTTTCTTATATTTTTTTCATGGGGTCACAGATTTTGCAGCATATGAGATCCAGTGGAAAAGAAAATTCAATGCCATACCAAGTAATATCAAGGTAGATTATCAACATCATGCATACCTTGATCTCCTGTTTGTGGGTTTAACAAGGATCCATGTATTTTCATGTCAGTTAAATGTAGTATCCACATTGATATTTCAAATAAAGTAATGACCATTTATTTCTTGTTATTATCATATTCAATTGTCATGTCACCTTTTACAATCTTATCAATCTTCATGCTCTGTGCTTCACTAACTACTCTTTGTCTAAATCTATTGTCTCTTTGCAATACTCATAAGACGGTAATAAATTATTAGGTCTTGATTAATATAATTTATGCCATGTATATTCTGACATGTTTAATCACTGTCTCTGGTAATCATACTATGGTTAGCCTTAGAATTTAATTGATGTGATTACAATAAAGATACTTGCCTTTAGTTCATTGCAAATAGTTGTGACTTGTGAAGGTTATTATTGCTTGAATAAGTTCTTTATGAAAACATCAATTTGTTTTATTGTCACAGCTTCTAAGAATCTAACTAGTTACTTTAAATGAATAAAATGCTACTTTTGCCCAAGGCTAGAACTTTGTGATGCACTGTATATTTTTAATATTTGATTTTTTATTTCATCTGATCAAATAATTATTTTTTAAAGGGCTATGGAGACCGTTATAAGTCGACATGGTCTTGATATTGAAGCATTAATGTCATCACGGCAACCTTTGACCGGTGGGGCTCAAGCTGGAGAATCATCCTTATCCCAAATTGCAGGTACCCAATTATCATGTTTTGGTAGTTATAAATTTTTCTTGGTGTGCAGTGTGCTATGTTCTCCTATTTTGCATGCATTAGTCTTCTACAAAATAAAAAAAATATTTGTTTTCAGGTTCTTCACAGCAAACTGCAGTGGAAAATGATTTGAAGAAAAATATAACTACAGAAGACACTGCAAAACTTTCAACATTTTCAAGCAAACCACTGCATGTTCCTAGCAGTTTAGGGCATGAAATTTATCAAGGATCTGCAAATCAACTTACCTGTGAGTACTATAACCAAAGTCTTCTTCACATATTTCAAAATTTTGGCAAATATTTTGGAATATTGTATGCTGAGTGTCCCATTTTTCCTCATTCATATTTCCTTGCATGGACTCAAGCACCAAAATAAGAACAGAATGTGTAGTTAAGGTTATATTTACCATAATCATTGAGATTTGAGATCACATTTGGTCTGTATGTTCTACATTATGCCAGTGTGCATAACCTTTTAATCCAACTTAAAAACATTACAGTAACAAGATATGTGTTTTCAATTTATAATATACTAATTTTCAATTTTTCTATGCATAAGGTATTCTACTATATGTAGTTTTATAAAAAAATGATTTTTTACTTTTAATTCAAAACTTTTCATTTTTGCAAAATGTAACCTTACAAAAAATAAGTTTTTACTTTTAACCCAAAACTTTTCATCTTTTGCAGTTTGACCTTACAACTTTTTTACTTTCAACTTTAATCCCATTAACTTTTCATCTTTTGTAAATTTCTGTTTTACGTTTTGTTCTTAGTTTTGCAAGTTAACACGACGCAACATACATGTGTGGTTCAACATTTTTACGTTTCGCTTTACGTTTCGTTCTAAATTTTGTGACTTAACACAACGCAACGTGCATGTGTGGTTCAACGTTTTTACGTCTATTATTACCTGTTTGACAAATTCATCGCAACACGCGGGCCCTCGATCGACTTAGTTAAACTTTTCTATGTTATACGTTTCGGTCTAATTTCTTCGCATTAATACACCACAACTTCAGTGTTGGTGGGCGTTGGCGGTTGTGTGACAGGTGCCATTTGGCACGACTTTACGCCCTCACCGCAACGCGGGGGCTTAATTCTAGTTGTTTCTAATGTTCATTTGGCACTCGATGACATATTAGAATAAGTGATTGAAAGGCAAAGCCTCACTTAAATTTATTTATTAAAGAACCAATGTGTATACTTACTGATGCCCTCTTTACATTCAGACTTGCTTTCTTTTCAAATTTACCAACATATATGCGAAAGTTAGGTCATTAATCTGTATCATCTTGTTGATATCATGACATTGATCAACAAATGCGAATTGCAATGCTATCAGTATGTGAATTAGTTTTCAAAGTTAAATATGATATCGTTACATGTTGATGCTTGTTCTGAGGAAATTTGTAGGAATTGCTGTATGTAATACTTTGTCCTTGGAGGCAGATGTATCCATAAATAAGCATGTATACGGTCAATCATTATGATTTTGATGTTATTGGTTGAATTATATTTTTTTCTTCAATAAGGGTAGCTTTATAATCATTTTCTTTCAATTATAGCTATCAAGAGTCACGGATCAAATGTGGGTACTTCTGGTTCATATGAATCAGCAGAACCTGGGAACCCAAGATCCATGCCGTTCAGCAATTCATATGATAACCTGAGCACTTCAGTGTTGATGCATAAAGGCTCAACTGGAAAGGCATTGGATCGTGAAGGTGGATTTTCAAATGTAATAGCAAGTGCAAGTAAGACAGTTCAGGTATGGCTCTTTCATCTTATATTCTCTTAATTTTTTTAATTTATATTTACATTTTGTTAAATATGGTCCTCTCATGACCTATTTTTGACAGTGTGGAATCTCAAACAATGTTGCTGAAACGGGAATGCTTCGAAATGAAGCTTCAAGAGATACGGGAAAATTACCAGCTTCACTGGCTCCTTCTGTTGGAGCTTCCATGCCTTTTAAGGAACATCATTTAAAGCAACTCAGAGCTCAATGCCTTGTATTTTTGGCTTTCAGGTTGTACTAATGAAAGATATTTTATCCTTACATTGTTCAATATCTGATTGTTTATGGATACTGACAACTATAACACTTAATTTTCTGTACAGGAATAATTTAATGCCCAAGAAGTTGCATCTTGAGATTGCACTGGGGAATGTATTTCCTAAGGAAGGTAGCTGATTTTGTCGTACTTTGACTAATAGAAATTTTACCATCTGGCAGATCTTGACTTTGTTGCTTTCTACAAAGATTACATATGAGAGACCATGTTATGAGTTATTTAGCAGTTGATGATATGCAAATAACAAATGGCATTGCAGATATATCTTGCATTGAGCAAAAGGGAAAAGAGCAATCTATGGGTCCTGGTCCTTCGAGCAGTGTATATGGTTCAGAAACAAATCTTTTGAAAGAAGGCGAGAAACTTGATAGGATGGTAGATAAAAATGATCCACCTTCTAGTCTTCCTGAACTTGGAAGTATCACAATTTCAAGGAAATACGAGGCAGACACGAAAACATTTGAAGCTAAAGAATTTCCGGCTTCTGCAACTAAATTGGCACAATCAGATCCTACACACATTGCACCACATGCAGAAAATCGGCTTGGTCATACTCTCTTGTCAGGTTTCTCTTTGAGCGAAAGGCAGATGATGGTGCCAAAGAATGCTAATATTCTAGAAAAGGATGTAATGCCTGGTGAGAACTATCACTTCAGATCTACAATCTTGTTGATACATAGAAACACACATATAATTCAAAATTCCTGAAAACACTTTGCAAATAAACAGCTAATAGAAGGAAACTGGCCTTAAAAAACTATAAAAAGTTCAAAGTAGTTTTGATTTTGAAGTTACGAAGTGTACTCGGATATGATTGTAGTTTTGATGAGGCGTTGGCTGAGAAGAATATATTTTTTTTTTTTTTCTTTTTGTTGCAGGAAGCAATCATGAGGGGGAAGATACTTCTGAACTGAGTATATCACCAGCATCACCCAAGTATACTACATCTGAAAAGTGGATTGCGGATTGCCAAAAGAGAAAAGTTACTGCCGAGTATAACTGGGCTGTTAAAAAGAAGAAAACAGAGCAAAGGATCTCAATTTGTGTTGATAATTTAAAGGTTTGCCATTTCTCTAAAGCTTTCATTAAAGTCTGAAAAGTTGTTTGCTGACTTAATTTTGCCTTCCTGAAAAAAAACTGGTTATTTGAGGCAAACTCTGAACTGACAATATGGCAACTTGCTCTTTTTTTTGAATAACAACACCTCGAATTTTTCTAGGATGTATTTTCCCTTCGGTGAGGCTTGAACCCATAACCAAAGCTTAGTGTAGGCTGTCCAAACCTATACGATAACATCAAGCTGATGCTGAGGTATTTTTTAATGTGATAACAAGATTGTTAGATATTATAAGAGTTGCCACTTAAGCTACCCATTTTACCACCGTCTTAGAGAAACTAATCTATCACAATCTAACAGGTTTAGGCGATAAAAAATTATTGGTTATCCTTGTTGTAAACAACACCTATATATGTCTGTATTGTTTCCCTGGTGATACAGATTTTGATTGAGACATGGGTTGTTAAATATCTCTGACCTCATGTCCTAGTAAAAGCAACTTTCAGCCCTTACTTGCTCAAATAGAAGACTGGAGAAGCTTTTTGTGGTGTTTATTTTTTTTTCATGGAACATGCATATTCTATTCAAAAGGTCTTATGATCTTAACCTTTTCAGTTGGGATTTAAGAAAAAAACCCTCTCAAGTTTGGTATTCAGTGTTATTAGTGGCAGATCTTAAGCTTTTTGCATGGCATCTTAATTGGGTTTTCTGCTTTAATTCATATAGAAATAGGGTTTGTTTCTGAAAAAATTATGAGGTAAACTTTAAGGAAGCATAAAATATTAATATTATATTTGAATGTATTCAAGTGTCAAACATGGGTGATCCTAGCTTTTCCATGACCTTATCTTTATGGTATGATCTAATGTTGCCTCTTTTGAATTTGCCCGGGCCTATCCTCTTGTGGTTTTCTGCTTTAGGTTGCATATAAAAATGGGATTAGTTTCTGGAATAGAGCATTAGGGAAGGCTCCTAAATGGCTAAATTGTTTGTTAGTTGTCAAAGTTCAGGTTAGTAATAATTGGTGGCAGATGATGTTGTGTGGATCTTTTTTGTGTATGTCATAGAATGGTTAGCATACAGGAAAGCGATCTGCTGTCTATGATTCTAATTCATTTTTTCAACAATGACTATGCAGGAAACAGTTAGCTCTTCTAAAGACATTTCTGCAAAAACCAAAAGTGTTATTGAATTAAAAAAGCTTGAACTATTAAATCTCCAACGTCGCCTGCGGAAGTAACTTCTTTTGCTTATTATGTTAATGTGCTTTATTCATCGTATTATCTTTTGAACCTAGTATCTTTTGAAAGAACATGAACATCCTCTACCTTCAATGTTCCACATTTACTATCCATTTGATTCCAATGCTTAAATTTATTGCAGTGATATCCTGACTGATTTTTTTAGACCCATATCTAATGAGATGGATCGCTTGAAATCAATTAAGAAACATAGGATAGGCCGAAGGTCAAAGCAACTTGAGAGGCATGAACAGAAGATGAAGGAAGAACGTCAAAAGAGAATTCGAGAAAGACAAAAAGATTTCTTTGGGGAAATGGAACAGCATAGGTATGTGTATGTATAGTAATCAGTTTATTTGCAAAATCTATGTTTATGTATTTGTGAAATATTGTAAATTTACTTTTAAATACTCTTTTAGGGAAAGATTAGAAGATGTATTTAAATATAGGAGAGAACGGTTGAAGGGTTTTAACAGGTATGCAAGAGAGTTCCATAAAAGGAAGGAAAGACTTCATCGGGAGAAGATTGACAGAATTCAACGGGAAAAGATTAATCTCTTAAAAATCAATGATGTGGAGGGTTATCTTCGAATGGTTCAGGTTAACTGTGATTTAATAAACTATCCATAGAATTCAACAAAGATATGCATTTATACAATTGTTTGGAAAATAAGTTAAACTATTTTCATCACAGGATGCAAAATCGGATCGGGTAAAACAATTGTTGAAAGAGACGGAGAAGTATCTTCAGAAGCTTGGATCTAAGCTGAAAGAAGCAAAGATTATCAGCAGATGTTTTGAGGCAGATATGAATGGTGTAAATGACAGTAGTGAATTTACAATTGAAGATGAGGACGAAACAGACCAGGCAAAGGTACTTCATATTTTGTTGTACTCTTATAGAAGCCTACCTAAATTGTCTGTTCTTTTATGTTACTAAAGATCATCTTGTCTTTTACAGCATTATATGGAGAGCAATGAAAAGTACTATCTGATGGCTCATAGGTACTCGAGTCTCTTTGATCTCTGCTAAAATAGTCATGGTTTCTGATGATTGGCCTTGAGATAACTTTTTGTGCCTCTTCTTGAAGTTGTTCTTTTGTTTCCTTAATTTTCCTTCTTTTCATTTCATAAGATAAAACGATGAATACATTTGCCTTTCTTTTTCCCTAAGTACATTCTCAGTTTTTCAAAATTTGAAAAAGCTCTATGGCCGTCTTGTTTTGCTTGATTTAGTTCTTTAACCTTTTTTGGGCAAACTTTTAAAGCTGCATGGAAATGTCTTTTGTTAAAAGTTAAGGTACTTGATTACACGAAAAGGATTTTTTCATTCAAGTTTTAACAAGCTAAAATATTCAAGCATGCAACAAAAAAGGTTTCATTGAGTTTTATAAATTCATGGGTTTAATCATTGTAAAAACAAAATTTACGGACACACCCGCTCAAAATGTGAAGGTGCATAGTGTTTTTCTGATTTTTGCCAAACAGTTTCAGACAAGAGGATTTCTCTTGTGTGCCTTGTTCAAAGGAATTTGGATCTGTCTTGTTGGTATTTATTTTTATTTATTCAATACAGCATCAAAGAGACTGTAGCAGAGCAGCCAAATACTCTTGTTGGTGGAAAATTGCGAGAGTAAGCTATAGAAATATTATTTTAGTAATATCCACCGTCTATTTGCAAAAGTGATTGATAAATAAAATTTTGGAAATCATGCTCTTGTGCCTTGCTTGTTTATATATTGCTTGTTCTCAGGTATCAGATGAATGGGTTAAGATGGTTACTTTCACTATACAACAATCATTTGAATGGAATTCTCGCAGATGAAATGGGTCTGGGGAAAACTGTTCAGGTGTTTTAATCTCTTATCATTTTTTTGGTTGGTTGATGAGTTCTTATTTCATATAAGAAGTTAGTCATTGGTCTAATACGTTGTTTACACAGGTTATTTCTTTACTCTGTTATCTAATGGAAAATAAAAATGATAGAGGGCCCTTTTTGGTGGTTGTGCCATCCTCAGTTTTGCCGGGTTGGGAGACTGAAATTAATTTTTGGGCCCCAAGCATGAACAAAATTGTCTACTCCGGGCCTCCTGAGGAGCGCCGGAAATTATTCAAGTATTGGATCTGAACTTTGTAGTTGTTTAAACTCTCTGTTTAAGTGAATTCTCAATAGAGCCTTGTTTGAATCATTGCAGGGAGAAAATTATTCAGCAAAAATTCAATGTTCTTTTGACAACTTATGAGTATCTCATGAACAAACATGATAGGCCAAAACTGAGCAAAATACATTGGCATTATATTATAATTGATGAAGGCCATCGCATAAAGAATGCTTCTTGCAAGTTAAATGCTGACTTGAAGCATTATCATAGCTCTCATAGATTGCTTTTGACTGGAACTCCTTTGCAGGTTTGATTATGGTTTTGCTGTTTAGCCTTTCTTGAGTAATTCTTTTTTGTGTTATGACGCGGATGCTTTATCTTAATAATTTGAGAACTGCAATAAATACGTAAATTATCTGCATTTTTAGTAAGCAAACCATTCGTTGTAAGAAATCTAGGTTAATTGTCTCATTTCGCAGAACAATCTTGAGGAACTGTGGGCACTTCTTAACTTTCTGTTGCCAAATATTTTTAATTCGTCAGAGGATTTTTCCCAGTGGTTCAACAAACCTTTTGAGAGTAATGCCGATAACTCCCTTGAAGAAGTGAGCATTATCTTTATTAGCTATTCACATTTTTGTTCCATAAATCACAAGTTGTTGAATTATCTAATGAGCTTGTGTAACAAGAGTTTCTTATTGTGTTCAGGCTTTGCTTTCTGAGGAAGAGAATCTATTAATCATAAATCGTCTTCACCAAGTTCTGCGACCATTTGTGCTGAGGAGACTGAAGCACAAGGTTTTTCATTCTGCATTTATGTTTATAGCGACTCCTAAATGATATCACATGATAATTCTATTAGTGTTTTGTTGTTTGAATGCGAATTTTGCACTCAGTTTCTAGAATATCACCAACAACAGCTTTTAGCTTTACATTTCAACTCACATCTGTGAGTGTAATCTAGCTGAGTTGAGTCAAAAAAAACCATTTGACATTGGAACTTAGAGCTTGTAACTTAACTGATTTTGATCAAGCCTTCATTTTCAAGCTTGAGCCTGATAAATTAATTGATACTTTTTGCGCGGCCTCAACTGGACTTGTTAATGGATTGTTATATAAATATGTATACAGAATCAAAGGGTAGAAATGTGAAATTACACTAGTTCAATAATACTTATGACCTTAAAGGCTGAGTATATTAATACTCAGCTCGAGCTTGACTAGACTTAAATTGAGTTGATTTCAAATATTTTTCAAGCCAGCTTGAGTGGCTTGTAAGTTATTTTGACTCAGAGTACTCTCCTATCCACATCTGTGTGCTCTCTTATGTGTTTGGTAATAATGTTTTATTTTTCAGAGAACAATAAGTAAATATAAACATAAAAGCAAAATTCTTCATGCTCTTGTATTTTGTGCTCATGATCCTTGTTAAGAAGCTTCTTATCTCTTTTCTCAGTGATGATTTTTATTTATTTCTTTTTGTTAGGTTGAGAACCAGTTACCTGAAAAGATAGAGAGACTTGTAAGATGTGAGGCTTCTGCGTATCAGAAGCTATTAATGCAGAGGGTAGAAGACAATCTTGGTGCATTTGGTGCTTCAAAGGTTCATTTTGCAATAACTTTGAATCTTCAATTTAGTATCCTGTTTTTGCTATCTAGAGCATGATACACCACTGTCAAATCAAGCACAATTCAATTTGTCAAATTCATGAGACGTGGGTTAATATTCTAGATTTGAAACAAGAATACTACTGGGAATGTGTTGTTGCATGAGTTCACTGATAGAATAAAGTCCCTCTCTGTTTGTAGTTAGCTTTTTAAGATATCTTTGCTTTATTTCTTTTTCCATCAGGGTCGAGCCGTGCACAATTCGGTTGTTGAGCTACGAAATATATGCAATCATCCTTACATCAGCCAACTACATAATGAAGAGGTTATTCTTCTCTTTCTTTCTGCTACAATTGATGGGAATTCATTTTGGTCTTTAAGTTTTTTGTTGTTTATGAAGCGATTTTGTTTTATTTCAGGTTCATGAATTTGTTCCCAAACATTATCTTCCTAATATTATAAGGTTTTGCGGGAAGCTTGAGATGTTAGATCGCCTACTCCCCAAGCTAAAAGCTACAGATCATCGGGTATGATATTCCACCTAAGTTTTGGTGAAAGGAAACTCACACATAGATTAAATGGTTTGTATTGGTACATGGTAGCTAATTTTTAATATAACTTATTGCTAAGTAATTTATTATTTATTATTTATTTCCTTTTTTATGAGTATATCTATTTACTTTTAATTTTCTATGCTTTTGCTGCAAGATTTGTTTGGGTGTGGGAGTAGAAATTAAAATATACTTTTAGTATAGGTGCTTGAAATATCTGTCAGTTTGCTTTTATTTTTAGATACTTATATTGTAAGTCCTATATGCAGATTCTTCTATTTTCAACAATGACTAGGCTACTTGATGTTATGGAGGACTATTTGTATTGGAAACAGTACAAGTACCTTCGCTTAGATGGACATACATCTGGTGGCGACCGCGGGGCCCTAATTGATCAGTTTAACAATCCAGGATCTCCATTTTTCATATTCCTGCTCAGGTGATCAACATTTTTGTTAGTTGAAGATTCTCCTAGTGTTATGATCAATAATAATATATATTTTATATTTAAAAGTCATGGAAATGAATAATATAGTTTTGATGTTATTGAATTTGGCCACAAAAGTTTGGTTTTATATACTTTTGCTACGATACATAAACTTGTATATTTCTATAAACATTCATATTCACCCCTCATTCGATATATAGCTTACGCTTTAAAGATTTTCTAATAAATTTGTTTTCTTATAATGAATTTTTTTCTTTAACTTTTTTTTTAAGAAACGTAATGCGCGGTTGTCTTTAGGTTTTTACTCTTCGGTATATTCTTTTTTTGAAAATGGATTTGTATTCAAGATTGAGTATTTTTTTTGTATCGTTGCATATATCATTGGGGTACCGTGATGAACCTAATCGATTATGCGCGAAATGCTGATATTGGGATTATCAGAACTGGTTTTGGTATTCAATTTTATGGTTTTCGACGAGCTGAGGTGATAACAACGAAACTCATGTCGCGCGGGAAAAAAACGACTAAACTCCCACCGTTAGCATGAGGGAATAACTTTCGTTCGTTTATTAAAAGGAAAAGGGAATGCGTGACTGTCTGGCTTTTTGTCAATGTTTTGGTATAAATGTTTTTGTAAATGGAGCTGTATTTAAAATCAAGTATATTACGGGATCGTAGGTTATAGTGAGTGCCATTACGGTTGCGTTACTATGACGAACTGAATCAATTATGAGCAAACATCCCCATTGACGGTATTGGCATATTCGCTTTTGTGGTTTTCTACAAGCCGAACAGATAACGACCAAAGTCACGCCATGTATTGCGGGGAAAAAATTAGTTTTAATTTATTTTTCACATTTCTTTTTTATTGTTGGTTTATGTTATTTTATTTTTGGCATTTTGGTTGTAATGCTAAGCATTTGTTTGTGTATCCATAGTATACGTGCCGGAGGCGTTGGCGTGAATCTTCAAGCTGCGGATACGGTCATCATTTTTGACACAGATTGGAATCCACAGGCAATGGATATATATATATACACACACACAAAGATATATATTGAAAACCCTCATTATGTATTTCATTGAGTTTTTTATTTATATTCAATGGTTTTATGTCTCTCTTTATTATTAGGTTGATCTGCAAGCACAAGCTAGAGCTCACAGAATTGGTCAGAAGAAGGATGTACTCGTTCTTCGGTTAGAAACTGTATGTAGACCCGAGAAATTGGTGTATCTTATTAGTTTGATATGCTGATTTCAATGTTTACTCTTGAGTGTTGGTGAATGTTAAGATGCTTTGTAAATTTTAGTTCTTAAAAACATGTTGCTGATAGGTTAAAACGGTGGAGGAACAAGTTAGAGCTTCAGCTGAGCACAAGCTTGGAGTTGCTAACCAGAGCATTACAGCTGGCTTCTTTGACAATAACACAAGGTAGCGTCTTTATGGGGTTCTTGATGATGACATTATACACATGTATGTGCATATGTGGGATGGTGCATGTATATGGGTATCGGAAGGGGTGGGGGTGGGTTGGGTCTTCAATATGAATATCTATTATGCTTACGGATCATGTGTAATATGCATATGAATAATGTGTATCATGGTAATTAATGTGTGCTTGTGGTCTTCAATATGAATATTTATCTTAATTGTATTTAATATGTGTGTGTATATATATATATATAATATGTGTATATAAAATGGATATTTATAATGTGCGCATAATATGCACATATATCATGTGAATCTAGTATGTGCAATATGCATACGAATCATGTGTGCAATATGTGGCTATGTGCAATATGCATACCTTGGTTTTAAAAATAGCGCCTGAGACACGCTTAAGGCGTGAGGCTCTAGAAGCAATCAGGAAAACGCCTAAGGACTTTGAGGCGGCGCCTCATGCACATCTAGGTCAAATTTGATCAACATTGGTCAAGATAAGGGTTTGTAAAAGGATAATATGTAGAAATAACCAAAGGGATGATGAGATTATGAATGATTTACATAGTAAAAAAAGCCAATATGTAAAAAAGTTAAGACAAATGCAACTTTTGGCTGTACACGTCTTATTTTGTTGTACATAGAACAACGCCTCGCATACGTGAGGCTCTCGCCTCATGCCTCACACATAGCGCCTCAGCTTTTCAGACTTAAACGCCTCGGAGTGCCTAACGCTTTTTTAAACCAAGATGCATACGAATCATGTGTGCTATATGTGCAACATGATACGGATCATGTGTGCAATATGCACATATATATCACGTGTGTAGTGTGTATGTCTATATGTGTGTATCGTTTGTGTGTAGTATGTGTGTATTATGCTTGTCTATCATGTGTATGCTTGTGCACACGCATGCGTAATATGCTAATAAATAAAATTTTTATGTAATATGCGAATGCATTATTTATGTAGTTTACATTCATAAATATGGACTTGCACATGTTTTTTGTGGAAAAGGTGAGTTAACCATATCATTAACTATATCATAGTGCGGAAGACCGAAGAGAATACTTGGAGGCCCTGCTGCGAGAATGTAAGAAAGAGGAAGCTGCTCCTGTGTTAGATGACGATGCTCTCAATTATCTCATAGCACGGAGGTATGTACACTAACTTGGTAATATAGGGAGCTCAAATACTGTACCTATCTTTGTGTACTGATAAACAAAATACTGAACACATGTTCCCTTTGCTATTGCATGTTACATCAGTTATATATGGACTGATGTAATAATCTGGATTTAGGAGCAAGAATTCAGAGTAAAGACCAAAGTGTTACACGATGAACAACAAAGCAGATTAATATTATAAGTGCATACCTTGGTTTGTTCATGTAAATTTTTTAACAAACCAAACAGAAGAACAATAACGTCCCTCATTTCTGATATACAATCCTCAAGGTTACACATACCCCTGACTTCATACATATATATCAAAACAAAATTAAGAGAACGATAAACAAAGAAGCATCATTGAAGTCTTTAATTTTATCACATTAATCTATCAAAGTGCTTGTTAATTAGAATATTGCATCCCACTGTATGTTCTACCTTGCTATATTGGTTTCTTGTCATTGGTCAGTAGAGTAACTTCAAGTTTCTAGTTTTGTAGTATTAAATATCCTTGTAATTTTGGTGATGACAGTGAGTCCGAAATTGACATATTCGAGGAAATTGATAAAAAACGGCAGGAAGAGGAGCTGGTAGATATACCCCTTCAGCAGATCATCTTCAGTCTGTTACAATTTTTTTGTTGTGTTTTGATCAACATATTATGACATCATGCAGGTCGTATGGAAAAAGTTGGTTTTAGAACAAGGGGCGATAAGTGGTGAATCCATACCTCCCCTTCCTTCAAGGCTTGTGACAGAAAATGACTTGAAATCATTCTGTGAAGCTATGAAGGCTGTTGAAGTTCCCAAACCTGTGGTTTTACCTGGTATTGGGGGTAAGAGGTCAGGAGAGATTGGGAACTTAGATACTCGTAATTACGGAAGGGGAAAACGAGCAAGAGAGGTTAGTCAATATTGTTTGCTTTGTACATAGTTGGCAATTTTGATTTGGCAATTTCGATTCATTTACTTATAATTGGGTCCATTTGGGTTCTCTTTTATCTCAAATGGATCATATCAAATAATATAGCTAAAAGGATTACATCATTGTTGCAGAAAGCACACGATTTTGTTACCTATGTGCTCATTTTGTTTGTTATTATCTTTGATTCTCTAATTAGGTGCGTTCTTATGAGGAGCAATGGACGGAAGACGAGTTTGAGAAGTTATGTCAAGTTGAAGCACCTGGTTCCCCCAGCCCTAAAGAAGATCCAAAAGAAAAGGATTTGGCTATTGTCACAACTGAGTCTGGGATGGTTGGTGGTGCAGAAGGTGTAGTGTCGTCAAACATACAGCCAACACAACCTTTTGAACAAATCAAGGAGGCACATCCACCACCAAAACGGGGTCGTGGAAGGCCTAAGAAGAACAAGACAGGAATTTCTTCAACTCCAATCGGTCTTCCTGTTTCATATGCTGTTAAAAGTGTTACTCCTACCGTTAACCCATTGGGAATGCAAACTATTCCTGGCTCTGGATCTCAGTTGAATGTTACTAGTCTTTCTGGATCCAGTTCAAACCTTCCTGATAGTGGGCAATCAATGGGTACTTTGTCTTCTGCTACTAATGCCGCCTTGGCTGTGCCTCCTGGTTTTCAGCCTACAGCAGATCATCCACCTGGTTTTCAACCCACCACCACCGGTCCAAATTATAAACCATTAAGCACTCCCCTAGGCTATCAACCTCTGACCGCTCCTGATTATCAGCAAATTACCCCTCCACCTCCTGGATTCCAACCAAAGATCACTTCACCACCTCCTACTCTTCCTAGTTCACAGTCAATCCCTACTGTTCTTCCTAGTTCTCAACCAACATCTACTGTTCCTGCTAGTATTCAGTCAACTCCTACTGTTCTTGCTGGACCGCAGTCAACCACCACTGTTAACACTACCTTTCTTGTGGGTCCTGCGTCGCTGCCAATGCTCTCCCCAACCTCTCCTGACTCTCCGTCTGCTATATCACCTTCTGCTGTCACACCTGGTAGGGGCAGGGGTAGGGGTCGAGGTCGACCACGGGGTCGTGGTAGAGGTCGTGGTCATATAGTTGAAAGTGAAGTTGATATTCCCCCACAGCGTAGGGGTAAAAAGCAGAATCATATTGTATTGGCTATTCCTGGTCTTCAGATTTCTCCAGTGGGTAAGCCAGAAACATGCTCTCCAGTAGGTAAGGCAGAAACAGGTTCCTCAGTCGGTATGGCAGAAACTGGCTCTTCAGTCAGTAAGGCAGAAACAGGCTCTTCAGTCGGCAAGGCAGAAACAGGCTCTTCATTTGGTAAGCCAGAAACAGACTCCTCAGTCGGCAAGCCAGAAACAGCCTCTTCTGTCGGCAAGCCAGAAGCAAGCTCTTCAGTCAGTAAGCCAGAAATAGCCTCTCTAGTGGCTGCATCTACTGCTGCTGAAACAGGCAACAAGCCTTGGGTTTCTGAGCCAACTCCTGTAAATGTCATCAGCAACACACCAGTTATAGCTACAGTTGACACTCCTGTAACTGTAACTCCTTTTAAAGTCTCCAAATATGGTATAGCATCACCAACACCATCAGTTCCTGCTGTCTCTGTTGGTAAGACTATGATGAATCCTGATGTGGGGACCACACAGATGCCAGTTTCTGGCTCTGCTGGATCACAGCTCACTGAGTTAAAAACTTTGAGTTCTCAGACTATCACACCGCTTATCACCGATTCGCTCAGCTCTCTCTCAGTGTCTCCTGATTCTGCATCAAAGAAAGGCAGGGGACGGGGAAGAAGGGATCAGAGTGGAGTGGACCCACAGCCACAACCACAGCCTCCCCGTCGCAGGGAAAGGAGGAAAAAAGATGACACAGTAGATGCTCAGGATCTGAAATCTGATGAGCCTGCACAGAAGAGAACAAGAGCTTCTTCTGGAAGAAAAACTGTTGCTACAAGAAGTATGGCACGTAATCAAGCTTCTGAAATAGCTGAATCGTTTCCGAGCTCTTCGTCAAATGTGAAAGGAAATGTAAGCATATTAGAAGTTGGTACATTACGCAAGTCTGCCAGTCCAAGCAGAGTAGATGATAGTGTAAGTACCAATGGGGATAAGGTCGGACCAAATGACGTTCTGGTGGCAGTTGAATCAGAGTCAAAGTCTCATGATGCTGTTGAAATTACCAAGCCCACAGAAGATTTTGATCCCCAGAAATCTACAAATGTTGTGGTCAGTACTTACACATTTTTGTTACATGCTTTAGCTAATTTGAAAGTTTTAAATTATGAACGTGCATGTAAATTATTATCGCTCTATTTTAGTTTCGCAACTGTTCTATAGCCTTGTTAAGGTTGTTTTCAACTTTGCTGTGCAGGGAGAAAGAGAGTCCAGATCAGAGACTTTGGAGGGGAAAGAGTCCAAGCAATCAGTAGAAGTTGAGCTTTTAAAAGTAGAAACTGAAAACAAGGAACAAGTGAGAGTGTGTGGTGCTCTTGAAGATGCTGGCAAGGATGATAAAACTAAGTCTGCTGTGTCTGAAAATGATGTTTTTGTTGAAAACAAGGTAAATCTCATTGCTTTGGTTTCCATATCTTGCTACAGCATTTGATATGTATTTATTTCTTTCTTTTCTTTGCTAATGGATTCGTTTTATGTGCAGATTGAAGAAGAGGACCCTGCAAACAATGATAGGGACACTCTAGAGACTAACTCTGCTGAAGAAAATGTTGAAAATGTGCAGAAGGCTCCAAGTCCCATTGTGCGGGTAATAATTTAACAATGTAACATGTATAATTCTATATATTTATTGTTTGCTTATGTGCAATGATTTTCTGTATATCATGGTGCAGACTGGGATCACTGGAGAATCCCCATTAATCTCATTAGAAACTGAATCTGCTCCCTCTAAATCGATTGAAGAAATCTTCCAGGAAAAACTTGTACATGAGGAGAAGGAAGAAGCTAATGATCCTATAACAGAAGATGTTAATGATACTAACAACGCATCATCAGATCTTGCCATTACCCAGGTTAAAGTCAAACAAACTTCAGTATTTAATATTTTTTCTTTAAATTTTGAAGTTTTTGTTTAACTGTGTTGGTGGGAAGGTGGGCAGGTTTACATGTTTCTACTTGCATTCTTGTAGTCATGTTGAGTGTTATTCGAAGGTCGTGTGATGCACATTGAGGTTCGTTTTTAATCAGTGAATCAGCATGTGTTCAAGATTTGAATTTTTTAAGTGTTCGTTCACATATTGTACTTAAAGAATTATGAGCATTCATGACTCACCAGGTAACAATCTAACAAAGTGTTGAAAGACCACCAGTTATTGTTGGTGAAGTCACCATCAAATTATAACAACATATGATCACTTACCTGTTGAAAATTAATTTTTAATATTAACATCATGTTTATCCTCAAACACCCAATTGTTGAGAGAACATAAGGAAAAATGATCATAGACAAGAGATGGGTGACAAAGAGGTGAATAAACAAAGTAGAGGTGAAGTGGGATCTAGTGTATCATAAGAAATTTGGCTTTTCTATTAATTCCCTATGGATTAATTTCTTTTTTACACTTCCCTATGGTTTTTCCGATAAGCTCCAATCTGCCTGGTTTATTTGATTCATATTTCGTCAACCAACCCCTCCCAATTCACATCCTTGTTAAAGTAAATTTTTTGTAAACCCTTAGCTCTTTTCACCATCTTTTGTTCAAAAAGAGTATATTCAGTCCCAAAAGTCATATGAGTTAATCATGTTGGTGATGAACTAGTTCTCATTGATACCAGACTTTCTAGGTGGAATGATTCAAGTTAGTTTTGAAATTGCCAGAGCCCTCTTTGTTGTAATCTTTTTTTTTAGCTACTGGCTTTCAGAACTCAGAAGTCTTTTTCTGAGGAAGGTCCAAGGTTATTGGCAAAATAGATTTGCTAAGCCACTTTGTTTCTTTCTCCAAGTCGCTTTTTTTACTCTTAACTCACTCACTTTTTTGCTTGTCACTTCCGGGAGTTTCCCCGTCCATAGGTCCAGGATCTAGATTTATAAATTGAGGTCTGGAGTTTTGTTCTGCATCTTTGAGCGATCCCCGTCTAATTCTGGTCATTGATTAAATGAAACTTTAGCAAAATGAAATATATTATACACTTTGTTGTGTAGTTTAGTGATTGAAAAGGTGCTTAGTATTTTTGTATTTTATTTATTTAAGAATGGCCATAGATGATAATGTAACATCTGTTGATCCTTTAGAATGGCTCGAAAACCTGTTGCATTGTTTTAATAAATACATACCTTGTGTGCCTTATAGCTTGCAACCTCAAAGCCTGCGAACCATGCCTTGTTAGATTATGTAGACATGAAACTTCATTATTTAATGTTTTGAATTTTTCACTTTCCTAGTTTATATAGCCTCTTTCTCACATTTTAGTGAAACTATTTAAACCTTTTTCAAGGTTTATTATCATGGCAGATCATGCCATATTACTAATTTACAAACCTCTTCATTGTAAACTTCTTTTAAATGACGAAGTCACACACCCATCCTACTCTACCGCCTTTATTTGCGGTGGGACTTGAACCTTGGTTGAGGACCACATAAAATATACCATGGTACCTCTAGGCCCAAGGTTGTTGGTTTCATTTTATAAACTTATAATGTGATATCCAAAAATCTTTCACATTTCGTAAACCTAGCTTTATGTTAATTTGCCATGAAGTATTCATAAACTTGAACCTTCTTGTGTTATATGATCATACATGTAACCTCGGTTAATGAAACTCCTAATCTCTTGTATGTACTTTCTTTATAAATCAAGCATAATAGATGTGCTTATCACAATGAATGTACACAATAACTGAAGTCAATGGGCCTATGTGGAGGAGGGGCCAAAGTTGTGGCTCTTTTCATGGGTATTGGTTCTAGGGGGTGCGTTTTGCACCAATGACCATGATCTTTGTAGATTGAGAGATGGTGTTGTAACCATTAAACAAAGAAACCTGGTTGAGACAAATGTTAAATGTGCTGATGAATCTGTGGATGCCTTCCAGGGAGAAACATCAATTGACATAGCAACATTGGAAGCTAGTAGTAGTGTGTCAGATGATGTTGGGAAGATTGCATTTGGAGCTGAATTTAATGCAGAATCGCTGGCCTCAGATGTCAAATCCTATGAAAAGGTTGAGGATACTACCCATCCTCATGGAGAAAGTGAACATGAGAAACAAGTGGGAAACAATAATGCATTTGGTGGCAATACGGAGAAGGTAATTGAGAAACAGCTAACAGTAATGACATTGTTTGATTCTGCCAAGTAGTGGTGACACAATGGGTGGGTCAAAAAGGTTTGGGCCAAAATCGAACTGTTGGTGTTTATGATTCTGGTCGAAACATGTGGGGTTAGGTTGACCTGCTAACACTTTTTTGTGGAAATTTCAAGCTAAAAAATGTACGGATATGATAACAAAAGTTGTATTATCATGGTTTTATGATATTGGAATACACTGTAGGAAACTTTTGACCCATTTCCTGTTTCGAACCCTTCTGATAATTTTTCTTTTAAGCTATTTATGTACTCTTTTAAAACATTAGATATGAAACATAGCCCAAATGGGTCAAATTTGTCACCTGTGAATCAGATATTCTCCCAGTGTTTCACAAAAGACATCTACTGATGAGTGGGTGTTTTTGTGTTCCAATTAATTTTTGAATGTTCTGAATTGTGTAGGGGGAAAAAGCATATGATTGTGGTACAATGATGGATATTGATGACACATCCCCTGTAAGGATGGAAGATATTGGTCAAGATGTTGCAGGTAGAATTTGCAAGGATGTAACCAAAGAGGAGCTATTAACTGAAGAAGCTCCTGTTGCACAGGTATAGAACACACTTTAGTCTGTTTATTGCATTATTTAATTTTGTAGTTGAGTTTTATTTGTGGGTATGATGTTTTTCTTCTAAGTTTGTAGTATATTATTTTTTATTCTTTTATGGATATCTCTGTTCTCAATTTAGGAGGAAATGGAGGACCCCTCTGTAATCATCGATAGTGTTATGCCGGTGGTGACTGAAGCCAAACCTTCTGTAGAGAACGATAACGCTGTGCAGGTTAATCTTCATTTTATTCTGTATTTTTACAAACACAATCTCTTCTCTCAAACACAATCTCTCCACGAACAAGACACTAAGAAAAACTACCCAAAAGATGCCGTTGCTTGTTTCTATTCTGAAAATATATTGGCCACTTGTTCTAATTTGAAAATTCAAGAGTCAATTTCATAGTAGCCTTCAAATACAAAATGTGCATGAAGCACCTCTTCACGCGATTCGAACGCCTTAGGCGATTTACGCTGCTTTAGGACTGTCTCATTAATTGCTGCGCATTCCCCTCATTAAGGCGCGCTTTTCTTAAAACTAGGCACGATTCATCGCAGATCTTATTTGTTGACAATTTTTTATACTGACTGCAGGATGAAAGAGAAAAATTAGAAATCGATGCAGTAAATGTTAACGAGTCAGAAGCAGCCATGCCAGTGGAAGCTGATTGTGCGAACCTGAAAGAACAAAATATTGTGGGCGGGCAGGTCCAAACTTGGGCACTCTCATTCATTGATGTAAAATGTTAATTTTTCTTTCTATCATTTCTTATTTGCATCTGTGAATGTTGCAGGGTGAGGGGGAGGCATTCGACACAAAATCCCAGGATAACACACATGCTGACTCTGCTTCCAATAAAGTAGATAATCCTTTGGAGGGCAAAAATGACACTGATGGAAAAGATGACAAATCTCCTGAATCCATGGAAACAATAAATGAGCAGTCTGTTGCAGAAGGAATCCCAACAGATGTTAACTTATATGCATCAATCGATCCAGTCATGAAAGCTGAAAATGAAGCGGCTCCAGTAAGTGATGAAAAACAGGATCCTGTGGCAGCAGAATTGGGTGGGGAAAATTCTGATGTGGTTGAAGAAGGCAAAAGAGAGAAACTGGAGACAGCACTAGGAGCTGGTGACTTGAAAATTGAGGAATGTGAAAATGATGATATTATTCCAGTTGCAGATGATGTAGAAGTCGCCACTGACAAGAAAGAAGATGCCATACATTCCGGTGAAGAAGATAAGGATGACGAGATCACAGAAGGTGATGCTCCAGCAAAGGAGTGTAGCAATGATGTTACTCCAGTAGCTAAAAAAGAAGAAATTGGTGAAGAAGCCGAAGTTCCAAAAATGGAAGAACATATAGATGAGGTTGACCAAGAACAAGTTGATACAGAGGAAAAAGAAGCCGACAACAAAAAACCGGAAATTGGTCTAGAAAGCTCTCCAGGGGAAGGAGATGCAGAGCATTATAAATCGGAGGCTGAAGTAGATGAAAAGAAACACGTAGAAGTAGTTGCAGAAATCTCCATGGCTTCTAAAACGGAGGCGACTGGGAAGAAATGCCATGTTGCAGAAACCTCCTTGGCTTCTAGTACGGAGGCTGCAGATTTATCAGTTAAAGAACAAGTAGCTGATGAGTAGGATTAGTTATTCAGTGAAGTCGATCATTAGATGTAATCAAGTGATGGTTTAGCTTTTGGTAAGCGTTTTGATTTCATTTGGTGATATAAATGTTACAAGTGCTCTATAATATATATCTTCACGAGATTTGTTATTTTGTAGACATAAAGGTTTACTCTTCTAAGCATGATTGTGTTATGTTAACAGTGTTTCTATTATTATTAGAATCGTTGCTGCTCTTTAAAAATTTATGTATTAAAATTATAGATTAATCGCATCTTTTGGTTCAAGTTGTTAGTACTTGAGCAAATCACTCATAACTGGCTACACATTTTCTGTAATTAACTTCGGTGATGGATGTTAAGATAATCTTGAATACCTGATTGCAATGATAATTATTGTGAAAACCATACCTAATCGTGGGTGCTGTAGATATGCTATTTTTATTATTTATTTATTATTTATTTATTTTTTATTTTTTTTAACATAAGATAGGTTTTGAGAAAAGTTCAGAGTAACAAGACAATAAATATTGATTAAGGTAAGACGGTGTTGATCACTAATTATGGCGGGCACTTGAACATGTGTGGTGGTGGGCATGTTACACATGTAAATTAGGTATTACACATGTATGAAGTTCGTAAAAAAAGGTTTTTTTTTTTTTTTTTTTATTTTTTTTATTTTTATTTTTATAGATTTTTTATTCTTTTAGTGAATGAAGGAAACCAAGGTAATATTTTTGTTTTTGTTTTTTTTACTTTTATGTTATTTTACATTTTAAAATTTTTTTAGGGTTATTGGATATAAATAATATCAACTTTCATTTATTGGTCGAGATTAATCATAACTCAGAAAATATTTACAGACACATCAACTTAAGCTTATTTTTCTTTAATGATCACTTACTAACTGATAACTAACATCGTTAGTTTTTTTGATAACGTTGACTACTTATATGGACAAAACACTAAACAGAATTAAAATTGAAAACAACCATTAGGACCATTAAAAAATTCTGCACCCTAAACCAATTAATATTCAACTACTGATCTGAACCACTTGACTCATTGGAGTTTGTTGGATCAGTTGGTTTAGATTAACAAGAATTTCTTTTATCAGTAGTTAACAAATACGAAATCTAAGTTAACTACTTACTAACAAAACACAAATACTTTGAGGAAAGATAAATGCACAAGTAGTTTTTTCAAAGTATTCACTTGATTAATCTTTTGAGTACAAATGATACAATCGGCATATAAACCAAGTGGCTTGAAAAGCTTTCCTGAACTATACAAGTATGAGGACTTTATACTATGAAATCTAAACAATAAGAATAAACTATTATATGTTCAGAATGTACAACAAGATAGACAATCGGCATATCAGAGTTAGGCAGCTTCAGTACTATGTTGTCTCCAAAAAGCAGAACACAGCAGTCGTCGGTATAGACAATCTTGTCTTGTGTAACTAGTTAATTAGCAGTTTATGGAGTTCAGTGCTGATCAGCAGCAGTCGATCGGCAGTTCTTCGATAGAATGCAAATCGACAATTGCTTAGCATATGCCGAACCACAGCCTTTCAGCATACGCTGATCGACAAATAGTTCAGCACTTAGTAGAATCTGGAAGATAGAGGCCAGTGCTGAATTTCTAAGTTTTTGGTAGAATCATCCTCTTCGTTGGTCAACGAATTCCCCCTAGGATAACGCTACCAAAATTTTTGTCTTCATCCTTCAAGCATTCTAATAAACTGTAGTTCATACATGTATCATCTTCTATCTTTTGAGTGGTTTTCAAGAGGTAGATTCACCAAATCCTTCATGTTGTGCCGGGATAGTATGAAAAGATCATACTCTTTGACTTCAACTTTGCCTGCACTAGCATATGTTAGATTGAAGGTGTTGGTTGAGGAATTGTAGCTCCAATGTGTAATTGGGTCATGAATGCTTAGTGGACTTACATGTAGAACTTTTTCTTTTTCTCTGTGCTCAGCCTTGTTTCCAAATTTCATTTTTAGAATAATAGCCATAGATTTGTACTTGTCTGGCATGCCTTCATATTTCGAGGCTAAGTTGAGCATTCTTTTTTAAGTCTTCAAGGCTAAGCTTTAGAACCTTTAGAGCAGATAGAAAGAGAGATTTTGATTTGTTCTTTCTTTCTATGAAGAAGTTCTCAGCTTTCAAATCATAACACCATTTGATGATAGTTGTATCATCATTATCTAAGTCTTCTTCTTCCTCATATTCTGAGAGTTCTTCTTCTTCTTCTTCTTCTTCTTCTTCTTCTTCTTCATCTGGATGTTCCAACCTATGTCTTATTCTTTCAGCAACATCGGTGATGATCACTTCATCTGTTGAATCTTCAGATTGGCTCCAAGTAGGGGTTTTAGCTGTTGCAAAAGTTGTTGGACATGTGGAGAACCATGCTCAGTGGCTTGAGCAGGTGGAGAAGTAGTAGGAGGTGAATGTGGTTGGTTGCTGGGTTCGGCAGATGGGATGGTTTCAGCAACTTCAGATTCTAGTTTCTTCTTCCTTTGTTCTAAAGCCTGCCTTGATTTCTCTAGATGAGATTTGTAGATTCTCATTAGTACTTTTTCTACTTCCCTTGCCTTAGAATCTTTACTCGGATTCCTTAGTATTAGCATGGTCAAATCAGCTATCTCAAACCGGTTGAAGCATACCAGTTGGTTCCTTGAGTAAGCCATTCTACCAGTTACTGATCTGGTTATGAAGTAATAATTTTTCTTCTGATCATATTCGCACTCCATTATGGGATCATATGCTACTAGTGGAGTTTCAGGATTCTTTTCACCAACATCAGACTTGACTAAGGTTAGTACTTTATGCAACAACATCTTGGATTTGTCATTCTTACATCCAAAGATGCTGAAGTACTCATCGAGGATGGAATCGAATAGCAAATGCACTTGCCGTGCCGGGGGAGCATAGGGAGGAAACGGAGCCCACATTATGAGAGATGTTGAAGGGGGCTGGTTGCTCCGTTTTATGCATGCTAATGGGAGGACCGACCGACCAGGGTTTTCATGAGTGCTGGCAGGGTTTGACCGAACCGGCATCTCTTTCCTTCAATAATGCCTTCGCTTCACTTCAAGACGACTTGGCATACTTTGACTACGCTAAGATGCTGAAGTACTTAGCAATTTGCTCTAGAATGTCAAGGGGCAGATCAAGTACTTTATTTTCATGGTCAAAGTACATGATCTCTCCATTTTTCCTCTTGAAAACAAATTTCTCCATCTGAGCAAGATACCCGACAGCCAACACCTTTGTTCCTTTGAGTATATTCTCTACTTCTGGATCAACAATCCTTGCTCTTACAACTTTCTTTGGTGCTTTCTTCTTCTTTGCAAGAATTTAGGAGATAGGTTGACTATCATCAGAGGTTATTGAGTCAGGGGATGCTGAAGGCTCGATCGGCAGATGGGAAGATCTTTGAGTCACAGTCTTTGACTTGACATGTTGTCTTTCCTACTACTCTCTGGCTTCTTCAAACTTTTGGAGCTCTCCAGCTGTAATATTTTGTTTGATTCCTCTGTTGTTCAGTTCAAGAGTTGACATACTCATTGGTCCTGTTGTCTATTAGAGAAACCATAATACTTGAGGAACATTTTCATATGTTGCTTGTCCCTGAACTCCTATTCAATCTTTTCTCCATGTCTCTTTTCTGATGCAGCCCTCTTTCTTCTAGCTGACACTGCTATTCTTTCCATCTCAGCATGTGTTACAACTATCAATTTAGATTCGATCTCAGTAGTGCTCCACTCCATTACCTCATCAAAATTGAATATTTTCAACTCAAGTTGAGCTACTAGGAGACATTTTTCTTGATCCTTATTTTTTTTCTTCTTACATCATAAAATTGAAATTATATCTGAAACATAGATGAATCCAGCAACCAACAGCTCTGATGTCAATTTGCTCTATCAATATTTTAGATTCAATGAGCTTGGATCTTAGGATACATTATATTCAAGACCTAAACGTGAAATTAAGATGGATGTATGTGTGTGAATCAAAGAATAGAGAAATAGATGATGATAGAATTCATTGATACATGATGAGATTACAATGAGATTCATATAAAGAAATAAAGTTCAAACCCACCCAAAGGAGAATTTCTCCTTGGGTGGTGATTCAAACCATAGAAAACACACACCACAATTCGCACTAGTGAGTTTCTACTTATACTATTATTACATCATAAACCTAACTTTGAATTTTTTTTTGGTTTTGATTTTGACTTTGTCATGTTTTTCACATCCCGACTAACAGTGGAATCATTGGGGCGGACGAAATTGAATTGATTGCTCATAGCACATGGTAGTAAATATGTTGAAATAACATTAAATGCCATTTTCATTGATTGATACTAATCAAATGATACATTAAAATTAAAAAATAATCCAAATAAATATAACAAAAGCCTTTTATTAAACTAGGTCCAAGTCCTAAATAAGCATGAAGAAGTCCACTAATATGCATTCCTAAAATCACATGAAAAAGTAATCATTAAGTTAATGTGAGAACCCCGATTTTTGGGCTGAGATAATTTTTTTTAGAAACCTTAATGGGCCACATAATGACACCAACCCTTGTCTAGGAAGCTCACGAATTGAGCCCAACAGCTTTGGGCTTAGGCGCACATTAATACACACACCTAAATGGGCTTTGGCCCATCAAACCTTAATTGGGCCATTGGGCCACGTAACTTAATGGGCTTCGACCCACATAACAATTATGGGCCAATGGACCACTAAATGATTAAAAAAAAGGATGGATAGACCATAGCGGGCCTTGTGCCCAAAACCTTAGAAGATAAAAGTTTACGGAGTAAACCCAAAACACTTAATGTAGCTTAAGATCGTCCTCGTAATGCCATTCGATTTAACCAACGCTCCTGCTATATTCACGGATCTCATGAATAGGGTGTGCAAACCGTACCTGGACAAGTTTGTCATCGTATTCATAGACGACATTCTAATATATTCCAAAACTGAGGCCGAACACAAACTGCATCTGAAGTTGATTCTGGAACTACTCCGAAAGGAACAACTATATGCAAAGTTCTCAAAATGTGAGTTTTGGATGCAAGAGGTCTAGTTTCTTGGCCACATAGTTAGTGAAAAAGGAATCCAGGTGGATCCTCTTAAGATTGAGGCGATCAAGAAATGGGAAGCCCCTAAGACACCCACCGAAGTGAGGCAATTCCTAGGTTTGGCCGGATACTATCGACGGTTCATCGAGAACTTCTCAAGGTTTCCCAGACCTCTAACATACCTAACACAAAAGACCACCAAGTTCGACTGGGGAAGCAAACAACAAGAAGCCTTCGAAACCCTAAAACAGAAGCTTGCAGTGCACCAATTTTATCCCTACCTGAAGGAACTGAAGATTTTACTGTCTATTGTGATGCGTCACTGCAAGGGCTTGGGTGTGTATTAATGCAAAGAGATAAGGTGATAGCGTATGCCTCACGACAGTTGAATATGAGACAGAGGAGATAGGTGGAACTCCTCAACGACTACGATTGTGAAATCAGGTACCACCCCGAGAAAGCTAACGTGGCGGCTGATGCATTGAGTAGGAAGGAGAGAGCAAAACCGCTAAGGGTTCATGCACTACCGATGGAAGCATCAATCAATCTAACTGAACGGGTGCGAGAGGCCCAAGCAGACCCCTTAAAGA
Source organism: Flaveria robusta (assembly GCA_025506415.1). Taxonomy (NCBI): domain Eukaryota; kingdom Viridiplantae; phylum Streptophyta; class Magnoliopsida; order Asterales; family Asteraceae; genus Flaveria; species Flaveria robusta. The sequence goes on from CM046466.1 coordinate 31,192,728, forward strand.
CAGAGAATCATAGCATAGAAGGATTAAATGGAATAAAAAAACCTCTGGATACCCAAGATGATGGCATAATGAGAATGAATGGAATAATGTGGGTCCTAAAACAAGGCGATTTGAGAGAACTGGTGTTTTACGAAGCTCATAAAACCAAGTATTCCATTCATCCCGGGAGTGACAAGATGTATAAAGATCTGAAGGTAAATTACTGGGAAATGCCTAACCTGCTCCAAGGTCAAAGTAGAGTATCAAAAACCTTCAAGGTTACTTCAACAACTTGAAATACCTCAATGGAAATGGGAGCATATTAATATGGATTTTATCACCAAACTCCCTCGAACCTTAAAAGGGCATGATGTTGTATGGGTTGTAGTAGATCAACTAACTAAATTAGCACATTTCTTAGCAATAAGGGAGGATTATAAGATGGAGAGCTAGCCAAATTGTACGCTAATGAAATTGTGTCCGGGCATGGGTACCGTTATCAATAATCTCCGATCGTGATAGCCGCTTCACTTCCAGGTTCTGGTAGTCATTTCAGCAGGCACTGGGAACGCGTTTGGACTTAAGTACCGCATACCACCTCCAGACAGATGGTTAGAGTGAAAGAACGATTCAAACTCTTGAAGATATGCTAAGGGCTTGCGTGATTGACTTTGGTGGAAATTGGGCACCCACTTGCCATTGGCCAAATTTTCATACAATAATAGTTACCACACAAGCATCAAGGCCGCACCATTCGAAGCACTCTATGGGCGCAAATGCTGATCTCCAGTTTGCTGGGCGGAGGTTGGAAAAAGTCAACTGACTGGAACAGAAATAGTTCAGGAAACGACCGACAAAATCTTTCAAATCCGAGAACGTCTTGCCGCCGCAAGAGACCGACAAAAGAGTTACGCAGATAATCGGAGAAAGCCTTTAGAGTTCCAAGTGGGGGATCGTGCAATGCTGAAAGAGTCACCTTGGAAGGGATTAATGTGGGAAGCGAGGAAAGTTGCGTCCAAGGTACATAGGACCATTCAAGATAACCGAAAGGATTGGACCCGTCCCATACAAGCTAGAACTACCTAAAGAACTAGGAGGCATAAATAACACTTTCCACGTCTCGAATCTCAAAAAGTGTTTGTCTGATTCAACACTGGTGATGCCTTACACCGAAGTCCAAATTAGCGATAAATTACAGTTCATGGAAGAACCGTTGGAAATCTTGGATGGACGAGAGAAGAAACTTAGACGGGGAAAATCCCTATCGTAAAGGTCAAGTGGAACTCCAAGAGAGGACCCGAGTTTACGTGGGAACCAGAAAGCAAAATCAAGAAGAATTACCCACACATGTTTAAATCCTCGACCCCTGTTGGCAGAACTTCAAAAAACTCACATGAAACTTCAACCCTAGCATCACACAGCACCTGCCTACCCTCGTAACCTGGTAATAATTTTCATATTGTGTCTCGTAACTATTATGACTATAGCGTGATAGATTAAGAGTCTAACGTCTAGTAAATGAGCTTAAGTAAATTCCGGGGACGATATTTCTATAAGTAGTGGAGAATGTGACAACACCGGTTTTTGGGCCTAGAAAAACTTTTTTTAAAACCTTAATGGGCCACACAATGACACCAAACCCTTGTGTAGGGATCTCACAAATTGGGCCCAACAGCTTTGGGCTTAGGCCCATATTAATATACACACCTAAATGGACTTTTTTTGGCCCATCAAACCTTAATTGGACCATTGGGCCACATAACTTAATGGGCTTCGACCCACATAACAATTAATGGCCAATGAACCACTAAATGGTTAAAAAGAAGGATGGATCGACCATAGCGGGCCTTGTGCCCAAAACCTTAGAAGATAAAAGTTTACGGAATAAACCCAAAACGCTTAATGTAGCTTAAGATCATTAACAAAAGTTGTAACTATAAAAAAAACTATAAAATGCAAGACATATAAATTAAATAATAAATTGTGAACCCATAAATCTAAAAACACATAAATATATAATAGATTGAAAGATATAAACTCTTATAAAAACAAAATACTCTCTAGCACCAAATGACTTAAATAATAATAACAATAATAATATGTAACATTACATACATAACTTAATAAATAGAATCTTATAATATGTCAAAACAAATAATCCTATGGTATTCTACTAAATCTCTTAATGTGACAAAACTAATAAAAATAATAAAATAACCTTATTAATAAATATACATGCTACACCCTAAATACACACACACACGTATACATGTACATATATATATATATATATATATATATATATATATATATATATATATATATATATAAGTCGACACACACACACACCCATATATATATATATATATATATATATATATATATATATATATATATATATATATACATACACGACACACATGCACACACAACTACTCATCCACTAAACTAAAAATCCATAATCATGCATACTAGATTTTGTATTTTTTTTTTAAAACTTACCTCTATAATTTATAAAACTTGAATAAAAATATATAAATAAGTTGTAGTCTTGTCATCACCACCCCTACACCCAATGAGTGACAAGCTAAGCATGCAAATCTTGGGTTTCTTGATTCCATAGTCAAGATCTCCATCCTTCCATGCAAGATCTTGAGACAACCAAGAAGTGTGGGTCCCAAACCCACTCCCTTCACCCCTAAATCATCCGCCCCCCTCCTCTCTCCTTTCCCACCACACAACTTAACTACTCATTCTCTCTAACTCTCTCCAGCACTCTAAGTCCCTCTCCACCAATCTTCCATCCTCTTGGGCTCTAAGAACATCAAACCTCCAGTCTTTTGAAGCCAAAGAATAGCCTAAACTCAAGCATCATAAACCCCAACAAGTTATGGTAAGCATCACTTGAACACAAACGCACATACTTGTACATCATCAAGCTTTTCTTTTCTTATATATTATAGGCCTGGCCTAATATCCTCTTTTGAACCAAATTTTCTTTCCAACTCAAAGTCTCACTTCAGCCCTTGAACTCCTCTCGATCATCTAAGCATCAAGGTAAACCGTTGAAAGCCGAAAACACGCGAAACATCGCGTATCGTCGCGAAAGTGACACAACAAACCCCATGATCCCCCAACATCTTATGAACCCTCAAAACACTTTGTTTTTCAGTAAGTTAAAGATATAAAATCATTTTCAAAACCCTCTTTGATTACAAACACGATTATAGTTAAACTAGTTAACCCGAAAACTCGGTTTTCATGAAAATATAAAAATGTAATAACTAAGTCCATAAATTATGATCTAAATATTTCAGAAGTTTAAAAAGACCACCTCATGTCATAAATAAATTTTATAACTTAAACATATGTATTTTACATTTTACGAATAATACAAAATTTTAAAAACAAATATTTTTGAGAAAAATAAAAGAAATAAATTGGGGATTTAATTTACCAAATGTATGGTGTCATTTAGAGTTACTTATGATGATAAAATGTTTGGGAAGGGAAAAATCAGATTAAAACACTTAGAAATTCAAAAGTGAGACTTAACCGGGACTTAACGAGACTAACCGAGCTAGGTAACGAAAATGGTGAAACTATGAAATATTGGATATATAAAAAATCCAGTAGACCTAAGATATTAACAAAAGCCTAGAAATCAAATTTCATAATTTTTAGAATTTATTTCAGTGGTAAACAAAAATACAAAGGATATTCACTTTAAAATAATGAAAATTGTTACAAACTGGTTTAAGAGAAATATTACTAAAAAATCCAGAACTTAAAAATTATTATAAGTATTTTAAAGCCTTATATGGCAAAAACATGACAAAAGTCAACCAAAACCAAAAACCCGCTAAAAACCAAAACCCGAACGTTAAAATATCCAAAAAAAAGCACCTCCAAATATGAAAATCCAGTAACCAAAGGCCTAATATTGATAAAAAGAAGGTAAAAAGCAAATATTACAATTTATGGAATTTTCTAAGAATTTATATAAATTTTACCGTTAATATAAGTTAACTAACCCTCTCAAAATTTAAATCAACAATTAAATGCATAAAAATGGTTAAATAGTAAGATATGACCCTCAAACTCATAGAACAACTCAAATTTTAATGAAACCAAAAACCTTAAAAATACATTATATAACACGCCTGAAACGCGACCCGACACGCATTTAAAAACTCTATACCCAATTCACCAACCCTGTCAACAAGACCATATTATTTCAGAGACTAACTAACACTCTAAATAAGTTATAACTAAAAAACAAATATCATTTGGACATTTCAACAAACTAAATTGTAAAAACCCTAAATTCCTACTTCACGAAATGTCCAACCAGAAAACAAGCCATTGAACCCCGTAGAGAAAAATCAAAAGACACAAATATAAACTTATTTCAGTAACTCAAATCTCTTGAAACAATAAAATTCACCATAATTGATTTAAATGTCAAATTCCAAACTATAGGGTTAAAAAGTGTCAATTTAGCAAAGTTGAAGGATCAAACTTGCCAACTAATGAAACCTTGATGTTTTGAGAAATTATCACACTTATAAGAACAATAATAATCTGAAATTATAAAATATTAGAATAGACTTAAGCAAAACATAAAGATATGAACACAAAACCCAAGACCTAAAACAAGATTACACATATGTAATGGAAATCATCAAGCCAAATAAGACAAATGTAAAACATGAGGGTTGGACTTAATTGATCACTTAATAAGGTACTAATTCACTTGAAATAAACATAGGAACCCTCACACCCTCTTTTTACTTTAACATTTTTGGGGTGAAATACATATTTGTTTGTCATTATCGTGTGGTGAAATACTACCTGCTCTTGTCGCTGAACGGAGTACAATCATTAACTCCATTGGAGCCGTGTGATTTGTGGATAGTACTATTTGGGGAATACCCTGCACACAATGGGCCCTTTATGCAGGGAAAGTCCCCATTGAGATTCAATAATCGTTGTGTCACAAATTAGTGCCATTTAACCGTGCTTAGCAGGGCACATTTAAACCCAACAATCTAGTAGTAACGGGTTAGGGGATATTTATGCACTCGAGCAGGTAAGTCTGGGTCAGGATTGATTGTGATACATTTTATAGTGCACCATGGATATTATAATATAGTCATTGTCCTTAATGAATGTATTGAATATTATAATTGTCTTGAAAGGTAACGTGCCGTAAACTCATGAGCTCACCAACATTATGTTGATATAATTTGGGTGTGTATTTCAGGTGAAGTTTAAGTGACAGGTGTCAAAAGGATAGGTGGCACCTTAGATGGACCATTGGAGACTTAGCCACCACCCTATATCCTTTATTATCTATTAACAATTAATTTAATGTTTAGTATTTGGATATTCAGACAATTTAACTTATGGATATTTTAAATGATGTAATGATTAAGTTTGAATGTATTTAATTTCCGCTGCATTGTGATGATATCAGTTGGCCACGGCTAGACTCGGTCAACGGGGTGTGACAGGTAACGAATTAGCCGGTGAGTAAACATAAGTTTGCATACATATATAGATTAATTACAATGATTGAAAACAATTCAATTCACATGACAATTTCAAGAATTATAATGCAATAGATGTATCATTGTTATCTCGGTTGCATGAATTAACAAGTGGGATGGGTTTGCCTTATAGAATGTATGATTCCGGATTCAATCACCACGCGAATAAACAAGAGTGATGAGTTTGTCAAACCAATAGATCTATGATTGTTACCGTGGGTGTATGAATTAATGATTATGTTATCATCAAGTTTATCTAATTATGAACACATAATTGCAACTAACAACATAGCATGTGTTGAATTAAATTTTAAAATAGAATATCAATGAATATCAATGATTGAATATAAATCACATAATTTCCCCAAAATATATAAAATATGAAAAATGGGCTATGAATACTTACATTAATAGGTGTTTTGGAAATGATATAACGCAAGGCTAGACACCAAAAATTCCTCACGATTCAACCTAAGGTTTGGTGTATTTTTGTTAGAAAAATAATAATCACAAGACGAGATATGAATTAGGGTTTCAATAGGGATTTGGGGTTTTAATAAATTGTTAAGAAAAATGTAATTAAATTATAGAGTAAATTACACGGATAGTCCCTGTGGTTTGCACATATTTCAACTTTAGTCCCTACTTTCAATAAATTACAGATGCGGGCCTGAACTATGCATGATATGCACACCGGCAGTCCCCGACGCTAACTGAGGTTAAGTTTTTTTGTTAAGTCAATGTAAAATTACCAATATACCTTTACATTTAAAAAATAATAACTTTTAAATGTAACAAAACTTACCCCCACCCACCACATCTCACCTCAACCCTCCATCTTCTTCTTCCACCTTCATCTTCTTCTTCCATCTTCATCTTCTTCATCCATCTTCGTCTTTTTCATCCATCTTCATCTTCATCTTCATCTTCATCTTCTTCATCCATCTTCATCTTCATCTTCAACACCATCACCATCACCATCACTTCTTCACCATCATTTGAGAAATCAAGCACTACTATTGGTTTAAGTCTCTCTCTCTTCCCCTACCCCAACCTCCACCGGCAACAACCGCAGTCGCCACTCTAGTCGTCGGTCAACAACGGCGTCACCTCCGTGGGTTCCGTCAAGAACACGCCGTCGAGATCGTCGAGCTCGTGGTCAAGCCCTTACCCTCACGGAATCGCGAGCCCATTGCCGCTGGGGTGTCGCCGTCGCTGGCGCGATCATCCACGCCGGGGCAGAGATTCTTCTCTCTCTCTCTCTCTTATAAGACCACTAGGCATAACGCCACCTTTTTTTCTCTGTTTAGATCTGATGGTGCAAGCAACGACAGCGGTGGTGGGTTGAGGGTGTAGGCGGTGATGTTGGTGGTGGGTTCAAGGTAGAGGCGGGCAGTGGTGGGTGTGGAGAAGAGTATAAAAAAGAAGGGGTATTTTGGTCTTTTAAAAAAACTAACAGAGAAACTTAACCTTTGTTAGTGTTAGGGACCGTCAACGTGCACTTCTTACATAGTTCAGGCCCGTATTTGTAATTTATTAAAAGTAGGGACTAAAGTTGTAATACGTACAAACCCGAGGGACTATCCGTGTAATTTACTCTAAATTATATAACATGGTTAAATAGAAATAAAATAATTGATTAAATGATTAAGATTAAAAATGACAATGAATCATTTGTGAAATTGTATAATTAAATGTCACTCAAATATTTAATCCATAATGACTGATTAAATAAATGTTGAGTATTAAAGTGTGAAAAAGTAATAAATAATGTAGTAATTAATTATTTAAAACTTGGTCAAAAATAATTAATTGAATAATTAATTATTGAAATAGATTGTTAAATAATTTGTTTGAATTTATAAATCTAAAAATAAACCTTCAAAATAATTTTTGTCATAGTTTTATAATATTAAACACTTTTTTTAAAATAAAAATAGAAATTAAATTGTTAAAATTTTTAAAAAATAATATAAAGTTTCCCAAATAAATTTAATTAACAAAAAATTTTTTATTTTAATTTAATAGAATAGAAATAATTTTTGGGATTTAATTTATAAAAAAAGGTTTAAAAATAAATTTGAGGGTGCCCGGGGTCAAACCCGAGACCTCATGTATATGTGTACTGCTAGTTACTAGTAGGCTATAAGCACAGATCTATTTATGTTTTTAAATTAAAATTTATAAAATTGTTAATAAAGAAACCCCAATATCACATGAACCGTAGAATCGATTTCGATCAAATTGGACCCAAAATTGATAATGTTAATGAACCAAAGGTTAGTGCTTTTGATCTCTACATGAAACTGAGTGTATACATGTTTTTAATTACCTGCATGGAGATGGAATCGATGGTAGTTAGAATGAAATGGGGTCGCGACTGTGACGAGGTGATCGAATGCTTGTGTGTGTGTGTGTGAATCAAATTGGAGGTTCAGATAGTTTCTAGCAATCAAAAAGGAAGTTTCCCCTTAGTTACATAGGTTTAATTCGGCTTGTTATGTTTCGAACAGGTCAAGGATTTGAATTGGAGGTTTCGGGTTTGATTCGACATCTAATTCTCTGTTTCATTTGAAATTAAACATATGATTTTGTTCGAATTGATGAGAATTATATTGGGTGTTGAATGATTAAATCAATATGATCGGTTTCGAAAGGAAATTGATTTGGGTTTGAATGATGAATCAGTTTCGAGTTGAAAACAACAAAATAGTCCATTTGATTTCAATTAACAGGGGTTAAGGGTTCGAGATATAGGCGCTAGTTTCTTTGAATTTAAACCGATGTTTTTTTAGAAGATTTAGGGGTCACCGGAGGAATGGTCGGAGGTGGCTGGTTTGCAGGGGTCGATGGTGGGAATGGGTTGGGTTTTAGAAAATTTACAGATAGGTCCCCGAGGTTTACGTCACTTATTAATTCATGTGAAAACTTTTAATGTGAGTTTTAAAAATGACATTACAGGACCGTTTGGGGAGGTTAATGCAACAGTTTCATAGGAATGGTTGGAGAGTGAACTTTGAATAACACTTACAAGATCAAATAGGGAACCAATTTCAAATGAACTAAGAACTTAAAATAAAAGAACACAAGCAGAAATGGTTTTCAAGAATGTTTTATATTGCTCTGAAGTTCTATTACAAAGTTACAAAGTGATCAAGTAATAATTCAAAATACAAGATTTAAGAAACTTTATACTACATCATACAACTAGCCATACTTTGAAAGCCAGCTGGATACACTGATCTAGACAACAAAATCAATGTAAAGTCAAAAAGGTAGATTGTATTTTTGACATGTGACTATGACATGCCATAGCTCACATCCTAATGTATTACAAAAAGGATAAAAGTATAAAGTAGAAAGTTACAGACACCAAGACCATAATCTACAATTTACTAAAGCATGGACCTTTTCAACAAATTATGAAAGTTGGTGAGTCTTTAGAGTGACAGCAGAAAGTTGGTCAGCTTTCTGAAAAAGTAGATCAGAGAAAGCATGTCTTCTTTGTCCTTGGAAGAAATCAGTCTTCTGTCTTGTTGGCTTCAGAAGACTTTTTCTTCTAAGCTTTAGAAGACTTCATCTTTGGCTTCGAAAGATCTTGGTCTTGGCCTCGGAAGATTTTACACTTAGACAGTTTTTCTTAGGAGAAGTGTAAAACTTCCGAAATAACTTCTACAATGCACACCATGCAAGCAGGAAGCTCTTTGGCTACTTTGGTTGCATCAGCCTTTCAATATTCCTTACAAACTCTCCCTAGGCTAATGCTACCAAAACAAAGAAGGATACTCAGATGTTGACAGTCCTCACTAGGATCAAGACCATGCCTTTCTTCATTAATTGGTTAGGATCCCTCAGACTCTCATTGTATCTCCTCATGTCATAGAGATCATGCAGAGGGAGATCAAATATGTCTTGCGAGAGATAGACATCTTGACCTCCTTGATCTCTAATGACATACCATCTGTCTGGATTTGCTGCAAAGCTCCAGGACTGGATGGGTCTTCCAACTGCAAGAGGCTCTGCTTGAATAGGAATTGGTTGAGTGGCCTCTTCTTGTTCACCCTTAGGATGTTATGATTCATCTTGAGGCACAAAGGTGGGTGCCTTGGACTTCTTTTTCTTCATCTTGTCCCTTCTAATGGCCATCCTTTTCCTCTTTCTGTACTTTAATTGAGAAGAGTGACCTGCAACACCAGTTGATCTTTCTTTATTCTCATCAGTTGGGTCATTTTCCTCTATATGTTCAGAAGCAGGAGTTTCAGAACCCTGCTGTGGGTCAGAAGATGAAGTTGGCTTAGATGTAGCTTCAGGATTAGGTTGTGTTGTCTATTGTGGTTCAACCTTCACCTCAACTTCAGGTACAACTTGATTTGGTAGAGAATGCAAGTCAACTAGCTGACCTTCCTTTATCTTCTGCTTGATCCTTTTGATATGCTCATCCATTATGGATAAAGACATAGGACCAACTCTCCTTCTGGAGAACTCATACAGCTTCAAGAAGCTCACCACCTTTAGTGTGTCAGCAGACTTCTTTTCTTGTGCTCTGATGGTGGATCTTGACTTAGCAGCCTCTTCTCTCATTTTCCTCTTAACAACTTTTCTTTGAGTTTGAGCTTCTTCTTCCAACTGTTTGAGGTACTCAAATTCAACATATTCATATGAAAAAGGGTTAAGAGCTGCTGCCTGATAGAGACCTGTGGCAATCAGATATGTTATTTCTATTTCTCTTGTTCTTTGCCTATCTGAGTTTCTTTTGTTGTATAGCCACAGTCTCCTTTTCAGGACTTTCTTGAACTAGAGAGAGGGTAGGGGCTTGGTATAGTTTCTTTCTTTTCCTTTCTTCTTTGATCTTGAGGAGCAATTCTGCAGACTCAGCCTCGTTCTTTTCTTTGGACAGCTTTGTGTCTGCTAGTTTATTTAACTCTACCAAGGGGAGAGAGATGAGTTCATCTATATTGTAGTTTCTTAATCCCAGATAATTCAATTTGGCTGGCCTTAACTCATCATCTTGAGGGTTAGGCCTGTGGGCAGCTCTGATTGCAGCTTGCATGAAGCTTGGGATCTCTCTTGTTTTCTCTCCCCTAGCTTTCCTCTTCCTCTCCCTTTTCTCCTCCTCAATCTCTTTAGGAGTCATCTTCCTTTTCCCTTTGTCAATTGTTGGCCTGTATGATTCAGGGTAGAGAGAGCTTTGGCCTTTTAATGATTGTACTGAGCTTGAGCTCCGGCCAGGGAGAGGTTGTGATACACCTTTACCAGCAAGTGTTTCACTAAGGGTACTGGGTGTTGAGGATGAGTATGTCTCAAGGTTCACAGGGTCCACTACTAGGCCTTCAACCAAGGTTTCCCCTTTGAAGCTAATCTTAGGGTTTCCCTCAGTATCTAGTTGACCAACAGTTTTCCCTGCTAGCCTCTGCCTGTATAATTTTGCTCTACTTCTGAACTCCTGCAGTACCCACTCTTGAATCATCTCAGCTAATCTGCCAGCCTGTCTGTTTTGGCTTGGGTTGACAAGTGGCAGATCAACTAAGTTGATACTCTTATGGAATCTTAAGGTTTGAAAATTGAAGAACTCCTACTGCCTCTGAGATCTAGATAGCACCAATGCCATTCTTGCATTATCATACCACCCAGGGTAGGATGGGGCAGACATGGCCATTGGAATTATTTCCTCAAAGAGTTCTTGTAATATGGCCTCCACATCAGTGTGAGCCTGAAAAAGTTGTTAAGTCTGGACAACTACAAGTGAGGGTGGTGAATTCTCATATGGATCTCCTGAACTTGTTCAGGGAGATCCACCTCAGTTTAGGGTGGATGATGTGTGCTAGACATGGGAGAAGCAGAAGCACTCATCTCTCCTTGAACAAGGGTGGAGAAGAGAGACTCATGGTACTCACTGAAACTCATGTCTTCATTATCATAGAATTCTAGGTTGGGGATTGGTTGGTTAAGATCTAGAGGCTAGGGAAGGTAACTATCCCTTGAAGGTTGTTCACTAGAGTTTTGAGACTCTGAGTGAAGGCTTAAGGCTTGTTGGGTGATGAGCTCATCAGGCTGAGCATGAGGAACCTCAGCACTAATCATTTGTGAGATGGGAGTGGTTTGCTCCTCAGGGGGCGGGAGCTCCAGTGTCCACTTCCTCCTACATGGGTGGTGATATGGGGGCCTGCACAGGCTAAATCTATGTAGGGGTTCATTTGGATTTTCTCTGGTAGGTGATGATTATTTGGGGTTGAGAGGGTAACTGAGAGATGAACGGTGTGGGCTCAACATAAGCTGGTGTGGCTAGGTTGTCACCTTAAGCAATGAGCTCTAACATTTTTGGGACAAGGGCTATTTCTACCCCAGAGAATCACATAGTAGGTTTTCTTATAATTTTAATGATGTCGGGCTTCATCTGTCCCAATTTAAGAACATTACCTGTTCCCCTTAACTGTGAGCCCAGTTCACAGTTAAGAATATGCTGGTCATATCTAGGAAACATGTAATATTCTAAGAAGTCCAAGTTAGCAAGCAAATTTGAATAGACAAACAGTGAATACCTGAACTTGACCCCATGAACCATTCCATGGACTATTTAGCGAAGGTCTTCAGGAATTTAATCTCATCTTCAATGCTTGTTGGATAGGCTGTGAATGACTACATGGAGGAGGTATTTTCATTGAGAGGAGACCTTTCCCTTTCTGAAGGTTCTTACAGAGTAGTCCCCCTCATAGCCCATCTAGCCAAAAGAATGATTTACAGCTGCTTTTAGAAAGGACAAGTCACCTTCTGCACCATCCAGCATGAGATGAGAGTTTATGGAGACTGGAGTGATGAAGATTGTCCTACCCTGCACTATGGCAGACAGTGCCTTCTCCCCGTTCATGGTGACCTCTTGAGAGGTCCGCTAGAACTCCAGAAGTTGATCCTCATACAGAGGAGGATCATAGTGAGGGAGGTGAAATAGTTCGACAGATATAAAAAGTGACAAACCTCTGAGAAGCCAGGGTCTTTCTCAGAGTGCAACAGGGCAACCTGATTATGTTGCCTATGAAGATGTATGGAGAAATCAGGTTGGTTTTTGCGGTTGAGGTTGGCCATTTGAAATAGCTTTGTGGTGAAGGAAGGTATGAACAAGGTCAGTTTTTGGAGAATTTAGAATAGAGAAATTTTGCAAATGAAGAAGATAGTGAAAGAGGGTGAACCGTTGAGTGTATATATATGAAATGGATTTGAGACAAAGTTATTGTGTTAAGGAGGAACTTTGAAATCCGAATGTCGGTCCCACCTCTGAAAAAGTGCCCAAAAAGGTAGTTTTCTTGAAAGTCAAAAATTTTCCGAAGGTATTTCGTCTTCGGAAGTTTTGAAAAACTTTCGAAGCCAATTTTGACTTCGGAAGATATTTCTTAGAGTTAGAAGAATTTGCTTCGGAAGAAACTTTCTTAAAGAAAAGTTTGCTTCCGAAGTATAATTTGTTTTGAGAGACATTAAGTATCAGAGGTTTTACTCAAGAGTAAATCTTTCGAGATTAATTTTCTTCAAAAGAAAATTGTTCTTCAATTCATATAAGTGTTTTAAGCTTTGGAAGATATTTCTCAAATTTCTTCCGAAGGTAATTTACTTATATGAGTTAAGGACATAAGTTTCTTCCGAAGTTAATTTTAATGTACTTCAAAATAAATTATACTTCAAATTCTTTTAAGTCTAAGAAATATCAGTTAGAAAAATTTCTTTCAAGATAACTGGGGATTATATAAGTGATGAAATAGACAACATTAAAGACACACATTTTAGAAAATAATTCTGAAATTAATTTAATAAAATCTAATCAAAGTTAATCATCCCAATAGCTGATATTAGATACTTAAATCTCTATTAATCAAAGGCCTTGGTGAACATATCAGCATATTGTTCATTTGTGTTAACTTTGACCAGTTATATATACCTGATATTGATGTGCTTTGTCTTGAAGTGCTGCACAAGTTTCTCTATAATAGAGATAGCACTGTTGTTGTATATGTGGATGGGAGTCTCCCTGAAGTTAAATCCATAATCTATCATCCGATTCTGAATCCAAAGTATTTGAGCACAACAGCTTGCATTCCATGAGACTATCCTTCCACCAAGGAATTGACATCCCTTAGATGTAGACTTTGCAGTCATATTGCAACCACCATAGTCACTATTTGTATATGCATACAGATGGAAGTCAGAACACTTTGGATAGAAAAGTCCAAGCTTGGGAGCACTTTTGAGATATCTAAGTATTCGTTTGACAGCAACTAGGTGAGACATCTTGGGGTTGACTTGATATCTTGCACAAATACATGTGGCAAACATGATATCAGGTCTACTAGTTGTGAGGTACATGAGAGACCCAATTATTGCCCTGTAGAGATGTTCATCAACACACTCCCCTCAAGGTTAGGACCTAGAGAGTGGTTTCTTGCTATGGGAGTCTTGGCAACCTTATAGTCAGTTAAATGAAATCTGGTCAGTATGTCTTGAACATACTTGGACTGGTTTATGAAGATACCATTGTCCACAAACTTCACTTGAATTCCTAGAAAGAAATTGAGTTCCACCATGGCACTCATTTCAAATCTATTCTATATCAACTTCTCAAACTCTTTGCATAGACTTGGATCAGGTGACTCAAAAATGATGTCATCTACATAAACTTGAACCAGAATCAAATCATTCCTTGTTCCTTTGAGAAAAAGTGTGCTGTCAATTACACCTCTCTTGAATCCATGTTGGACAAGGTCTTGTGACAGTGTCTCATACCATTTCCTTGGAGCCTGATGAAGCCCATAAAGAGCTTTGTCAAGCTTGCAAACATAATCAGGATGATCTGGGTCTGCAAAGCCAGGTGGTTGTTTGACATACACTTCCTCTTCAATTACACCATATAGAAAAGCACACTTGACATCAAGCTGGTAGACTTTGAAATCCTTAGATGTAGTAAAAGCCAGGAATATCCTAACAGCTTCAAGTCTTGCTACTAGAGCAAAGATATCAGTGTAGTCAATCCCTTCTTCTTGAGTGTACCCTTGAACAACTAGTCTAGCCTTGTTTTTGATGACAAGTCCTCTATCATCCTTCATGTTCCTAAAAATCCATTTGGTTCCTATAGTAGTCTTCCCATGAGGAAGAGGACCTAGGTTCCAAACCTTCTGTCTTTTGAATTGAAGCAGCTCCTCCTGCATTGCTTCAACCCAACTTCCATCCTTCAAAGCCTCATCAATTTTCTTTGGCTCTATCTGAGACAAGAAACAAGAGTACAAGCAAACATTTTTATCATGGGTTTGTCCTCTTGTCCTTACTTCTATCTCTACATCTCCAATGATGTTTGTGGTAGGGTGAGACTTGTGGATTCTCAGTTGAGGAATCACAGCAAGTTGCTTTGACAGATCTATGTTTGTGAAATTCAGGTCTGTGATTGAGGATCACCCACCACATCAACACACTTATCAAGATTGACTTGATCCAATGAGTGTGTGACATCATTGATGTTATCTTCAGTGGAGAGGTCTTCAGTATCATGGAATTCTTGGTCAGAATCACCATGTCCACATCCTCTTACATTTGAAGGTCCTTCATTTAAGTTTTGTGTCTCTGAGCTGGAATTTGTAGGCACCTCAGATGTGTCAGCTAAATTTGTCATTGTAGTGCTGATAGGATCTCCACATGCAGGGTTAGTTACCATTAGAGCTGAAGTAGTATTCAAACTTAGTCTTCTTAGCTCAAATCTTGGGTCTATTGATAAGTTACCTGTAGATCCTGAAACATCTTCACAAGATTTGTTAAAACAGTTGGTAACTAAATCAAGATCAAATAACCAATCAGGACCAGAACCCTTCACACTGGGTGTGTGTTCATTGAAAGTCACATTGGCTGACTCCTTAACTACTCTAGTTCTGAGATTGTATACTCTATAAGCCTTAGCTTGAGAAGAGTATCCAATGAAATGTCCATCATTTGACTTCTCATCAAATTTGGCTAGATGATCTTTGGTATTCAAGATGGTGCATGAACATCCAAATGATCTGAGGAAACCAATGAAAGGTATCCTTTTGTGCCACAACTCATAAGGAGTCTTACCATGAGTCTTGACAACTAAAACTCTGTTCTGCACATAGTAGGCAGTGTTAACTGCCTCTGCCTAGAAGGTGATAGGCAGTTTAGAATCAAGCAACATGGTTCTTGCAGCTTCAATAAGTGTCCTGTTTCTCATCTCAGCAACACCATTTTGGTGAGGAGTCCTGGGAGCACTTTATTGTCTTAAAATACCATTTTCCTCACAAAATGAATCAAGGATATGATTTTTGAATTATGTTCCTTGATCACATCTTATGATCTTGACCTTGTGATCAGATTGATTCTCAATCTTCAGAATGAAGGACTTTAAGATTTCAGGAGTCTCATCCTTAGTTCTATGGAAGAAAACCCAAGTGTATCTTGTGAAGTTATCTGTGATCACAAGACAATATGAAGCTTTTACTATACTCATTACACTTGTGGGGCCAAACAGATCCAAGTGTAATAAGTGAAAGGGGGTAGTGATGGAGTTAACTTCCTTTGGCCTGTGAGACACTTTGTGTTGCTTTCCTTTCATATATGCAACACAATGGTCATCACTTGTAAACTCTTTCTTTGGCATTCTAGTTACCAAATCATCTTTAATTAATCTATTCATATTCTTAAAGTTTACATGGCACATTCTTTTATTCAAGAGGAAGGACTCATCACTATTGGATTTAGATAGAAAGCAGGAAACTTCTCCAGAAGGGGAGTTTTCTTGCAAATCCATCTTGTACATGTTCCCTTTCTTGGGGGCTCTGAGCAGGATATGCTTTTGAGGAATGACCACCCCAGGCTTGACAACAATGCACTCATGTTTAGTGAAGAACATGTTATGCTTCTGTTCACAAAATTGAGATACACTCAGAAGATTATACTCAAGCTTCTTGACAAAGTTTACCTTTTCGATGCTAAGCTTACCATTTATGACCTTGCCCCTTCTAATGATGTAACCACCAGATTCTCCTCCAAAAGCAACTGGCCCTCCATCAAACTTTTCAAAGTTTTGTAGCAAGGAACCATTGCCTATCATATGCCTGGAACAACCACTATCAATGATCCATACATTCCTTTTGGCCTTCAGCTGTTCCTA
The DNA here is from genome assembly GCA_025506415.1 of Flaveria robusta. Taxonomy (NCBI): domain Eukaryota; kingdom Viridiplantae; phylum Streptophyta; class Magnoliopsida; order Asterales; family Asteraceae; genus Flaveria; species Flaveria robusta. The sequence goes on from CM046466.1 coordinate 31,209,414, forward strand.
CACAAAAAGAGATAGTTAGTTACATTTGGAGAGCCAAGCCTTGCTTGTCTTGGGTTCAGTTATATTAACAGAAGATAAATCAACAGTTATGGATCCTATGTTTAAAAAAATTTCAAACTTGTGTATGATGTGCTTAACCTGTTGGGTTAAAAGTTTATTATGAAGCCTCCAGTTGAGAGCTAAACTTATATTTTAATTCATTTGGTTAAAAAAGAATGAAACTTACTGATTTCATGTAAAACTTACTAATTTCATGCTACTGGAACCATAAAAAAGATTAATGAAACTATAGGGATTGGAAAATTTATTGATTTCATGTACTTTAAGTCTTGAAGCTTACTGTGTTTCAACCACATGATTGGTCTGTGAATGGGGCTTGAATTCTTGAATAATTTATTGGAGGATGTAACTTGAATATTAACGTAATATGCATGTTTGGTTGTACACGTATGGTTCGATTTAGTCCTTTTGTTTCCATCTGCAGCCTAAGTTTTAACATACAAGGTTCATGTAATCATCTTCTATGATTCATGTTATTGCAAGTTTAATGATGCTGATGCTTTAAACTTTTACACGAAATAATGCTACACTTTTCTCAGTACAAATCAATCATGGTGGACAATTTGCAAGATTTGCTAGTAGAACATATCTCGGTAGTAAAGTTAGTCAAATGATATGATTATGGAACTAGGATATGGTACTGAAGACGATGTTGTTTATTCATATTATAAGATTCCAGACAATAACCTTGATTTCGATTTTAGAGCAATTGGAAATGACAATGATGTAATCAATGGCTGAGCATCATAGGGGCCTAGGGGGGGGGGGGCTGTTTTTTTCATCAGTGTTAAATTTTTGGCCCGTTAGTGTAAATTTTATATAAATATCAAGTTCGCCCCCCTAAAAAAATTAATCTCGCCCCCGCCTCCCTTACGGAAGAGTTCAAGCTCCGACACTGGATGTAATTAACATGATACACTCAATGTTACAACTTAAAAGACTCTAGATTATGTTAAAGGATTATAAGTTTTGAGACTACTAATACAAGTTTGACAGCAAAACAAACATGCTCAATATATTATCTTTACATATTTCAGCAACCCAAGCTTCCAAACGTAGCATCCACTTTATTAAGAGAAATTAACATGTCTTCTAGAACTAATCATTTCCCTTACAAGAACAAGATTTCCAATTGCATAATAATTGGTTAAATAACAAGTTTTATAATAACTATCTACCCATTCAACTTAAAGAATAAGCAACAACTGTTGCACTTGGCTTTTGTGAGTTGCTGTTGTACAAAGTTGGACTTCCAAATCAAATTAAACATTCCAAATAAAATTAATTTACAAATCAAGGAAACCATAAAAAAATCAAATTCAAAAATTAAAATCAAGTCATCAAATAACAATAACCAAACTCAGAAACTAGGGTATCAAATCAGTAATTAATTATAACCAAATTAACTAAGAACATAAGTTTCATTTCATTTGGATATAAAAGTAATGCACTTTCATAAAAGCATCACACTTTCATATGAATAACATAAGAAATTTACTTCCATTAGAGCATTACACTTTAATTAAAGAGAAGCAAAATTACACAGGTACTACAATTTCAAACATATGATGTTCAATTAAGAAAATAACATATAAGGAACAACATCAGACTAAACCCTAACATATTCTTCAGCCTTCTTTTTTCAACTTCATTTGTGTAGGCTTGGATTGGTGATGATTGATAGACCTTATCAAAGCACCATCGATGAAGTATGTTGACCCGGATGAAGTATGTCGACACACATGAGTAAAGCACCATTGATGAAATCCACCTGGATTTGAAGTGGACTTGGATTTGAACTAGATAAAGAGGGACCAACCTTGAACCGGATCGGTAGGAACCAACGTCGATGATCTGGGTTATAAAAGGGGGTGAGAAATAAACTCTATTAAAATGACTTAATTACCCTTGCTTTAAATAAATTAACCACTTGGATTTAACAGAATTTAGGCCTTTAGGCCAATGAAGAAAGAGAAATAAAACATTAGGGATCATCCATGCAATTTTTAAAGATCAGGGACCAAAACAAAAATTTTGATAAAACTACAAGGACCAACCATGTAATTTACTTTAAAATCTTTATAATTCTTTTAAATCTTATAAAACTTTGTAATTTAATTATTTATTTTAGTTTAATAATTACAACTCATAATCAATAAATAATCTTAATAAATAAATTTATAAAATATTTATTTTAATTAATTAAAAATCACATAACTAATACCTAAACTTTATAAATTTATAAAATTATATTTTGTAAATTATAAAATTAGATTAAATTGAATTAATAACACATTTACTGCATTTGAATAATAAAAATAAATAAAATAATTAACTAATGAATTTTCTCATTGTATGAAAAATATATGGGTTCAGGTTTGAGTTTTGATCTGGTTGTCGAGACTCGATCAAAAACAATTTAATATATCGATCTTAGCTACCTTTAATGTGTAAGGGTAAGTAAGGTCATCTCCACAGGGAATATGTGAAAAGTGTTTAACTATTGCAACTCAATTAACGTAAAGACAAAAACTTTGAACTAAAGATTAACACTTTGAATGAATTAATGATCACGCATGCATAAAGCAAGAAACTTTAAAACGAATTTGACTAAATAATAAGAAACAATCACTTCCGAATCCTCAATTATGCAAGATCAACAAGTTATATGCCTCACTAGGGTTTGTAAAACTTAAATATCAAGATTTCAACTTTTGCTTAAAATAATAACAAAGGAACAATCTTTTAATACTCGTTCATTCACAATGTTATTAATTCTTCTATATCATACTACTTCTCAATCTTAATGAGTTTACGATGTAAGGAAACCGAAAAACTGATAATCTCAACAAGCAATTTTATTTATAATCGAACCTTTTAACTTAAACAAAATGTAGAATTACATTAATAAATCATTGTTTAACAAAACCCTATTGAAAACATATAAAAAATATTACTTAAGATAATTGATTTTCCCGGAAGCAATCACGAACGAACTAGCCACTCATGGTCTTCATTGAATCTTCACTCTTGTTTTGATGATGATCAATGATGATTTGGATGATATTGGGAAGCTTGAAAGCACCCAAAATATCCTTGAAATTACCTATTTTCGGCTGGGAAAAGTTCCTCCTCGAATTAGGGTTGGATTGTGTTTAAATAACTTGAAGATCCACAAAATTCGGCATGTTGTTCAGCAACCGCCTAGGCGTATCATACGCCCATGTAAGTGTTCCTATCCCCAACCTTCTATTATTTTGTCCAAATACGCCCACTGATATGCCGCCCATGCGCCGCCTAGCGTATTATACGCCCATATCCGGCGTATTATACACTAGTACACCTAAATTTGTTCCTTTTCTTGTAACTTTTGATATTTACATCTTCAGTCCTTGTAGTTCCTTGTTTTGCTTCTTTTCATCCAAAATAAGCCTCTTTTAGCTCCAAACACCTATAATTCAAAACACAAACAACTTGAACTTGTTCCACCATAATCATGATATAAAATCAAGCTTTTAAGTTAATTAAACACTGAATTATCACCACGTGATCAGGTTTACATTACCAAATGGGTCGGATGTTACAATGTTGACTTTGTCTTGTATTCTTTTTTTTTGTTTAATCAACTTGGTCTCTGAACTTGTATAATGAGATCTTCAGTCGACTATGATTATCATTTGAAAATCTTCAGTTTATGCTTTCCTTCTTTTTTTGTTTCTTTTGCATATCTTCTAAAAATATTAAGCAAAAGCACTATTGGCTCCATTATAGTGTGCATTTACCAACACTATCACATAAATGACAAAAAAAACTGAACTAAAACATTAAAAAAAATAAAAATAAAAAACTCATACCAGATGCTCCCTCAAGTAATCTATTGCCTGATGAAGAGATTATGATCAGCACACTATTGCATCATACAAAAATGTCAAGTATAAATAGAAGTGAAGATTAATTACAATCATTTGCAAGATAGTTTACACCTCGACTCAAAACCCTCTCTAACCCGGTTTACAAAAACTAGTTATTAATTTAAAATAAGTGTAAATCTTATAATCTATAAATGATGTGCTTTCTTTGTATTTGTAACATCCCACATTGGTTAGGAAGGAGAACGAAAATCTCTTTATAAGGGGCTGGATATCTTCCCCTATCAGACGCGTTTTAAACCCATGATTTCTCCCTAGTAGCGGATAATATCTGGTGAAATTTTCTGCTTGTTACAGTTGGTATCAGAGCCAGGGCCGGGGTGCCAGCGACGATGCTCGTCTCCCAAGTGGGGGAGAATGTAACATCCCTCATCGGTGGGGAATAGGAACAAAAGACTCTTTATAAGGGGTTGGATACCTTCTCCTATCAGATGCATTTTAAACCCATGATGGGGGTATTCTCTCCAAGTAGTGGACAATATCCGGTGCATTTTCCTGCTTGTTACAGTATTTACTTTGATAAATTTGAAAACTTGATGTTGCAAGCTTTCTTGCAAGTAATACATATTAGGTAAAGCAAGCTGACATGACCCAAAGCAAGGTAGCAACGCAGTACCCTCATAAACCGAAATGACAAGCGCAAACAAAATTCAAAACAAAGATCTATCAGCCCTGCACAATTTGAACTCAAAAAAAAAAGAACTAACCTATAAAGCTTTTTAAAAAATGAACCAACCTAGACTTTTAGAGAATGATCTCGAAACAAACCAAGCTCCAGCCAAGGTGAGTTCAAGCTTGAGCTAATTTACACATGATGTATTTTTAAAAACACCAACCGGAATACAAGTATTCTACCATCCGAACAAGGTTTCAAGCTTGGTGTCATAAAAAAAGATGGTAGCTCAAAGCAAATGTTCACAACATACATTCATTGACATAAAACATGATATAATAAAATATTTCATATATGAAACATGATTTTATATGTGTATAAAATATTTCAAAAAGGTGGTAGCTCAAAGCATATGTTCATAAGTTGTTTTTTTCGATATGTGTATAATATTGCTATATCATTTATAAATAAAACATGATTTTATAAATATTTCTTATAACTAAGCTATCATAAAAAGAACATATATGATGCTTTATCGTGCTACTTTGTATAGTAAAAATTACATAATACTAAATTAAATTTTATAATGCTATTATTGTGCTACTTTTCTGGAGAAACCTAAAGACCAAGAAAGGTTCACTAATATTTACGAGCCGTGCATTGGCCGGCAACATATTAGGGAGCAGATTTAGAAGACCAAAGTTCCGATCAACAATAATTAAACATAGATACATTACATCTTCACTATCAAAGATATTAAGTTTGATTTATGGACGAAGATTAAGTATACATAAGGTCACATTGACTGAATATATTGAAGCAATTTCAGTGTGGTGATGTTTCCCTTGATTCATATACTTATTATACCTAACCCTCAGAAAACTAGAAGAAATAAATAAATAGAAGTCATGATTGTGATATTATTTCTGAGCAAATTTAGGTCGTCTATCATATATATATATATATATATATATATATATATATATATATATTCTCATAGTTCAACAGAGCAACCTGATTGTGTTGCCTGGGATGTTGCATGGAGAAATCGGGTTGGTTTTTGTGATTTTGGTTAGCCATTTTAGTAAGCTTTGTCGTGAAGGAAGATAATAACAAAGGCGGTTTCTGGGTGAATTTAGGTTATCAAGATGTTGTAGATGAAGAGAGAAAAGTGAAAGAGGGGGAAACCGTTAAATATATATATATATGAAATGGATTTGAGACAAAGTTAATGCGAAAGGATAAACTTTGAAATCTGGATGTTGGTCCCACCTCTGAAAAAGTGTCCAAAAATAGTTTTCTTGGAAGTCGAAAATCTTCTGAAGGTAATTTGGCTTCGGAAGTTTTGATAAAAGCTTCCGAAGCCAATTTGGCTTCGGAAGATATTTCTAAGAGTTTTGAAAATTTTGCTTCGGAAGAAAAATACTTAGAGTATTTCTCACTTCATAGAGATAAGTATTTTCGGAAGAAAATTGTTCTTAAATAGCATGTGAGTAATTATGAAAAATATGACTTCGGAAGATATTAAGAGAATTTCTTCTGAAGGCAAATTGTCATATGCAGTTATTTGATATTAAAGACATAATTTGCTTCCGAAGTTAACTTAGTTTCTTCCGAAAGGAAATGTGTTCGAAATTTTTTTTTTTAAATCTAAGAAATATTTTCTAAAAGACTTTTCTTCCAAGATAGTTAGGGGCTTATGAAGGTGATAAAATAGACAACTACGGACACACAGATTTTAGAAATAATATTAAATTTAAGTTTAAGAAAAAGCTACTCAAAGTTAATCATCCCAATAGCTGATATGAGATACTTAAATCTCTGCTCATCAAAGGCCTTGGTGAACAGATCAGCATATTGTTCATTTGTGTGAACTTTGACTAGTTTGATTAACCCCTTTTCAAAATTATCTCTAATTAAATGATACCTGATGTTGATATGCTTGGTCCTTGAGTGTTGCACAGAATTCTCTGTAATAGAGATAGCACTATTGTTGTCTATGTGGATGGGAGTCTCCTTGAAGTTGAATCCATAGTCTAGCATCTGATTTTGAATCCAAAGCACTTGAGCACAGCAGCTAGCAGCAGCAATGTATTCAGCTTCAGTAGTTGATGCAGATACACAGGATTGTTTCTTGCATTGCCATGAGACTATCCTTCCACCAAGAAATTAACATCCCCCTGATGTAGACTTTGCAGTCATGTTGCAGCCACCATAGTCACTATCTGTATATGCATACAGATTGAAGTCAGAATTCTTTGGATACCAAAGGCCTAGTGATGGAGCACCTTTGAGATATCTTAGAATTCTCTTGACAGCAACCAAGTGTAACATCCTAGGGTTGGCTTGATATCTAGCATAAATACATGTGGCAAACATGATATCAGGCCTGCTGGTAGTGAGGTACATAAGAGACCCAATCATAGCCCTGTAGAGATGCTCATCCACACACTCCCCCTTAAGGTCCAAGGGAGTGGCTTCTTGCTATGGGTGTCTTTGCAACCTTGCAGCCAGTCATGCTGAATCTTGTTAGTATGTCCTGGACATACTTTGACTGACTTATGAAGATGTCATTGTCAACGTGCTTCACTTGAATTCCTAGAAAGATATTGAGTTCTCCCATGGCACTCATTTCAAATCTATTCTTCATCAGCTTCTCAAAGTCTTTGCAGAGCTTTGGATTAGTTGACCCAAAGATAATGTCATCAACATAAACTTGAACCAGCATTAAGTCATTCATGTTCCCTTGATAAAGAGAGTTCCATCTATAGTACCCCTTCTATAACCATGTTGACATAGGTACTGAGATAGAGTCTCGTACCACTTCCTTGGAGCCTGGTGTAGCCCATAAAGAGCTTTATCAAGCTTGCAGACATAATCAAGATGATCTGGATCTGTAAAACCAGATGGTTGTTTGACATACACCTCTTCATCAATCAACCCATATAAGAAAGCACACTTGACATCAAGTTGGTAAACCTTGAAATTCTTGGATGCAGCAAAGGCTAGGAATATCCTAACAGCTTCAAGTCTTGTACTGGAGCAAAGACATCAGTGTAGTTAATCCCTTCCTCCTGAGTATACCCTTGAACAACTAGTCTTGCCTTGTTTTTTATGACAAGTCCTCTATCATCTTTCTTGTTCCTGAACACCCACTTTGTTCCTATGGTAGTCTTCCCTGAAAGAAGAGGACATAGGTTCCAAACCTTTTGTCTTTTGAATTGAAGCAGCTCCTCCTGCATAGCTTCAACCCAACTTCCATCCTTTAGAGCCTCCTCAACCTTCTTTGGCTCTACTTGGGATAGAAAACAAGAGTAGAGACAAACATTTTTATCATGGGTTTGTCCTTTTGTTCTTACCCCCTTGTCAACTTCACCAATGATGTTTGTGGTGGGGTGAGACTTGTGGATCCTAAGTTGAGGGATCACAGTAAGTTGGTTGGAGAGATCTAAATTTGAAAAATTTTGATCAGGCAAAGTAGATTCTCCCATCACATCAGCACACTTTTCAAAGGAGACTTGATCCAATGAGTGTGTGACATCAATGATGTTGTCCTCCATGGAATGATTGTCAGCATCAAAGAATTCTTGATCACTTTCACCATTACCACTTTCTTCTACATTTGAAGCTCCTTCCCTTAGATTTTGTGCCTCTGAGCTGGAATTTGATGGCACTTCAGATGTATCAGTAGGATTTGTCATTGTTGTGCTGATAGGAGCTCCCATGTGCAGAATTTGTTACCACTGGAGCTGAAGTAGATTGATTTGAAGGTCTTCTCAGCTCAAATCTTAGGTTAGGATCTTCTGTTGATAGGTTACCCGTAGATCCTCAAATATTCTCACAAGAGTTGTTAAAATAGTTGGTAACTAAATCAAGATCAAACAATCAATCTGGACCAGAACCTCTCACACAAGGGGTGTGTTCATTGAAAGTCACATTGGCTGACTCATTAACTATTCTAGTTATGAGATTGTATACTCTATAAGCCTTGGCTTGAGAAAAGTATCGAAGAAAGTATCCATCATCTGATTTCTCATCAAATTTGACTATCTGATCTTTGGTATTCAAGATTGTACAAGGACATCCAAATGATCTGAGGAAACCAATGAAAGGTCTCCTTTTGTGCCACAGTTCATAGGGAGTCTTACCATGAGTCTTAACTATCAAAAATTTGTTCTGCACATAGCAAGCAATGTTCACTGCTTCTGCCCAGAAGGTGATAGGCATTTTAGAGTCAGACAACATGGTTCTTGCAGCTTCAATTAGTATCTTTTTTCTCTTCTCAGCAACACCATTTTGCTGAGGAGTCCTGGCAGCACTGTATTGTCTTGTAATACCCTTTTCATCACAGAATGTATCAAGGATTTGATTCTTAAATTCAGTTCCTTGATCACATCTTATGATCTTGACCTTGTGATCAGATTGATTCTCAATCTTCAGAATGAAATTCTTTAAGAATTTAGGAGTCTCATCCTTAGTTCTAAGGAAAAAGACCCAAGTAAATCTAGTAAAGTCATCTGTGATCACTAAACAATATGAGGTTCTTCCTAGACTCATTACACTGGTGGGGCCAAAAAGATCCATATGTAACAAGTGTAAGGGAGTAGTAATGGAGTTTCTTTCCTTTGGCTTGTGAGATACCTTATGCTGCTTCCCTTTCAAGCATATAACACAATGATCATCACTTGTAAACTCTTTCTTTGGCATTCTAGTTACCAAATCATTCTTAATTAATTTATTCATGTTTTTTAAGTTTACATGGCACATTCATTTATACCAGAGAAAAGACTCATCACTATTTGTTTTAGAAAAAAAGCAAGACACTTCTCCTGAAGGGGAAGTTTCATGCAAATCCATATTGTACATGTTCCTTTTCCTGGGGGTTTTGAGCAGTATATGCTCCTGACGAATGACCACCCCGGGCTTGAGAACAATGCACTCATGCTCAGTAAATAGCATGTTATGTTTTTTATCACAAAATTGGGATTCACTCAGTAGATTATATCCAAGCTCCATGACAAAGTTTACATTCTCAATACAGAGCTTACCATTTATGACCATGCCCCTTCCAGTAATGTAACCTCCTACATCTCCCGCAAAAGCAACAGGCCCTCCATCAATTTTCTCAAAAATTTGGAGTAGAGAGCCATTGCCTGTCATGTGCCTAGAACAGCCACTGTCAATGATCCACACATTCCTGTTGGTCTTTAGCTGTTCCTGCATAAAAAAAGATGATTAGTTATATTTGGAAACCCAAGCCTTGCTGGTCTTGGGCTCATCAATATCAACAGAAGACAATGCAACAGTAATTGATCATATGTTCAAGCTTTGAGGATCAGCAGCTATTGTTGATGAAGAACTTTTAGTCACATGGTCTTTCTTTGTCTTACACACCACCTTTGGAAGCTTAGACTTGACCTTCAATACTTCAGAAGTTTTGACAACTTTGGATGTTTTGGAGACCGGTCCTTCGGAAGATCTTGCTTTCACTGCAGCAGGCTTCAGTACTTCGAAAGCATTCCTTTCTTCCGAGACCAATTTTTCTTCCGAAGACAAGTTTTCACTTGTCTTCTTCTTCACTTTGGAGCTTCCGAGAGGAAAAGCTTTTCCTTTAGAAGCTAGCTTCTTTTTGATCTTCTCAGAAGTTTTCTTCTTGATCATGTGGACAGTGCTTTTAGGATTGTAAATGCAATCCTTAGCCAGATTAGAAGTACTGCCACACATGACACTATCCATCATTCTTCTGGAAGTCTTCCTTTGAGAGCAACACTGATCTTGATCACTCTCCATTTCCATCTTCTTCTTCACAGATGAAGTAGCAAGCCTTTTAGGGAGTGACTTGCTGTTGGATATGGATGGTTCAGGTTGTGCAGTAGTGGTACACAAAAAATCAACCTTCTTCTTGTTGTTGGGATGAGTTTGACAAGAACTAGAACCCCTGGTACGAGGATTCATGGTTGAGTATTCAGCCTTTACCACTTCAAATCCTGCAGAGATGAACACTTGTTTCTGCTTAGAGTTGAAAGTGGCCTTGATCTCTTGAGCTTTCTTGGACTTTTTTTGGCTCTTCTGATCAAGTTCTTTCTCTTGGACTTTGTCAACCCAACAGGATTCCTCTCCTCAGGAGAATAGTGACCCTTCTTAAGATGATCTTCTTCAATCTTATCAAATCCATCCTTCACTATCTCCTCTTCATCCTCTTCACTCATGGGGTCTATGAGGGGAAGCTCATCTTCACAAGTTCCACACCTTGGAGATCTTATAGATAGTAAGGAGTGTGGAGGAGCTATTTCAGTAGATTCCAGTCCCTGCTTATTCTGGTAACATACTTTGGCATGCAGAGATGAGGATATCATGTTCTTGAAGGTCTCTTCTTCAAGAACATATTTTTCTGTCCTGGCTTTGTTGATCATAAGCTCAGTCTGGCATTCAGTTAACTTAGTGATGAGATCTTTGATCTGAGTCCTGTAGTTGGTATGTTCATGTTTGAGATTTGAAATGATTTTCTCTAAATCTTCTATTTTTAATTTATATCCATTTTCAGCTCTTTTGAAATCAGATTTTAAGATATTTAAAGACTCAAGATCAGATCTCATCTCCAAATTATAGGACCTATATCTATTACTTTAGCAATACATTCAGGAGTACAAAGATGTTCCAATACCTTGGCTTCATCATGATCTGCCATTAGTGCTTGGTTTGGAGATGCATCTTCAACCTGAAAGCTCCAGTCAAAGCCTCCTTCAACAGCAACTGCAGCTTGCTGTTTTGGCTTCTCATTCTGGTTGGCTCAGTTGTCTGGTTTGTGCTTGGCCATCATTTGTTCTAGGTGCCTTGCACTCCCTATCAAAGTGTCCTATTTGGTTGCAGTTGAAACACTTCACCTTGCTTTTGTCCAGTCCAAACTTTCCACTGGCGGCATTGCTAGGAAACTTCCTCCATGTTCTCTTGTAGAACTTCTTGGCTCTGTGAGTTAGAAGAGCCATCTGCTAGAATATCTCCGTATATTCCAGATCATCTAGATGGATACAGTCCAGATCTTCAAGGGTGAAGAGAAAGTTTCCTGAACTCTCATCAGCAGATACAAAGGCATGAGAAGAGTTTGTCTCTTGGAATGGACTTTCTTGGATGTAGCTCTCCCTTGGTGTCTCAGGGAAGGTGATGAAAGGAGCCTTTTGTGAGTTGTTAGGGTAGCAGATGAGATGATGCTGTGGTTCTCTGCAATCCCTTTCAACCACATGGAGGGCTGAACTCTGCTGATGCTGGAGTTACCAGATGGATTTTGCATGTTGATCTCCATCTGGTAGCCACTGAGGATAGCATACAACTCTGTAAGAGTAAGAGTCTTAAGGTTCTCAGTCCTTTTGATAACAACATAGTAATGGGTCCACTGTCTAGGAAGAAAGGACATGAACTTCCTCACAATGTCCCTGTTCTCAAGAGTTACTCCTACATCCATTAGAGTATCCACAATCTCAACATACCTGAAGTCTTGTTGAGTCATGGTTTCACCTGTCTTGTAGGTGAAATCTCAACTGCTGCTTCAAGAGGTCCTTTTTGTTCTCTTTTGCTTTAGAGGACCCCTCATACATGAGCTTTAGTGCATCCCATAACTGCTTGGCAGTTTTGTACTTCTTGAAGCCCTGTAGATGGGAGTTAGGAAGAGTTGTTTGGAGGGCAGTCATGGCTTTCTGATCGATATCAATCTTCTTTCTATCTTCTTCAGAAAAGTTAGCTACCTCCTTTGGTATCATGCCACCTCCAGCAGCAGCAGCTGAAGAGGTGCATGGAATGTAAGGTCCTGAGACAACAGATTCCCACATCCTGGAGTCTTGAGACTTGATGAAGCCTTCCATTCTTTGACGCCGAGTATCAAAGTCTTCAGGAGTGATCAGTGGGGACTTTGTCATTTGAAAGAGCTGCCATTTGAGTTGTTAAGTGTTTTGTGAAAGTTGAGAGATCTAAGATGATGAGATCTTACAATCAAGAGTCTGGAAAGCTCTGATACCAATTGAAGGACCGGTGAAAGTGTTCAATGCAAATCAGTTTCACAATGAGGAGAGACTTAGAACACTTAACAAATCAAATAGGGAACTTGAACTTTTATAGTGATACTAAGAAACACAAGTAAACAAAGAGAGACAAAAACTTAAGAACAACAGAGAAGATTGGTTTTCGAGGATTAAGTATATTGCTCTCAAGTTCTTTTTACAAGTGTTACAAAGCATAAAAATAAAATACAAGGACCTGAGATACTTTATACTACATCCTACAACCCGCCATACTTTGAATGCCAGCTAGAAACACTAATCTAGACAACAAGATCAATGTAAAGTCAAAAAAACAGATTGCCTTTTGACTAGTGACTATGACATGCCATAGCACACATCCTAATGAAATACAAAAAGGATAAAAGTACATAAAATAGAAAGTTGAAGACTCAAGACCATAATCTACAGCTTCCTAAAGCATGGACCTTTTCACCAACTTGTATAAGTTGGTGAGTCTGCAGAGTGGCAGCGGAAAGTTGGTTAGCTTTTCTGAAAAGTTGTTGATCAGAGAAAGCATGTCTTCTCTGTCTTCGAAAAACATAAGTCTTCTATCTTTAAGACTTCGGAAGACTTTGTCTTCTAAGCTTTGAAAAACTTCATCTTGGGCTTCGGAAGATTTGGTTTTTGTAGTGTGTAAAACTTCCGAAGTAACTTCTACCATGCACAAAGTACATGCATGCATGAACCACCTTCACTGTTCTGAATGCATCAGCCTCTTTCAAATGCCTTACACATACATGCATACATACATACATACATTCATACAGGCATACATGCATCCATGCAAGCATGCATGCACACATACATTTAGGGTTTAGGGTTTAGGGTTTAGGGTTTAGGGTTTAGGGTTTAGGGTTTAGGGTTTAGGGTTTAGGGTTTAGGGTTTAGGGTTTAGGGTTTAGGGTTTTAGGGTTTAGGGTTTAGGGTTTTAGGGTTTAGG
>CM046467.1:4485000-4627500 GCA_025506415.1 Flaveria robusta
GTTTTTATTATGTGTTAGTTTATTTTTCATATTGCTACTGTTGTTTTCCTATGGTTTGTTTGTTGTTTTCTTATACGTTATTAGTCTTGCTTTAATTGTTTTTCTTTGTGTTACATGTCAAAATATCACATAAAAATAGCATGTTTTGTGTTGTTTTACACTGATTGTGCTTGTTTACCATAAATCAACTAAAACATATTGTTTTATGTTAAATAGTCGCATCACATATTGTTTTATGTTAAAACAACAGATAATGGGTTGTTTTACGCGAAAGTAGCACAAAACTTGCTTTTTAGCATAAAAGCAGCTTATAACATCCTGTTTTACGTGAAAATAACACAAAACGTGTTGTTTTATTTGAAAATATCTGAGGACGTGTTATTTAACATGCTACCAACATATGAAAACGTTATAGGATGTGTTATTTTACGTTAAAGCTATAGCAAACGTGCTGCTTTATTATAAAACAACACAGAACGTGAGTTTTTTAACTTGTTATTTTAGTATAAACAACACACAAATGAATGTTGTTTAATATATCTTTTACCCTAAACAACACAAAATAGGACCTTATACCATAAAACAATACATAACGTAAAACACATAGAAGGAGATTTTTTATTATTAAACAACGCAGAATGCACTATCTTATCTTAAAATAACATAATTTCAATATATTTTTAACTGACGTTTTAACATAAGACAACACAAAACGTATTGTTTTACCCTTAAACAGAACCAAACGTGTTGTCTTACTGTAAAACTACACAAAAGTGGTGGCTTACCGTAAAACAGCACATAACGTGTTGTTTTATTATATAACAACATATTTTCGTAACAGTCAATTTTCTTATTTAAAACAAGAGAAAGCAACCAACAAGTATTGTAAAATAGGGTGAGTTGGGAGCATTGATGACCCACTTGAAGATGTACAACATAAAGGAGAAAAGATTGATGGCTATGGTGACAGACATTAAGGTAATTATTTAATACAATAGAAATAAGAAAGTTTTGATAAAAAAAAATATGATACTGTCACGTTTCCTTCATAATTACTCTTTATTTAGAGTAAGAAGATTGAACAAACATACTTGTACCTTAACCAAATAATTTGATAAATTAATGTATTAAATACATATATGTACATATTTGTATTCATGAAATGTTTCTTCTTTCAAGCTATTTGACAATTGTTTATAGATTTTGGTCATATATTCTTACTATAACAAAAGAAAAATAACTAACAGGATACTTGATATAATCATATTTTTTCTTATCAAATTTTTTTTATTTTTCTCTCTTATTAAATAATTGACTTAATTATTTATAATGTTATTTAATTTTGTTAGATTAAAAATAATTTTTTTAATAAATTAAGAAAAAAAAACTTTTTATTAATGTTAATTTTTAAGAAAATAACTAATACTAATAAACCTTTACATTACGAGACACATGTCGTCATCATAATCACTCTTATAACCTTTACTATTGTGTTTTTGACTCCATATTTTCCGGATTTTCCTTGCACCTACCACAGTTGAAACTTAACTGTGTAGAACATAATGTGATCAACCATTCAACCTTGCTTATGAGATAAGAAATCAGTTTACTATTTTGTTGAGAACTAGTTGTTTGCACGAGATAAACTAACCCGAATTTGAATCTGTTCTTCAAAAATGCCAAAACCCTAGATAACTCTAACAAAATTCCGCTTTTGGTCCACAGACGATGATTTCGGTATGCTGTTAATCCTAAATTCAAAGTTGATTAAAGTTCTTCAAACGAAATCATCCCGAGCGAAGATTTAATGGTTGAAGATTCAATATCTATTGTCAAACGAACTCATCCCTGCAATTCACACTTATCAGCTTCAGGTAACTAATTCGATTTAGCTTTTCATGTTTTAATGTTTTTTGATTGAAACATACTCGTTTTGAATAAGGTTACTATCGTTTTCCCCTAATTTACTATCTGATTTTGTGAATTCCTTGACCAGTCCAAGGCTGGGGATGATTATGTTTGATGATATTCCTTTGACAAAATTACTAAGCTTTAACCTAAGCTTCCCAATTTTAGTTGAATCTGATTGCTTTTGTGCAATTATGTTTGCAGGTTTTATAGCATTGATTTCGATCCTACTTTTCACATTCACTGGTAGTAGAACAACTGATGTCATCGGTGCACATGATAAATTGTTAAATGAAACACAGTTGGCAGCTACAATTGAAGAAAAAGAAGTATATTTATCTGAAATTGATCAAGCTCAGGTATACTTTATCATTTATTTGGCTTTAGTACTTTTATCATTAAGGAAAAAAAGCTTGGAAATAACGATTCGATCGAGAACGAGCATGCTAGCTTGTAAGTTTTATAATTTTGTTTTTAATAACGTAGATGATTCTTGAGTGGATCATATTATAACCATTGATTTTGTCCCAAGTCACCACATCCTTCACATACAGCAAAAACATGACCTCCTTGTGGTGTTCTATTTTCTCTATTGTAATTCAAACTCACTAACTGAAGTATCAACATTTGATTGGCTCTTTCTAACTCTTCTAACCTGTCAGTGGCACTAGTAGTACATGCAGATCTGACAATAGCATGCTTTTTCTTCCTATTAGATTTAGTTTGTCTTTTTGAGTTACCGCTATCTTTTCTAAGAATTTCCAATCCACTTCCACATGATTGGAAAGAAATGTTCATCCCATGGTGGAATTCACATCTCGGATGTCATCGGTGGATAGACCATCATAAAACGCATTGATTAACTCCCATTGTGGTATACCATGATGGGGGCAATTTCTTAACAATTGTTTAAATCTTTTCCAAGCCTCATAGAAAAGCTCGCCTTGTTGTTGTTGGAAATTCCGAATGTTGGCCCTCGCATCACTTTTCCTTAAGGTGTGTAATATTCTTCTAAAAACTATTGTTGCATAACCTCCAATGTAAAGATCCTTGCGGATGGCAAATATAAGAACCACTATTTCGTAGCACCCTTTAATTTAAATTGGAACAATACTAACTTGACTTGATCCGGTGTAAACCCTTGTCCTCCAATTGTTCCACATACGAAATCAAATTTAGAAATATGAAGGTAAGGTTCCTTAGTTCCTTTACCACAGAAAGATGGCAACATGTTCAAGCCTTGTGGTCTCACTTTAAAGGATCTACCATGTGCAACAGGACTTACTATTTGAGATTAGTTAATGGCAATTTATGGGTCGAAAATGGCTTTCAACTCCTCGGATTGGGGCACGATGATGGACTTGTGGAAGACCATAATGATATTGAGGAAAACCCGGTTGAGGATATTGATTCATTGGTTGCCTAATGGCTCTTGGTGGACCTTGATGAGTTATTTGAATGATTGGATTGAAATGGTGATTATATCCTCCCAGATTTTGATAACCATAGTTAAAACCAATTCCATCTTCATCTCCTCCTCCATATTCAGCATTTGGATTTTCGTGTTCTATTCTATCATCCCAATTCACTACCCAATTCCTCATGTTTTCTTCAGTATTAACACTATCATTCCGGCTGGAGTTTGATTGATTAAACTAAAACGGAGGATTCCTTGGAGCATCATAGTTGACATTTCTTACTGGTTCTTGTTGAATGGGTTGATTAGGTTGTGGATATGCAAGAGGCTCATCAACTACATGAAATTGTAGTGGTTGGGTCATTAGGATTGCTGTTTGGGTTCAACAATAAATAAAATGAAGCTTACCAAATGATAATCACAGCCGATAGAAGATCTCATTATACAAGTTCAGAGACCAAGTTGATAACAACAAAAACAACAATACAAGACATTTCAACATGACAAAGTCAAAATCAAGACAAAAAGAAAAGTCAAAACTAGGTCATGTTGTAACAATAGTATAAATAGACCCACTAGTGCATTTTTGCAAGTGTAGTTGTTGTGTGTGTATGTTTCTTATGATGTGAATCACCACCCAAGGAGAATTAATCCTTGCTTGGGTGGGTTTGATTTCATCATCCATCTATGATTCTCATTGTAATTTATTCATCAACATCAATGAAATCATAACATTATCATTATCCATCTCTTTGTTCTTTGATTCACACACATACACCCATCTTAATTTTGATTTCTGGATCTGAACGTGATGAATCCTAAGATCCAAGCTCATTGAATCTAAAATATTGATTCTGCAAATGTTATCAGAGCTGTTGGCTACTGGATTCATATAGTTTTCAGATCTAGTTTCAACTTTATGATGTCAAGAACAAAGAAGAAAATCAAAAGATGAAGAACAAAGTCACTATTTTTCTAAAAGAAGAAAACCCATCTGTTCATCTCAAAATCAAAAAGAAAAATCATCAGATCTGTTCTAATATGGTATGATATGAAGAAATATATTCATTTGCTGGATTATTTCTTCAAAAATCGATGCAATGGAACAAGATTCTACTTAAAAATATGAAGAAAACAATAAAGAAAAAGGCTGAGTTCATGGATGTTGTTTTTTGTGGATCATCATCTTCAAAATCAATCTAATTAGCAGGCATGTTCACTGCTATAATCGATCTGATGACTCACAATCGAAGATGGTTCATCAATGGTCTTCAAATCTAGTCAAATGTTTAATGATTTGAATGATTCATCTTCAACATATAATCGAATCATATGAAACAAGCTACCCTAATTCATCAGTTGCTGATTCTCGCATTTGTTTCAAGTGTACAGACTATTAATGTAGATAAAAATGCGGATGTTTAATTGTAATGCGGATGATCAACTTATGAAATGAGAATGAGTGGAACAAATCATCAAGAAATGTGGATTACAACTAAACAAGTGCGGATGTAGTCAAAGACAAATGCGGATGAAGATAAGGAAATGCGGATGCATTACCGGTTAATGCTGATGCACTGATGAAAACTCAAAACAAATGCGGATGATATTCAACAAATGCGGATGATGGATACAAACAAATGCAGATACTTTGTGAGTTATGAAAAACAAATGCTGATGCATGTTTAAAGAAATACGGATGCATTGTGTACTAATGCGGTTGCATTATGTACAAATGCGGATGGCTTATGGAAGATCAGAAAAACAAATGCACATGGTTAGTTGTGATACAAATGCGGCTGTTAAAGAATGCGGATATGTTAGCTGAACAAATGCGGATTAAACTTAATCAAATGCGGTGATCAAACTACAAATGTAGATGAACATCATCCAAATGCATTCGAATACGTAAGAACAAAAGATGAATAGATGAGGAAAACATGAATGCGGATGATCGCAACCAACAGGCACATCAATTTTGTGCATTCAACACAAAGAAAACAACAATAGATTTCAACTTTGGTCACAAAACCGCTGCGTCATTCAAGGATTTGTACAATTGTTAGAAACTCTCTCTGAAGTTCATGATAATACAATCAAAGATGATATTTTGCACCCGTGTCTGACTACTGAGCAGAACGGATAGACGGACTTTAAATCAAGGGGACAAATGATTATCCAAAGAATGTCAGATTATGAAGTCTTTTTAAAAATTCAAAAGAATTGAAGTGTTTTCAAGATTGATTCATGTTGCTGATACAATTTATTGAAGTTCAAAGCCTCATCATATGCCTAATACATTTATAATCCTTAGAGTTGTGATATGAACTGTAATCCCAAAGTGATACGACACATATCCAATACCAAGAAGTATTCTCAAGAGATTCTATCCTTTGTCAGAAATATATTAGGATAAGCTTAATCTGAGGGGGAGAACTATAGTGAATTGTGTCAGAATATCAGTTGATCTAGAAGACATGTGACAAAGAAGATCTTCAATTTCAAAGTTTGGCAAACATTAGTTTAGAAGGTTTGAATATTGATTAAAATGATTTATGTCCAGAATGTTCAAACAGTCCAAAGTGAAGGTATTGTTGTATGTTTTCTCGGTGAACAATAGAAGTAGTTAGGTTGATATTATGAACAGTTCACTTTTGAGTCTCTTTTTGGTTGATTTTATGTATATATTTTGATTATGAATGATTTTTGTCTAATTTTGTTGAGACTCATAATTGAGCAATGTTCATAAGATTTTTCAAGCAAAGAAACAGTGAAGGTTGAGGAAGTTTCTTGTATTTTCAATATGTATGCGTATTAGAAGTGGAATAATTGCCAATAAACAATTCAATCACCAGATCAATAGAATTTCGTTCAAGATCTGGGTAGATTTTGAGATGAATCCAAGAGCCGAGGCTCTAATACTAATTGACAGGGTCCGAGAATGGATTCTCAGTTGTTGTGACTTCAACTAGGATCGAATATGATGATTGAGTCAGTGATTAAGTAACGGAAATACAGAATCACAGAACATTAAATGCTGAAAATACTCATAAATGCTTTGTATATTAATGTTGGTAAAACAAGTTATAGTAGGTGATAGGGTTTTCAATAAGTTGACATGAAAACCTTAAAACTTCGAAACTTGAGTACTGAGGAATCTTACAATCGGAAACTTACAAAAGTAGGGTATTCTATTCTATTTATAGGCTAACATTTTGCTTGTACAAAATGACTAAACTACCCTTACAACTATACATCAGAATACTAGTCTAAGTACAAAAAGTAATCAGCATTTGTAGTTGTTCATCCGCATTAACTAATGTGGATGCCTTGATCTTCATCAGCATTTCTTCTATTGATCTTCAGCATTAAGTATGTTCATCAGCATTGACAAATGCGAATGAACAAATACGTATGCGTATTTGTCTTTGAACATCTGCATTGGTTAATGCGGATGAACAAATACTTGGCCGTATTTGTTCTAGCTATCCGCACTAGTAGCATTTGTTCTTTTGGTCATCCGCATATACTAATGCTCATAGCCGACACTTAGCTTTATTCTTCTATTTCTTCACCCGCATATCTTCTTGGACTTGTCGGATTTTCCAATAGAACAACCTTCAACCACATCTTGAATTGGCATGTATGATCCTTTTAGGGTCCAACAATACTCCCCCTAAGGATTATACAGCCTTTGTACTTCAAGGGTTTGATGGTGGTGGAGGTTGTGAAGATTCTGTTGGTTCTTCTACTGGTGCTTGGACTAATGATGATGGAGCTGGTGCTGGTTCTGCCATTGATGGATCCAAATAGCTTTTATCATGTTGGAGAAGTCTCTTGCTTCAGCCATCTTGTCTGTGCTCAGAACATGAATCTTCATCTGGCTCATAGTAAAAATAGCTTCAACAGGCATCTGCCTCAAAGATATAGGTTCCCATACTAATATTATGGAAAGCCCATCTCTGTGAATCAATAAAGATCCATCGGCATCCACCTCAAGCTTCTTCTTCTTCTTCTTTCTTTGTTCTTTCTTCTTGTTAATTCTATCGTAGGCCATCTTCAAGATCTTGATGCATTTCAAAAAGAAATACATATCAGCTTCCCCAAGCATGTTATCTATCTTTCTAAAGTGCCTTGTGAAGATGTAGTGGATATAAGATTCATCAAGCTGTGTCACCTCATATCCACTAAAATAGCCTTATCTTTGCACCTTCTTTCCTCCCCATTTCCTTTCAAGAACAACTCATAAGTCTTTTCATCGTAAAATACATTTGAGATTGCCTTTGTCTTGTGAGTTCTAGCAACCATCTTTCTTTTCAGTGATTCAGTTGGTTTTACATTCAATTTAGGAAACACCAAATCTTCAGTCCCTTTTCTTTTTGTCTTCTTCTCAAGAGGATTTTTGACCGATTTGTCTTTCCTGATGCAGATAGCTTTGATAGATTTGAAGTTATTTGTCCCCTTGAACATCTTCAAAATATCTTCAACCTCATATCCTTTGTACATGGCATTATGGTTTATCAACTCAAGCTCTACCAATTCTTTCAAATCATGTGTCTGCAAGGAGTTCCCAAGAGCAGTGTACTCTGTGAAGAACTGAACTAGCCCTGCTACTCTCTTTACGATGAACATATTCTAGTCACTGTCATACATCCACTTTGCCTTCTAGAGTAGACACACCCTTGGTTAACTCTGGAATGGTTAACCCCTCTTGCAGTTTCAATTGAGAAGGTTCAACAAACCATTCAGGATTTCTGTGAAGCATGGGTGCCAAGACATCATGGTCATTAGAAGTGAGCTGGACATCTTGAGCAGACACTCTTGTTCTAGGCTTCCTCCCTACAACCTTTTTTTCTATTTTCTTCAATCTTTCTTTCTTGTCATTAATCATCTTGAGGATTGCAGCTCTGAGGGAATTAGTTTTCATGTTGTCTAGTTTTCTTCTTGTATAACCTTGTTCAGAAAGATAATCCTCTATTTTCGTATCAATCATGCTGTAGGAATCAGGATAATGTGATAGATGTGCTTCATACTGTTGAGTTTGAGTTGGTGAGAATGAAATTGGTGACCTGTCTCAGTCACATGAACAGGATCACGAAGTTTATTCAACTTGTTCACTTCTTCCACCATTGCCTCATAAGTCATACCAAATACTTCATCAGCATCATAACCATGATTAATCAAGAACATGGCTTTAACCATCAAATCATCGGTTTGAGCTTTCTCCACCATCTCTTCAACAGAGAATTCAACCTTCACAGGACTATCCCTAACAACGGGTTCATCAATTTGGCTTGCCTGATAACCTCCTTTTATCTCTCCTTCTTCCAAGATAATCACTTTAATGTTTTTTTTTATTTGATCCTCAGCCTTCTCATGCTTGTCTGGAAACTAATCTATGGCCGCAAGGCTTCTCGGAGCATCTTTTTGCTTCTTTTTGACTGGTTCCTCTTCTTCTATAGGCTTTTTTTCCCTTGGCTTTCTCATATAAGTACTTTCTCTTCTTGGAATAAGTATGCATACGTGGTCTAGATGAAGGAGGATTCAACTTGTTGTCGTTTCTTTTCTTTCTCCTGCTTCTTAGCTTTTTCTTTTTCTTTGATTTCTTCACATAATCTTCTGATAAGTTCTTTTTGCTCATCAGATAAAGAAATAGCAGGAACCATCTGTAAGCTTATATCCTTTTCTAATGGCACAAGAGTATGGGGAATTATCATAATGGGTTCAACCGGAGGTCTTGGATCTCTAACAAAATCCCAGAAGTCATCATCAATGACAAACACTCCAGATGAATAGATGTCTAGTTCTTCAATCATCTATTTCATCTTAGATTGTTCATCAAATTTTTCTTCATATGTTTGACCAGAATAGACAATCATAGTCATACTTTCCTCTTCTTCCTTAATCTCACTGTGTTCAGTCTGCTCTACAGACTCAGAAGTCTTCTGTCTCTTGGCAGGGGGAGAGTCATCATCATTACTACTACTATCACCAGAGACACTATCATCTTCTTTTGTTCGTTCTTCTTTCTCACTCTCATCACCCTTGTCTTTATCAGAATCATCATCATCTTTCTCTTCTTTTTCTTCAGCTAACTCTTCTTTGATCTTTATCAACATTTCCAGTTCTGGAACTCTTTTTGTTAGAGCCTCAATATGTCTATGCAGATTAGCAATAATGTGTGTTTGAACATCAAGAAGGTTCTCTTGCTCTTCCATTGCAATTTTTTAAATGGTTACAGCATCCAAATATCCACTTATTTCTTCTTTTGCCCAATTTTTTAAATGGTTGCAGCATCCAAATATCCACTTATTTCTTCTTTTGCCTGATCAAGAGCTACTTTGAGTCTGTCAATCTCTTTATCTTTTTCTTTTTTCTCAGACTCATATTTGGCTTTTAGCTCTTTAAGCTCTTTCTCCTTCTCATCTAACTCTAGAAGTCTGTCTCTAATAATCCATACTTTCTATTAAGGAGTTTCCCCATTCTTGCTACTTTCAACAATAACTTAGAAATCATCTCATCCTTGGCATCAGGATGGTTAACTTCAGATTCTACATAGCTCTTTGAAGCACCGGCCTCTGATTGAACTTGACTTACAAGCCTCTCATGATGATGATCCTCCTCATCCGAAGATGATTCAGATCCATCTGATGATGAACTGGTAGATTCACTAGAATCAACAGATGCAGCAGCTGCTGCGGGAGAAGAATGAACAGGAGAAATGTGATTAGTGTAAACAAGTGATACTGATGAAGAATGAATTGGAGATGATCTAAATGGTGATAGAATGTCATCTTCTTGAGCAGAAGGCCCAGTGTGAATATCACCACCTATATCAACATGTGGTGACACTGGCCTTTGTCCTTCATCAGCTGCTTTAGGATGCTCATCAACAGGTTGTTGATCATGAGCAGCTTGTTATTCTTCTACAACTTTTTGCTCATGAGCAGGATCATCTTGTTCATCAGAAGCTTCTTCTGGATTTATCTGTTGCAACATCCATGGAAGCAGAGGAAAGAAAGTTCCACTGTAGAATTTCCGAGGGTCCCTTTTCTTGATGTACTTGTATGACATGGCATTGTAATGGGGAATGTCCATTATAGGGCCTTCAGGCACAATTTCAAGAAAGGCTTCATTAATGAAGCATTGTAGAAACCTTGGATACATCAGAAACATATGCCTTCTTCCTTCGTGAATGTTGGATACTAAGCCATTAAACACATAAGCAGACATGTTGAATTGTTTGTTAGTGCATAAGGCACAGATAGCTGAAGATGTGGTGATGGGAATATCATTCCAACCAGTCTTCTTTTTAGATAGGCAATCTCCATTGCAAATCTACCAATCCCTTAACTATTTGCTTTCCTTCAAAACCTCCTTCATAACTGATATTGGCAAAAAAGGTCATGATCTCATCTTCTTCCGGTTCTAGGGGAGAGTTGGCATCATCTCCAAACTGTAGACACTGTCTCATAGTTTGTTTAGTGATGGCAAGTGTATGATCAGTAGTGATTCTTCCAGATATGGTCTTTACTCCATCAACATCAGTTACTTCAGCAGTTCCCCAGAAAGACCTAATGAAGTTCTCATAATTGATGGGTCTAGTTATGATGGCATAGGCTACTCCATGAATCTAATCATGTCTCTCAGCCCTTCAGTTTCTAGAACATCCGGATCAAGATATCCACTAACATTATGAGCTTGCTCCAAGTCAGGTTAGCCATAGACCTCTGCATTCGAGACACATGAGTTAGTAATTAACTAACAGTGATCAACTCATACAACTAAAATCAAGTTTGACTTTTCTTAGTTTGACTTTATCTGGTCAAAATTGAGATTTCTGTAGGTACTGTTTCATAGGAATTTGACATATCTTGATTTTGTGATAAATAACCATTTATGTTGTATTTTTTGCTTATTTTTGATGATCTTTGTTGTTTTGAGCATCTTTTAAAACTGAAACAGAGGATTTGTCTTCAACATTATCAGTTCTTGGTTCCCTTATTCATACGATGAACCTAGGGTTTGAAACTCGATTGATTTTTGTATTCACATGATCATCAGTTTCATTAGACTTGAGAATGTCATTGAAATCCATTGTTTATGGTTAATTTTATGAATCTTTCTTGACCTAGGGTTCTATGTTCATCATTGTTTCGATAGTTAAGATATGCAAATCCATTGATTGTCACCTTGTTCTGATACTACGTTGGCTGAGAATTTAAATAGAGGTGAAATGGGGTTTGATGAACAATTGACATAGTAGGTTTGTGATGATTTGGGATGATGGTTGAAGAATAGTAGGAAAACGCTCGTCGCACTTTAAGTTCTCTCAAATTTGAGAAGTATTAAATGACTCTCATTAATGTGTTTAAATAGTCCATTTAATGGATTTCTCAAACTTTGCAAGTTTTTGAACAAATGCGGAGGTTTGGTTTTTATACTGTAGCAAATGCGGTAGGACAAAACTTATCAGTATTTGTGTACTGTAGCAAATGCGGAAGTTTTTGACTTGAACGCATTTGTGTACTGTGACAAATGCAGGTATGTAAAACTTTCCGGCATTTGACCCTGTATCAAATGCGGAAAAACAATTTGACTTGTCCGCATTTACATCAACAAGTTCGAATGAACAATTGAGCTGTCCGCATTTCTTGACCTTCAACCACATTTGTTAATGCTGATGGATGTTAGTATTTCTGTGTTTTGACTTATCTATCCACATTAACTGAGGTTCAACCACAAATCATGATAGAAGAGTGTGAGCATAATTTTTATTTATTTTTGTTACAAATACACAACAATAACAGCATTGATCAAGTCAATCACATTTGGGAAATACGGCTGAACAAAACTTACCCGTATAGAGAAATGTGGATGAACAAAATGTTAACCGCATATAGAAATGTGGAAGAACACTTTTGTCCGCATAAGTTTTCAACACTTCAGAACTTGTTGTACACATTTGTTTTTGAAACAAAGGCGGAAGAGTTAACTTGTCTGCATAAGTTTCACTTGTGTTTTTCTTGTACAAAACTATGACCCGCATTGGTTATATGCCTGGGTTACCTTCACCCGCATTAACCAATGCTCTTACCCGCATTAAAATTTGAACTTGTCAAAAATTAATGTTTCTGCTGTGGATAGTTTTGTCTGTTTTTGTGCTGATTCTTTGACTTTTATGAAGATGAGTCTTCTGCTTTCATTGTTATGAAGCTGGGTTTGTTGCTTTGACTTTTATGAAGATGAGTCTTCTGCTTTAACTATTATGAAGCTGAGTCTGTTGCTTTGACTTTTACGAAGTTTTGACTATTGCTTGGATTGTCAATATTTGCTTGGATTGAATTATACGTCAGGTGTGATACAAGTTTCCAAGTTTTGATTGATCTTGGACTTTTGTGCTTCCAGATATCTACATATACTAGATACTATGGTATAACTTCCACACCAACACAGTCAACTTTCTGATTTTATATTTTTACGAAAAGCAACAACTCTACATAATGGTTTAATTTTAAATACTCCCCCTAAAGTTTATATCCATAAGGGATAGAAACTTTACAGGTTTAAAATTTTAAAGGGAAATTTTTTTTGTGATTTTGTGTTTTCCTATCTGTACATGAAGAGGAAGTATACCTTACTTGGGATCATATCAATCTTACCTTTCACAAGTGCAAGCAGTTGTTAGTAAAATACACATAATCAAGAACATATTAATTGTAGGTATATTTGTCCTTTTAAACTCATGCTTGGTTAATATTTTGATGCATGTGATCTTTATCATGTTTTGAGTGAATCGAGTATTCAACATGTACCTCACACTCAACAGCATGGCAAGATCAACCACCCGCATGAAATGCATGGTAGAACTTTTTCGTAACTTACATGACCGGGTCATTTAAATTATGAGATCTCATTTGATTGATCCTCAATGGAATTCTTTTACTTTGATCCTTATATTTATTTGATCCACATTGGGATTCTTTTTGCACTTCACTTTGGAAGGTGATCCACTTTGGGATTCTTTTCGTTCATTCACAAAGTATGTAGTCTTTATCAATTCATCCACATTGGATGTGTTTCTCATTGGGAATATTTTTGGATCATGACATCAGCACTATGTGCCAATTTCTCTAGATCATGGCTCAGCAAAACAGAAGAGAAACTGATGTGGGTGAATGAGATTCATAAGGCATCATTACCTAGTGTGTTTAGGTTGCTACACACAAACACACATTCTTGGATAAGCTAATACTTATACTCTGAGATGAATGCTTCACAGTTGAATATGATCTTTAGTTCATCACAGCATGTATCTTCTTGTCCAAGCTGAGCCTACCCGCATATGAGATAAGTGATGCCAGTCTTTCAAAGTTTTGAAATAAGCACGGTGAATGATATAATGTGTGTCATTCGGTAATTTTCCGTTACCAAACTCCGTTAGTTTCGTTAGGTCTTGCATACACATGTCGTGAGCACACACTAGTTGTCGTTGAACGTTGGTGACCTAACAAATAACTTATGTTAACTTGAATAATTATAATTTTGATAATTATCATGTGATTATGTGAATCAAGGTGTTAAGTGTTGTTCTTTTAAGTTATGAATTTCACCTTAGCATGTGACTATGTGGATTATAAAATGCTTATGGATGGTGATTATTATTTGTCTTACATATTATTAGTTGGTTCATTAAGTTTTAATAATAAGACATGAAAAATGATTTAAAAATATTAAAAAGTTAGTTTTACAATTTATAAAAGTTGAAAGGGGTTAAAAGGAAATTACTTACCATATTTAAACAAAAAAAAAATGTAACCCTAGCCCCCACACCCCATTTTCGGCCGACAACCATCCCAAACACCCCTCTCTTAGTGATTTTGATCAAGAACAAGCATCAAGAATCGATTTTGGATTAGTTCCAAGAGTTAGCAAGTGTTAATCATCATCTTTACACGTTTTAAGGTGAGTTTCTAACAAGATTTTCATAGTTTTGATTTATGTTAAACCCTAATTTGAAATTGGTAAAGAAAAGTTGAAATTGATGATTGTTTGATGATGTTATGTGGTTAGTTAGGTTGTATGAATGTTGGGTTATGATGATTATGCAAGAAATCCATAATTTAATCATATAAATCATACGTTGCCTAAGGTCGAAACTTTTCTTCATGGAAATTTATGTTTTGATGATTGGCATATGTTAGATGGATTGTTATGATTGCTATGAACTAGATTAGGGATGTTATTGATGAATTTGGGATTGAAGTTGATGAAAATATAGATTTTGGATATTACTTTCCCAAAAGGGAAACTTTATTGATGTGAAACATTGGATTGTGTGAATTGGGCTAGTTTATGATGTTAGGAGCATGCTAGATTGATCATGGATGATGTCTAATGTTTTAGGTTATGATAGTTGGGTCATTTGGTTAGTTGATGAATCAATGGGAAAATGCAAGTGTTCTTGGAAAATGTGCAAGTATGGCATTTTGAACAGTTATGAAGTTGTGGTGCAATATAGTAATTGAATATTTTAAAGTTGGTTTTTGAGTTGTATGAATTGTGTCTAGGTATGTGATGATGGGTATCATACATACGTGCGAATTTGAGGCCCCTACCTTGTAGGATTGGCCGGGTTTAGGATGTGTAGTCGTGACTTGCTCCACATGGCACGTTGTGAGTGACTAAACCCAACATGTAAACTATAGATTTGTTTAGTTGTGAACATGTTTACTATGATGGTTTGGTTTGCATGTGTTGTATGATAACCTAAGTTAGCATAAAGATCATGATGAGAGTTAAGAGTTGTATTGTGGCTTAGTGAATAACTTGTGTGATAACTATATGTATGAGTTGCTATACTTGGATCAAACAAGATTTCAACTAACAAGTCACCAACGGGTCAAACGGGTAAACTAGGTCAAATGTGTCATTGTGCTTTCAAAACACTAGGGTTAACGTGTTGTTGAACACTTAGGGTTGTTATGTTTATCTAGTTGCACGTACTTATGTACTCACATGTTCTAGGTAACCTTTGACGGGTTGTCTTTCCTCTCATCGCTAGCTTTGCACTTATTGTTGGTTTGCGTATCAGGTGAATTCATGCCCCACTTTTAAACACTCTCTTTTGGGGGAGATAGCATACTTGTTTACAAACACTTCACAATTATGAAATATGCATAGTATAACATAGTGTTGTATACCATTGAAACACACTTTCGTATCATTAATTAAGAAATCTAGCGGGAAATCTTGGGTACTACTACTGGGTCTAACAAGCGCCACCAGTAAGATTGGAGGTCAAACGGGTGCAATATTGTCCTAAACAACCAACAACGTCATGACCTGGTATGTCGTGGCGTGAGGCAAAGACAAACATAGTCAGCTGTGATCACGAAATCACTATGGTTATTACTTATGAATACAGACTAGCTATCTATTTCAATGCACTTCTTATGTTTTACAACTATCACTGATTGTGTTTAACGCAAACTCTTGAACTCACCAACCATTGTGTTGACTCTTTTAGTATGCTATTCTCAAGTCGTTAACACCGGTTGCAAGTAGGAGCACATCACAAGTCCAGCATGCACTTTAAATAAATAATCTTATGTCTTGACATTTGGTTTTTAAGTTTATTGTCTACAAACAATGGTTTGGCGCGTGTATTGCCAATGTTACACTTTACATACTTTGGGTTGATTAATTTACAAAACATTTCTGTACAGTTTTAAAGTTTTAAACTCTGAAATGTTTAAAT
Organism: Flaveria robusta; assembly: GCA_025506415.1. Classification (NCBI taxonomy): domain Eukaryota; kingdom Viridiplantae; phylum Streptophyta; class Magnoliopsida; order Asterales; family Asteraceae; genus Flaveria; species Flaveria robusta. The sequence continues at coordinate 4,501,086 of CM046467.1, forward strand.
TATATATATAGTGTCGTTCTGAGTAACTAATGACTTGAATCCTGCTTTGTTCACACGCCTCGCGGTTAAACCCCGCACGTGGATTTTGAGGGTGTGAGATACGTGGATTTTGAGGATGTGACAGATTGGTATTAGAGCCATTGGTTATAGGGAACTAGTTTGCATACACTCTAGTCTATAACCACACATAGTTAGTTAGTTACACATTGCTTATCCGGTTACTGTACACTCATTGGCATACGCATCACGTGCACTGCAGCCTGGCATCTTCTTCACAGGCTTTAGGTAAAAGGCCTGTGCGTTCTAATTCCCGTTCTCATCCTCCTGTACTTAAATGGCCCCAACTTGCTTATCCTCCTGAGCAGATAGACTTGGATCAACCATTTGCACTACCTGGAAGCGATGCTCCATGGGATTGGAGTTAATATCCTATCTATGTTAATTGCCTACTTTTCCTACGATACGATGTTCTAGTGAGCAGGTGATTGCGGCTTTGGTTGCTGCTCTAGAAATAGAGAAACGATGCGCTGAGGAGCTGAATGAGGTGGTTGGTGCTGACAACATGAATTACGTGAGACTAAGATGATGGTGGCGAAGTTGAAGGAGCTGCAATTTGATTGCTATAACCATCAGTGTTCTACAGTTAATAGTGTGGCTCAGGCGATCCGTCGCTCGGATGCTAGGGATGGCACTATCCACAACTATGGGGTAAGACTCAGTGACCCGGAAGCCTAGTTTGCCGCGATGCATATTACCCCCGAACCCAAGGAAGAACCTAAAGAGGAACTCGAGGAAGAGCCAGAGGAAGCCCTAGAGGAAGAAGAACCTGTAGTGTAGAGATGGAGGGAGATAGTGATGGATCTGATGTATTGGATTGATTTTCACATTAATCAGACATGGACCACATAGTTTTTGCTTTCAAACCTATGTGGAAGTGTTGTTTCCCACCTAAGTGAGGAATTGAAATTTTGACACTGATTGGATATTTTGTGAGTTACTTATAATTTATTTATCATGAGTTATTATTTTGGTTATAAATGTTGTGGTTGTGATAAATTCATTATTTCTTATTATTTACCATACTTCAATTAGACCAACATGTTGGATGTTAGTCATTTTTGTATTTGTGATTGTAAAGTGAAATATGGACGGACGTGGTGAAAGACACAATGAAGGACGTGGTGGCGGACGTGGTGGTGGACGCGAACGAAGTCGTGGTCGTGGTATGGCAACTGTGAACATGACCCCGGCTGAATTAGCAGCTCTCATCAACGAACACGTGCAAGTAGCGATGAATGCTCAAGCTGCCCAACTTGGAGGTAAACGATGACTCTGGTCATCAACTACGCAAATATTCCGTTGTACGGTTAATTCACTCGATTTGACTAAACCTACTGAAATATTGAATTCAGGACCGCCAGAGTGCACAGGTACAAGGCATTTATGGACTGCAAGCCCGATACTTATAGTGGAGCTGAATGGACGGTGGGCCTGGTAAGATGGTTTGAGAAGACTACATCGGTCATCGCCAAATGCAACTGTCCGGTGACGGACCAGGTGAAGTACGCCACGGGAACCTTTGAGGGTGTGGCGCTCTCGTGGTGGAATGCTCGGGTGCAGATGTTGGGCCAAGCCATGGCTAATGCTTTGTCGTGGGATGAATTCAAGGCCATGATGATGGAGGAATATTATCCTCGTGATGAAGTTCAGAAGTTGGAGGCTGAGTTCGGCAATTAAAGATGGAGGGATCAAAGATTAAGGCCTACACCAGATATCTTATGAGTTGGTGACTTTTTGCCCTGGAATGATCAACCCGCCCATCAAACGAATCGAGCTCTATCTACGTGGTCTTGTGCCAGAAATACCAAGTATGGTAACTGCTTTGAACCCCACTACTATTTAGCGGGCTCTCCGGCTAGCTCACAAGCTGATAGATCAGGCTGTAGAACAACGCAAGCTACCCAAACGGGGCGATATGGCATGCGTACCCGACAATAAGCGCAAGGGGGATAATTCTGGCAATAAGAGCTCATCGTCTAACAGTCAGCCCCGGCAGCATCAGCAACAGCAGCAACACAGGAAGTTTGACAATAATCGCAGCTTCAACCAATTATCTTCATCATCTCAGTGACAATGTGGATACGTGGGGAGGTATCCAAAGTGAAACCGATGCAACTACCACCACACTGGCAGGTTTGACAATTTTCGATGCCAGCGTTGTGGGAAAGCAGGACACGCGGCGAAGGATTGCCGTGGCGAGTTGATAAGGAAGCCTCAACTGCCTCAAAAAACAGCAAAAGGCTGTTTTGAGTGTGGAAAAGAAGGACACTACAAGCGAAATTATCCTCAACTAAGAAAGAATGGAAATGGCGGTGGCAACGGTGGAAACAACAACAATAACAACAATCGTGTCAATGGCGACAACAATGGTGGGAATAATGGAGGAGCTAAAGGGAGAGCCTTTGTCATGGGTTTAGGTGAGGCTCTAAACAACCCAACTACTGTTACTGGAAAATTTCTTGTTAATGGTCGTTTTGCTTTTGCATTGTTTGACACTCGAGCCGATAGGATTTTTATCTCTACTAAGTTTAGTAGTCTATTAAGTGAAATGCCTTCTACGTTGGAGTCTAGATACTCCATAGGATTACCTTATGGTAAGCAAATCTCCGTTACACGCATCCCTAAGGGTTACAAGATAGAACTCGCTGGTCATACCTTTGATATCGATCTTATGCCTATTACACTTGGGAGTTTTGACGTGGTCATGGGCATGGATTGGATGTCTGAGAAGCTGGCAGAAGTCATATGCCATGAGAAGATCATCAACATTCCACTCAAGGAGGAAGAAATCCTCTCGGTGAAGGGCAAGAAAAGTGGTGCTGTGATAAGCATCATATCTTTATGAAAGCGCAGAAGTGGTTACGCAAGGGTTACTTAGCCATATTAGCCCTTGTATCGGACAAACAACAAGTGGAGAAGAAGATAGAGAATGTTCTAGTGGTTTGTGACTTCCTCGAGGTGTTTCTAGAGGATCTGCCTGGACTACCACCTAATCGTCAAGTCGAGTTTAAGATCAAGTTGACTCCCGGTGCAGCTCCAATTATGAGAGCACTTTATCGGTTAGCTCCAAACAAGTTGCAGGAGCTTTTGGCACAGCTTCAAGAACTGTTGGATAAAGGGTTTATTCGACCAAGTTCATCACCAAGGGGAGCCCTTATTCTTTTTTTCAACAAAAAGGTTGGCACCTTTAAAATGTGTAGCGACTAGAGAGAATTGAACAAAGTTATAATCAAGAACCAATACCCTTTGCCTCGTATAGATGATTTGTTTGATCATCTTCAAGGATCAAGCTATTATTCCAAGATTGATCTACGGTCTGGTTATCATCAATTGGCAGTTCGAGAGGAAGACATCTTGAAGACCGCATTTCGTACGCGATGTGGTCATTATGAATTCTTGGTCATGCCATTTGGTTTGACTAATGAACCTGTGGTATTCATGGATCTCATGAATCATGCGTGCAAACCCTACCCTGATCAGTTTGTTATCATGTTTATCGATGACATATTGATCTATTCTAAGACCAAGGAGGAGCACGAGGATCACCTACGTCTAATCTTGGAACTGCTTAAAAAGGAACAATTGTACGCCAAGATTTCCAAGTGTGGTTTCTGGATACGCGAGGTGCAATTCTTGGGTCATATTGTTAATGAAAAGGGAATTCACGTGGATCCTATAAAGATTGAGGCGATAAAAAATTGGTCAGTTCCGAAGATACCTTGTGAGATACGACAATTCCTTGGATTAGCAGGATATTATCGGCGTTTCATTGAGGGATTCTCTAAGATCGCCCAACCTCTTACTGCCTTGACTCATAAAGGGACGACGTATAAATGGGGTGAGAGTCAAGAAGCCTCTTTTCAGTTGTTGAAACAGAAACTTTATAGCGCACCGATATTAGCACTACCAGAGGGAAGTGATGACTTCGTGGTTTACTGTGATGCTTCCATCCAAGTACTTGGATGTGTTCTTATGCAACGTGACAAAGTAATAGCCTATGCTTCGAGGCAACTAAAAGTGCAAGAAAAGAATTACACTACTCATGATTTGGAACTAGGTGCAGTAGTATTTTCCTTGAAGATCTAGAAACATTACTTTTATGGTATCAGATGCACTATTTACACTGATCACAAGAGTCTTCAGCATATCTTTGAGCAAAAAAAGCTGAACATGAGGAAAAGACGTTGGGTGGAATTATTGAACGATTATGATTGTGCTATCAAATATCACCCGGGATAGGCGAATGTAGTCACTGATTCATTGAGTAGAAAGGAAACTACTAAACCCTGATGAGTGCGATCTTTACAACTAACGATAAGCACTTAATTACCTGAACGAATTAGAGAAGGTCAAATAGAAGCCTTGAAAGCGGAAAATGTTGGGTCTGAATCCTTACGTGGAATGGACAAACAGTTTGAAGTGAAGGCCGATGGAATTCTTTACTTCATGGATAGACTTTGGGTGCCCTTGTGTGGGAACCTAAGAGACTTGGTTATGGGTTAAGCACATAATTCTAGGTATTCTATACACCCTGTTTCTGATAAGATGTATCACGATCTGAAGGCATACTATTAGTGGCCTAATATGAAGGCAAACATCGCTACGTACGTGAGCATGTGTTTAACCTGCTCTAAGGTTAAAGTTGAATATCAGAAGCCATCTGGTTTACTAGAACAACCTGGGATTCCTTTGTGGAAGTGGGAGCAGATTTCTATGAATTTCATTACTAAGTTACCCAAGAATCCTAGTGGTTGTGACATGATATGGGTGACCGTAGACCGACTAACTAATTCTACTCACTTCCTGGCGATCAAAAAACGGATAAAATGGATAGGTTAACCCGAATTTATATGAAGGAGGTAGTTTTGAGGCATGGGGTACCAATCTCGATTATCTCTAATCGTGGTGCACGTTTTACATCTCATTTCTGGCAGTCGTTACGGAAATCTTTGGGTACGCGTCTGGATGTGAGCACTGCCTATCATCCACAGACCGATGGGCAGAGCGAGTGTACTATTCAAATGTTGGAGGACATGTTGCGAGCTTGTGTGATTGACTTCAGGAACAATTGGGAAATTCATCTGCCATTAGTAGAGTTTTCTTACAACAACAGCTATCATACTAGCACTCAGGCAGCACCATTTGAAGCGTTGTATGGGCGAAAGTGTAGATAACTAGTTTGTTGGGCAGAAATTGGTGATACTCAGTTGACTGGCCTGAGTTAGTACATAAAACTACTGAAAAGATCGTGCAGATACGAAACCGTATGGCTGCAGCACGAGACTGACAAAAGAGCTATGCGGACAAGCGACGGAAACCTTTGGAGTTTCAGGTCGGCGACAAAGTTTTGCTGAAAGTCTCACCGTGAAAAGGTGTGATTCGATTTGGCAAAAGGGGCAAGCTTAATCCGAGATACGTTGGACCATTTGAGATTCTAGAAAGAATTGGTCCAGTGGCGTATCGATTAGACCTGCCTGATTCGTTTAGTGGAGTTCACAATGTGTTTCATATCTCAAATCTGAAAAAAGTGTTTATCTGACGAGACTTTGGTTGTGCCACTAAAGGAAGTGCAAATAGATGAACAATTACGCTTTGTTGAAGAGCCGGTCAAGGTAATGGATAGTGAAGTTAAAACCCATAAACAAAGCAAGATACCCATAGTCAAAGTTTGTTGGAACTCAAGACGTGGACTGGAATTCATGTGGGAACGTGATGATCAGATGAAGCTTAAGTATCCTCATTTGTTCGAAACGACGACGATAGCCGGCCAAGGTACAGATTAAATTTCGAGACGAAATTTCTTTTAACATGGGGATGATGTGACAACTCACTCGATCGTTATGCCAATGCAGTAAACCAGTGATGTAACACAACCATGTAACGCAATTTTCGGGATGAAAATTCTTTCAACATGGGGATAATGTGACATCCGGTAATTTTCAGTTACCATACTCCATTAGTTCCGTTAGGTCTTGCATACACGTGTTGTGAGCACACACTAGTTGTCGTTGAACATTGGTGACCTAACTAATAACTAATATTGGTTTAACTTATGTTAACTTGAATAATTATAATTTTGATAATTATTACGTGATTATATGAATCAAGGTGTTAAGTGTTGTTCTTTAAAGTTACGAATTGCGCCTTAACATGTGACTATGTGGATTATAAAATGCTTATGGATGGTGATTATTATTTGTCTAGCATGATATTACTTGGTTTATTAAGATTTAATAATAAGACATGCAAAATGATTTAAAAATGTTAAAAAGTTAGTTATACAATTTATAAAAGTTGAAAGGGGTTAAAAAGAAATTACTTACCATATTTAAACAAAAAAAATGTAACCCTAGCCCCCACACCCCATTTTCGGCCGAGAACCATACCAAACAACCCTCTCTTTGCGATTTTGATCAAAAACAAGCATCAAGCATCCATTTTGAATTATTTACAAGTGTTAGCAAGTGTTAATCATCATGTTTACACATTTTAAGGTGAGTTTCTAACAAGATTTTCATAGTTTTGATACAAGTTAAACCCTAATTCGAAATTGGTGAAGAAAAGTTGAAATTGATGATTGTTTGATGATGTTATGTGGTTAGTTAGGTTGTATGAATGTTGGGTTATGATGATTATGCAAGAAATCCATGGTTTGATCATATAGTTCATACATTACCTAAGGTGGAAACTTTTCTTCATGGAAATTTATGTTTTGATGATTGACATATGTTAGATGGATTGTTATGATTGCTATGAACTAGATTAGCGATGTTGTTGATGAATTTGGGATTGAGGTTGATGAAAATATAGATTTTGGATATTACTTTCCCAAAAGGGAAACTTTATTGATGTGAAACAATGGATTTTGTGAATTGGGCATGTTTATGATGTTAGGAGCAAGCTAGATTGATAATGGATGATGTCTGATGTGTTAGATTATGATAGTTGGGTCATTTGGTTAGTTGATGAATTTATGGGAAAATCTAAATGTTTTTGGAAAATGTGCAAGTATGGCATTTTGTACAAGTTATAAAGCTGTGGTGCAATATAGTAATTGAATATTATAAAGTTGGTTTTTGAGTTGTATGAATTATGTCTGGTAATGTGATGATGGGTATAATACGCACGTGCGAATCTGAGGCCCCTACCTTGTAGAATTGGCAGGGTTTAGGATGTGTAGTCGTGACTTGCTCCACATTGCACGTTGTGAGTGACTAAACCCAATATGTAAACTATAGATGAGTTTAATTGTGAACATGTTTAGTATGATGGTTTGGTTTGTATGTTGTATGATAACCTAAGTTAGCGTGAAGATCATGATGAGACTTAAGGACTTGCAATGTGGCTTATGCGAATAACTTGTGTGATAACTATGTGCATGAGTTGCTTTACTTGGATCAAACAAGATTTCAATTAAAAAGTCACCAACAATTCAAACAAGTCAACTAGGTCAAATGTGTCATTGTGGTTTCAAAACCCTAGGGATAACGTGTTGTTGAACACTTAGGATTGTTATGTTTCTCTAGTTGCACGTACTTATGTACTCACATGTTCTAGGTAACCTTTGACGGGTTGTCTTTCCTCTCATCGCTAGCTTTGCACTTATTGTTGGTTTGCGCATCAGGTGAGTTCATGCCCCACTTTTAAACACTCTCCTTTGGGGGAGATAGCATACTTGTTTACAAACACTTCACTATTATGAAATATGCATAGTATAACATAGTGTTGTATACCATTGAAAGACCTCACACTTTCGGATCATTAGTTAAGGAATCTAGCAGGAAATCTTGGGTAGTACTGCTGGGCGTGACAAGCCCCACCCGTACGACTTGAGGTCAAGCGGGTGCATTATTGTACTAAACAACTAACAGCGTCACGACCTGGTATGTCGTGGCAGGAGGCAAACAGACAAACATAGTTAGCTTCGATCACGAAATCACTATGGTTATTACTTATGAATATAAACTAGCTATCTATTTCAATGTACTTCTTATGTTTTACAACTATCACTGATTATGTTAAACGCAAACTCTTCCACTCACCAACTATCGTGTTGACTCTTTTAGTATGCTATTCTTAGGTCGTTAACACCGGTTACCAGTACGAGCACATCACAAGTCCAGTATGCACTTTAAAGAATCATCTTATGTCTTGACATTTGGTTTTTAAATTTATTGTCTACAAACAATGGTTTGATTCATTTACAAAACGCTTTAGCATATTTTTAATGTTTTAAACCTTGAAATGTTTTAATGTTACATATAGTGTCATTCTGAGTAACTAATGACTTGGATTCTTGTTTGTTCACACGCCTCGCGGTTAAACCCCGCACGTGGATTTTGAGGTTGTGACATAACAACTGTAATTTTATCATTTCCCATTGAAGTATATATCATATTCTTCAACAAAATGACTTCTTTTTTGTAATTTTTGTAATATTTGAATGTTTTTTTAAAATTTTTTTTTACTCAAGGTTAATCATGCCAATTGATTGGACTAAGAATTCAAACCGATTAGGATCAAATGCCTTAGTAAATAAATTAGCTAATTGATTGTCCATATGGACCTGTATCAACTTGATTAACCCTTTTTCAGTGCAGTCTCTCAAAAAATGATATATAATTTCAAGGTGTTTTTTTTAGTGCTGAACTGTATTGTTTGTTATAAACATAGCTGCTGTGTTATCAATATGAATTGCTGTGTGAAGGAAGTTAAAACCATAATCAAGCATCTTGTTTTGAATCTAGAGAACTTGAGTGCAACAAGCTAATGCTGCTATGAATTCAGCTTCTGCTATTGAAACAGATACGTTTGTCTGCTTCTTGCAGTGCCAGGAGACCAGTCTGGGACCAAGAAATTGACAACCACAAGAAGTGGACTTTTTATTAAAGTTGCATCCCCCGTAGTCACCGTTTATCTAGGCATAGAGATTGAAATCTCCTTCTTTTGGATACCATAATCCAAGTGCGGGCTTGCCCTTGAGATATCTGAATATTCTCTTGACAGCATTCACATGTGATTCCTTAGGATCTGCTTGATATCTAGCACAAACACATGCGCCAAACATTATGTCTGGTATACTAGCTGTTAGATACATAAGTGAACTAATCATCGATCGATAATGAGTCTGGTCCACTGATTTGCCTTCTGAATCTGGACTAATCTTCATTCTTGTATCAATAGGAGTTCTGATGGACTTATAATCCACAAGATGAAATTTCTTCAATATAGTTTCAACATATTTTGATTGATTGATGAAGATTCCATTTGAGTTCCCCCATTGCACTCATCTGGAATTTTGAATGCATAAGGTCTTCAAAATCCTTGCAAAGTTGCTTGTTTGTAGAACCAAAGATGATATCGTCCATGTAGATCTAGAACAGCAACATTTCTTTTCCTTTTCTTTTTCTAAATAGGGTCTGATCAATCATTCCTCTCTCATATCCGTGTGTAAGAAGAAAAGATGATAGAGTCTTGTACCATTTTTGAGGAGCTTGATGTAGACCATATAAAGCTTTGTCAAGCTTGTACACCCTGTGAGGGAAATCTGAGTCTTCAAAGCCTAGTGGTTGACTCACATAGACTTTTTCAAATATTTTGCCATAAAGAAATGCACACTTTACATCCATTTGATACATAGTGAATTTCATGGATGCAGAGTAGGCAAGGAAAAGTCTGATGGCTTCTAATTTTGCTACAGGTGCAAACACTTCATCATAGTCTATTCCTTCTTCTTGAGTGTATCCCTATGCAACCAGTCTTGCTTTGTTTCTGATAAGAATACCCTTATCATCAGTCTTATTCCTGTATAGCCATCTGCTACCGATAGGGTATTGTCATTCGGGAAGGTCTACCAGTTGCCATACTTCTTGTTTCTTGAATTGGAGCAATTCTTCCTGCATTCCCTTGATCGAGCTATTGTCTTGAAAAGCCTCTTTTATATTCTTGGGTACAGTTTGACACAGAAAGCAAGAAAACAAACAGATGTTTGTAATACTTCACTTGCTTCTTGTCACCCGCTCATCTAATTCACCAATGATGCTTGACACTGGATGATCCTTATGTATTCTGGTGGTTGCAATTAAGTCACCAGCAATTGATACATCAAGGTTGGAGACACTAAGATTATCTTGATGAGAGGCACCTTTAGGGTGTGATATTGGTGAGTGGTGAAAGTAATCAAAGTATTCAACAGCTTTAGTTTCAGCATCAGTAGCACTTTGAAGACCTTCATCATTTGTACTCCTTGTAGTTTTAACATGTACTGTAGCTGGTTCTGAATTTCTGACTTTAGTAGATTGTTCTTCTAAAGGATTAGGAAGTGTGCTCGGATTGAAACATTTTGATTTTGTACTTCTTGTCTAACAGGATCAGCTTGTAATGGAACTTTTTCATCAAATTGATTAGCAGAGAAAGGAGGAATCATGGGAAAGTCATCTCTTCTTTCTAGTATTTCAAAAGATCTAGCTGATTATAGGTTACCCGCATTTAACAAGTGAAACTGATCAAAAGATCTTGTAAAAGAGTCAATATCAAACAACCAATCGGGACCATTTATTGACATAGGAAAGGAGTGTTCATTGAATTGTACATTGGTTGATCCATATGAAGTAACTTCAATGGAGAATTGTTTGTGTTCACACGCTTTGGTTTGTGGGAAGACTTATGTTGTTTTCCTTTGAGACATGCAGAACAGTGGTCAATGAAATTAAATTCTTTTTGAGGTAAACCAATTACATGGTTTCCTTTTACAACTCTGTTCATATTTTTGAAATTTGTGTGTCCTAAACGTCTATGCCAAAGTTGTGACTCATCAAATGATGCTTTAGACAAAAGACATGTTTTTTTTCTTTTGGTTGAGCAGAATTAAGGTTTAAGACATAGGTGTTTTTCTTTCTCAGAGTCTTCAAGACAACCCATTCTTTAGGAATTTGAAATCCTGGTTTCAGATTATAACAATGAGTGTCCGTGAAGTATGTGGAATATTTCTTGTCACACATCTGATACACGCTGAGTAGGTTGAAATTCATTTGCTCGGAGTAGTTCACTTTGTCAGAACTCAGCAGTCCATTCATCACAGATCCTTCACTAGTAATTCTACCACCTTGTGAGTTTCCACCGAATGCTACAGTAGTTCCTTGTATATGCTTGAAGTCGTGAAGGAGGGAACTATCTCTAGTCATGTGTCGAGAGCATCCACTATCCACATACCATAAGCTGTTGGACCTGTATGGACGACCCTGCAAGCATGAAAGAACTAGTTAGAATGTGGAACCCAAGCCATAATGACCTTGGGTTGCCCGGTTCTATCCATGACTGTAACCTTTTGATACTTTCCTCTAGGTTGAGATTTAGAGGTTGAAGCTTTGATGAATTTCTAAGGAGTTCTTTCTGATTTTGTTTCATCAATTTCAACTGAGCTGTCAAAAGAGCAGTCAAATCTTTGATCCCTATTTCTATATAGAAATTGAGCCCATTTTTTATTTTCAGAAATCACTTTTGTTTTGAATCTTGGATGAGAAATAAGTGATTGTTTCATATTTTGAATAAGATTCTTTTTGATACTCTTCGACTGCCATTGATCATAGAAGTCACCATCAGAATTGGAAACCCGTGATTGTCTAATATGTGTTGGACTTCTAATTTTGGCCTTGTCAGTTGAACTTGGTGAAATAGGCTTGTTTTTAGGAATTCTCAAGCCTTTCTGTTTAAGGAAACAATCGAATGTATTGTGATTTGTCATATCCCATACAGAACAATGCTTGTTGAAATAATAGTTTTTGGTTGAATGATTGTTCATGTCAATGAAGAAGCAACTTCAGTCTTCTTGGTTTCCATAGATTGTTTCATAATTCTACTAAGCTTGGACTTTAAGGACTATTTTTGCTTCTTTTTACCTTTACTTAACTCCTGTTCAAAGTGATCTACATGCTCTTTGTTGCAAATGTCAAAACCAATTCCTTGTTTGTGCTTTAATGATGATTGATAATCAGTTTTTACATTTGATCTTTGAATCATGGGAGATTTCCCTTTGGACGATGGAGAAGCTGTTGTTTTGCTCTTGTTTTTCAGTGAAATCTTTTCTGATTCACTTGAATTGTTTGGAGATTTAATCTCACTATCAAATCTGATTTCAGCAGAGGATTTCACAGAAAATTCAGCATTATGATCCACCTTGATACTCTCAGGGATGAATTTCACAAAAGGTGTAATGGCTTTGACTGGGCTATTTGGTTTCTTGACACCCACAGGTTTGTATGAGCACTCTTTGATTTTAATTGGATGACCTTGTTTGATTTTATCCTCATTGGTTTTAATATAAACACTTGGTTTCTTTTGAGGATTAGTTATTTATGATACTACTGATCTAGTTTCAATAACTTTAGGTTCAGTTGAATCAGAAAGAGTGAATGACTCATGCATAACCCTGTAGTTGTCATTGTATGGAGGAGGACAAGAATTGTATCCTATACCAGTCATATCCTTTGGCTCTTTCTGTGAGTCAAGTAACTCTTGTAGCTTAGCAGAAGAGAATTGAAACTTTTCAAGTTTCATTTCAGTAGCTGATTGATCAGCAATGGTTTGTGTTAACAAATCAGTTAACCTCTCATTCTCAACTGCTAGAGTATACTTTTCACCATGAAGTTTTTCAATATCTAAAAGAAGTGATCTGATTTTAATTTCAAAACTTTTCATCTCTTGTTTTAACATGTCAGATTTGACCTTCTCTTCCTTTATTTTAACAGCCAATTTGTGATTATGTTCTCTGTATCCTTGTAGTTCATTAATGCATTTTTCACTACAGAGATTTGATTTTACCTTAGATGGCGTTGGAGTTGGACCATCATTGATGTGAGCCATGAGAGCATGATTATGGAATGGAGGTTTGACTTCTTCTGCATACAGGCTCCGATCACAAACTCCCTCTTGTCTAATGACAACTGCATTAGAGGTGGGTTGGCTGATTCCATGAGCTTGATGAGTCAGTTGCGGCTGACTTTGATGAGTTTGTTGATGCTGATATTGATGTTGACTGCTTGACTGAAAGTTTGAATTTGGTTGAGAAGATGGTTGACTATGTGAAGTTCTTAGAAAAATGTCTTTACTTCTTCTAGGAACATTGCGTTCCCTAGAGAAATGGCTAGTCATACCACAATTAAAACACTTAATTTTGGATTTGTCATATCCAAGTTTTGTGTTTTCATTCAAACTCAGTTTCTTCCTTTTTCAGAAGAATTTCTTGGCCCTCATTGCAATCATGGCCATATGCCATTGCAAGTCCATTTCTTCAACATCATCTGGATCCATTTCTTCCAAATCTTCTTGAATCAGGTGTGCTGAAGTAAGTCTTCCTCCCAGGTATGCCTCAAAACTAGCAACAAAGACATTGTAGGTTGCTTTTTGCTCTATAGATCTTTGATCACTGGGCATGCTTGAGGGTGTTGCTGTTGCTTGAGTGGAAGATGACGGCTTGTTTTGTTGTGGAGCAGAAATGAATCCAGTGCTTCTTGCTTGATCTCTAGAAGATAGTAAGTCATCTTCCTCAGTCACAAATGCATTTTCCACATAATGAGTTTCGATGGAAATTTGTATGCCTCAATGACTTGAGGTCCACTAAGATTTCTTCTTCTCTCATCTAGCTCAAGAGCTTCAATTTTGGCAATCATGTTGTCTAAGCTGGTGCTTTCCAAATCAAGAGTGTTCTTTAGCATTTTGACATTCTGCTTTTAGCTTTCAGGCAGACTATGCAGCATCTTCTTGTTCATTTCTTTCTCTTTATATGTAACCCCCATAATCTCCAAATCATTCACCAACTGTACAAACTGATGTAGCTGCTTGGAGATTGATTTACCTTTGGCATGATGGAAGGGTTCATATTGGTTCATTAGTTTGTCTTTGTTTATTTCAGTGACCTCACTGCTTCCTTCACACATGATTTGCAGTGCATCCCAGACACCTTTGGCAGCTCCATACTTTTCTAATCTTTTGAGGACATCCATTTTCAAAGCCTGAGTAATAATGGAGTATGCTTTGAGATCTATCTTGATTTTCTTGTATTCATCATCATCAAGAGTTAGATTAGGATCCTTCATGGGAATTCTAACTATTTTGTACTAAGCAGCTTGATCAGCAGTAAGAGAAACAGGAATATAAGGTCCTTTGAAGATTGAAATCTAGTAGTCGGGATCTACACCTTTAATGTAATTTTTAAACCTGATTTTCTATTGCTTAAACTCAGACTTGTGTTTAAGCATTGGAGGTTTAGATGCATGATGAAGTTCAGAAAAGTTAACATAATCCATGTTAATAAACTTGTTTTTAGAAGGTTTAAATATTGATTAAATTGATTTTATGTCCCAAATGTTCAAACCGTCCAAATTAAGGTATTGTTGTATGTTTTCACGGTGAACAATAGTAGCAATAGGGTTGATATTATGAACAGTTCACTTTTGAGTCTTTTTTTGGTTGATTATATATATATATATATATTGATTATGAGTGATTTTTGTCTGATTTTGTTGAGAATCATAATTGAGCAATGTTCTTAAGATTTTTCAAGCAAAAAAACAGTGAAGGTTGATGAAGTTTCCGGTATTTTCAGTATGTATGTGTATTAGAAGTAGAATACTTGCCAATAAACAACTCAATCAAGAGATCAATCAATTTTCATTCAAGATCTGTGTAGATTTTAAGACGAATACAAGAGCCGAGGCTCTGATAGCAATTGACAGGTCCGAGAACGGAATTCTCAATTGATGTGACTTCAACTAGGATCGAATATGATGATTGAGTTAGTGATTAAGTAATGGAAATACAGAATCACATTCGTAAGGACCTAGCCTTTATGGATTACAATATCAAATAAATAGCAAAAACTCAAATCATGCGAGGATTACAAGGAAGCGAGAACTCCAAGATGAAAGATAAAAATCTCATCGCGCTAGAACTTGGTGTTGCCACGCGAGAACTTAATGTTCTAGCGCGAGAACGTCTGGATAGTATATATAGATGTTTTTCCTTTGTATTTCACTATGTGTATTCATTTGTAAAAGTGCTCTGAGGATGAGAGACCAGAGAGTTGTGTGATAGGCTACCCGAGGGGAGCTCACCTTGGGTGGATCGAGCTTAAATGATGTATACTCCTTTGGTATTGTAATCATTTGATTTATAATATTCGATTGAGTTTGATTAATGTTTGTTGATATCACACAAGTACACATCCGTCTTAATTTGATTATCAAGTGCAATAATATATGGAATCTATCGTGACGAGGACTTTACATTTGGTATGAAAGCAAGGTGTTGCCCTTGATACACGGATTTTCATTCCGCAATCATCCGTATTAAGACGTTAAACATGGAGGTTGAAGATCTAGAGGTTCAGATCGAGTTTGGATCGTTTCAAAGGAGAAGAAGGTGAAACCGACGGTGAACACACATGAAATCAGCTTTGTTACATCAGTACGCTCGGTTTCTTCGAATTTTGGCGGAAAAAGAAGATTTCAAACCGTAGCACTGATTCAAAATCATAAAAGTCGATTTTGGTTGAAGTTCTTGCGGGAGTAACTGCATCGTGCGATAACTTTGCAAAAATAACCGTATTTTGCGAGAACTTTTTCATGAGAAAACTTTCATGCGAAAACTTTCATGCGAAAACATTCATGTGAGAACTTTCCATGTGAGAACTTTTCATGTGAGAATTTTTTCATGAAAAAACTTTCCATAAGAAAACTTTTCATGAGAAAACTTTTCATGAGAAAACTTTTCATGAGAAAACTTTCTCATGAGAGCAGTAACCGTCATTTACGAAAATTTTCTCATGCAAAAACTTCACCATGTTAAAACTTCATCATCCATAAACTATGACCGGAAGATGGTGGATGATTTGAAGTTTGGTACTTAAACAAGGGGTTTTTGTGATGCTTGATCAAGTTCAAGATTTTATATCTACAACATTTTATTCGAGTCATTCGTGAATTGAAACTAGACAATGTGGGCTTATCTTATGTTACTGTTGGGGACAATGATCGAACGGGTTGATTAAGTGAAGAATCAAGATTGTTTGGTATTCTTGATCTGAAAATATGGGCATATTACATCTTACTTAAGGGGAAGAATACTTTAGATGATCTAGTTTGTTGTTAGATAATCTTGTCATCCAATTGAATAATTGGGTTCTTCAGAATCTAAAATGGAAGTTGGATCTCTCTGTCAAATGCCTAATACATCCTAAGTTGTAAGTAATCAAGATCGAACATTTTAATCTTGATTCAAACGTGATATCCTTTATGAAGCTATACATTAGGAGGAGGTTAAAGCTGAGGGGGAATACTGAAGTGAAAGATACCCGATGATCAGATAATTCTTGAAGATGAGTGATTGAAGTCAAACATAGCTTGATATCATAATCCATAGGGGGATATTGTAAGGACCTAGCCTTTATGGATTACAATATCAAGTGAAAAGCAAAAAGTCAAATCATGCGAGAAATACAAGGAAGCGAGAACTCCAAAATGATGGATAAAAATCTCATTGCGCGAGAACTTGGAGTTTCCTCGCGCGAGAACGTCTGGATAGTATATATAGATGTTTTTCCTTTGTATTTCACCATGTGTGTTCATTTGTAAAAGTGCTCTGAGGGTGAGAGAGCAGAGAGTTGTGTGATAGGCTACCTGATGGGAGCTCACCTCGGGTGGATCGAGCTTAAACAATGTATACTCCTTTGGTATTGTAATCATTTGATTTAAAATGTTCGTTGATATCACACAAGCACACATCCGTCTTAATTTGATTATCAAGTGCAATAATATGTGAAATCGATCGTGACAAGGACTTTACAACATTAAATGCCGAAAATACGCGAAACTTGAGTACTGAGAAATTTTACAATCGGAAACTTACAAAAGTAGGGTATTCTATTTTATTTATAGGCTGACATTCTGCCTATATAAAATGACTAAACTACCCTGGCAACTATACATCAGAATACTAGTCTAAATACAAAAAGTAATCAGAATTTGTAGTTGTTCATCCGCATTAACTAATACGGATGCCTTGATCTTGATCAACATTTCTTCTATTGGTCTTCAGCATTATGTATGTTCATCAGCATTGACAAATGCGGATGAACAAATACGTATGCGCATTTGTCTCTGAACATTCTCATTGGTTAATGCGGATGAATAAATACTTGACCATTTTTGTTCTATTTTATACATGAAAAGATGATTTAAAATTAGAGTTACATTCATTTTTGCTCCCTAAGGTTTGATAAAAATAACCATTTTCCTCTACAAGATTGAAAACATCAATTTACCTCCAAATGTTTCGTAATTTGTTTCAATTTTAGGCCAAATGTTTCATCATTATTTCAACTTGAATCCAAAATAATAAAACTTTTGGACTAAAAGTGAAACAACTAATGAAACTTTTAGAGGTAAATTAATGTTTTTAATCTTTTGGATGAAATTGGTTATTTTTGTCAAACCTTAGGGACTAAAATTGAAATTAACTCTTAAAATTAAGTATGAGTGAATTAAAAACCAAAAATAAGTTTTAGAAAAATTTTCTATTTTTAATTAAGACATATGAACCAAATAGTTTTACGATTTTATTAATTAACATTTGCACCTGTCTATTTTTAAATAATATTATTTTAAAGTGAAATAAATTTAACTAATAGCATTATAATGAGAAAAAGAAACACTTTCTTAAACACCTATTTTGTTAAATAAATTTTCTACATACACTATTTTAGGAAAAAAATCTTCATTTGTAATTATAACAATAGTTGATTTTATTCAAATAAACTCTGACTAAGAATAAGTATAGATACAATTTTAGGCGGAAAATTAAAAGAATTGAGGCCTGAAAAAAAGACACGTGGCACTAAAAAATTATTTTATTAATAAGTATAGATTTAACGAACTGTAAATGTAATCCTCAATTACAGAGGGCATGTATGTTGCTAATAGACTCCTAGCAACAATTAGGGGAGAAACAAGTGACGTCGTCTCGTGATCCACTCGGGAGGACTCGCTAAAAGCCCTAACTAAGCTGAGCTTAAAAAAGCTTGAACTCATTTTACGACGCATTTAATAAATGGTTATGAGACCGAGCTTCATATGTCGAGATCGAGCCAGCTCGCAAGACGAAAATATTGTTGTACGTATATAATGTTTATTTTATCTTTTATGTATATACATATATAAATGATTATTACTATTTATAACTTTATGTTTAAAACAGTTATATAATATATATTGTTATTTTAAATAAATTACATAAATCATTAATTTTCATAAAAAGATCTTTCCTATATAAGAACACATATTCTATAAAGAGACTTTAAAAAAATACTGATAAAAGAATATTAATATTTTTGTATAAGAAAATGTTATTGAAAAGGTTTTAAGAAAACGTTCATAGAAAGAACTATAAAACAATTTTTCAAAATCATGATGGATGCTAAATTGGTTTTTATTATATTAAAATTTTATACTTTTAACTTTACTTAAATAACATTACTAAACACATAAATTCTCTTATTCAATCATATTATGAATGAGAAAAATTAACTTTCCACTAAAAAAACCATTTTGATAAATATGTTTGAAAACAATCATTTTGTTAACTTATTTTTCTACCAATCCTTCTTTGAAAAAAACTCATTACAAAGGGCATTTATGATAGTTTCAAAATAATACCCTAAAGTGGATTGCAAGTTATAGTTTGCTGCTTTTCCCAATCAAGAGCAAGTTGACTCTATCCCTACCAAAACAGGTAATATAATGAGTGACGATGATGATGGTGGATTGGTAATGGTTGTTGGTAGTAATGGTGTAAACATAAAGAAGGGTGGTATGGTGATGGTGATGTAAATAATGTTATGTTTATTTATCATTTACAATTTTTCCAAAATGGTAAAAGTAGACTTTATACTTATAATTTACAAATAAAGTAACGAAAGTTAGTCTTACCCTAAACTAACAACACTGAAATCACAAGCACCGAACTTGTTATTAAAAAATATTAGGACCCAAACCAAGGTAAAGCACTAAACCCCAAGGAATATTTTGTAATTAACTCTAATATTAACCTTTTTGATATGCATTTGTAAGAACTGCTTGACTGTCTAGCTTTAGACTTAAGGTGGGTATCGTAGACCCTTTTTCCTTAAACTCTTACTGTGAGGGAAAAACATACTATTTGATGCTTAATTAAATAAGATATGAGTATGAAAATTTGTGTTTGTTTCTTCGTGTGCCTTGTTACGAGAATTCACAACCATTAGTTCTATTTAGAACCTATATTCTTGTTACGAGAATTCACAACCATTAGTTCTATTTAGAACCGCCAAATATAGGTAGCGCTAGTTTACCCTGCATGAGTTCGAGGCCCAATTGGGACTTTTGATATAGTATTAGTTTGTTATATTATTCTTTTAAGTGCTTATGCTATCGAACGGAGCTTAAATTATTGGGGCGTATACAAGGAGATCAGGTTTGGTTATTGGCTTATTTAGTTATAGCATCTTATATGTAATTGTATGTTAAATGTTTATTTGTGTAAACAACATGCACTCACCAACTTTATATTTACGTGTTTTAAGCGTGATTTTTCACGTAATCAGGATGCTTTATAGTTTTTTGCATTCATTTATGATGTACGATGTGTGGTTTGGATATTATGCTTTGTTTTTTATGTGTATATGTTGTCTAGTGCCCAAGACCCCAGTCTTTCGGTGTGTAATTATGTGTACTAAATAATGGTGGACCCTATGTGGTCGTGCTTTGTATAATCTTAAATGCTGAATTTCAAATTTATACATCCTGTATATAAAAAAAGTATAACTTCATTACTTGAAATAAATTTAAATATAAATCCCCCTAAATCATAATGGGACAAATACTGAGATACATATACGTAACCTATATTTTTCATAATTACATATATGTAACTTCTTGGATTTTTTAGTTATTGTGTAACTTGTAGTTTTCTCATTAAACATCCCCTACGTATCTATACTATATTATGCATATTGAAAGGATAAATTTGTCTTTTTATCAAAACTTTAAAAGTAAGAGTTCTACTAATTTTTATGCAAACATTACAACTCATAATGCTATAATACTCTCACCCACGGCACACAAATTTCAAACAAGTTCTCAAACTTGTTCCTTTCTAAACCTTAAATTTGTGTACCCTATCATTATCATCAAGAACTTCTTCAAGTGGATCTTATGCTCTCCATCTACCTTATATTCACCAGGCAGATCATATAATTACTTCTACTCAAGTTGTTGAATCAGAAACAAGGATCGATGATTCTCAAAAAGATCCAAGTTTAATATTTTAGAATAGACCGGATCACACTAAATTTAATCATTCCATAACGTGTATACGCACTTGAACCAAAAAGGAAGTATAAACACATCGTCCTTCCCATCTTCTATGTTAACCGCATATGCATGTCTTTTTATTAATATCAACTTTTTCAGCATGTAATCTACGAATAACATAATAAAATTAATATCATTTTTCATGTTACACTCAAAAATCTTTTTCTGGAAAATAAAGGTGCGTGCAAAAGAAAATATATTTTTTTTAGGTTTTCAATGTTTTAAATGTAAGTAATGTCGCGATATATACAAACTAATGCAATGCAGTGCAAGAAAATAAATATATAGCTTGGTAATAAAAACCATAAAAATGAAGATAAAGTAGAAAATACGTCTCCCCAAACTTAAAATCGAACATCGTTTCTCGAGGTTTGAAGAAGAGAGTAAAATGAGTCTACTATGATGATAGACATTGGCATATAATGGTGGAATGAATGGAGGAAGGGTGTGGTCATGAAGTCGAGGCTGGAAAAACCAAATAGTGATTATGGTTAGAGAATGGTATAAGCGTTTTTTTACTTAGAAGGCTTACGTTGCGTGTCTGGCTTAAAAAGCAATAGTTACGTGGTCGTTTCATAATTCTGTTATTTTTAATTCCTAACCGTTTTAATTTTGTGAAGATTTTTCGACACGTCTGTTTCAACCTTCTGTTTGACACTAAATAAAACTTAAAAAAATATTTTTAACATGAAATAAAATGAAAATGAAAATAAAAATAAAAAGATAAGGAAAATATGGGTTGCCTCCCGCGTGGTGCCTTTCTTTAACATCTTCGGCTAGACTTTCTATAGTCTCATTCAGTTTGGTGCAAACTCCAACAAAACCTCCCCAAGCTTGAGCTTTATTTATCCATTCCTTTTTTGCATCCTTATTAATAATATTTTTCAACACTAAAGCTGGAACATCGTTTATGTTGAAATTGATTATTTTCCCATCATATCTAACAAAATAGAACTTAATACATTTTTTATCCTTCATAGGTAACATATAAAAATCAGCTGGAAACACTTATTCATTCACTTGAACCAACAAAACTTCTAATACATTTTTTAGGTGTACTACAGATTTATCGGCCGATTGAATAACTACCCCGAGTCCCCCTCTTTAACGATCCTACATTATATGTTTTAAAAATTGAGTGTGGTACGACATTAATGGAGGGTCCAAGGTCAAGCATTGCTCTAGGAACACTAACATTCCCAAATTTACAAAGAATAGTAAAAACACCATAATCCGTACACTTTGGGGTAATCTCTTTTGTAAAACACTAAAAACATTCTCACCAACCATTACTGTTTCATTATCTTTTAACTTCGTTTTTGATGTGCAAAGTTTCTATAAAAATTTATCATATTATGAAACTTGTTTAATAGCATTAAGAATTCGTTTCTCTTTTTTATTAAAAAATTATATTAACTAGTAATGATATTATTTGATTTTTTTAAATTAAAAATAGTTTTCAATAGATTAAGAAAGAGATATTTTAGAAATATAATATCTAAAGATAAAAATATTTATAAAATAAAAATTTTCCTAAAACATAAATTTTTTTTAAATATGTATTTTAAAATCAATGTGTTGTAAGAATAAAATTTTATAACCAAAATAATAAAAATTCGGAGTTATGATAAAGAGATTTTTGAATTAACATTTTTATAAAAGTTTGTTTTAGAATAAAATGTTAAAAAGTTTTTTTTAAAGAAATTAAAAATAAAAGTTTAAAAAAATAATATCATTATTTTATTTTTTTATAGTCAGAACTCATACGTAATTTTAATATCATCTCCCACAATATTGTTTATAATTAATAAATTTTTGTTTTTAACTATTTAGTATTTTATTTATTTAACTTGTATAATAAATATGATACTATCCTAGTTAACAAATACATGAACTTAGAAGTTTCAAGAAGTGCATAACAAAGCTCAATCACGTATAGAATGGACGTTTTAAGTTCACAATGATATTAAAATGTGGTGCGAGGATGCCAATGTTAAGTGAGACAACATTGATGCTCAATGTATCAAATATTTGATTTTACATATGATCAAATTGTTATAGCTACTATGCAGCACTAAATTTCTAAAGCTAGTGTATTATGTAGATTTTCAATTCGTATACTCTTTGTTTATTTTATTTTATGCAATATATGTTAATCTTGTGGAAATAAAAAGTAAAACTTATATTGAAAGAAATAATTACATGGATCCCTTCTAAAAATTCCAATTAATTAGTTAAAGTTTAAGATTGGATTTATATAATAAAAGTATGTGATTTTAGGTAACAACTTGACAGTGTTAGTTATTATGCATCTCATTAAACAAAGCAAGATTAGTTTATTATTCTGCAGATTTTACTCTATGAGTTGGAATATCACATCATATCTTTGTCTCTTCTGTTAATAGGTTTATTAAGCAACTAAGGTCTATTAACTTTTTGAATAAAGGCTCCCTGGCTTGATAAGTTTTAATTAAATATTAAATTATAATTTCTCATGTGGCATGTGACCGATGTACTGATTCTAGTGGAATTTAACACCCATAAAAAAACAAACATAACATATAAAATACTCCAAAGTTTCAAATATACCAAAAGTTATAGATTGAAATTTAGAATTTTAGATTAATGTTTTTTGAACTTTTCATTTTTAATTCTTATATACATATTTTTAAATTCACATATAAAATAAATAAGTGTAAATGTGTGTATTTACATTTCGAATTCTGAATCAAATCGAATAAAAAATCATAAATTCGCAATTCAATTTGAATTTGATAAAATGACTTTGAATGAATTTGAATTTGAATTCGACCTAAATATTGAACACCCCTAATTACAATGATATTAACATAAGATCATATTATAATATTCATCAATTGGTATAATGAAAACAAACATCAATTATAGTTGTACCTAAAACGATCATGATCTACCAATTCGATTATAAACTTTTGAGGAATACGAAGTTTGTTGCTACTTTTAGCGTCGTACACATATTTCGGTTATTTAAAATTATTTAAAAACAAAGAGTTATCAAAATAAATATTGATAAGAGGTAGAAGGTATGAAATACATGTTTACTAAAAAAATATTATGATTTTTGTACCTAAGTAACTCAGGATTATAGAGGACTAGCTTGTGTTCGAAGAGGGCTAAGCACACGACTAAAGTTGCTTTATATATACATTATTATCGAAAAGTGGCATAAAAATAATTACTTATGGTGACTAACAATCCGTTGATTGTAACTGAACTTAACAAAAACTCATCATTACTGATAACTAATATTACTAGCTACTACTCATCCGTGGCTAAGTTTTTCATCCGTGTGAACTCGGTAAACATGACGACTTGGTTACGAAATAGCAAGTGAGTCTAATTTGATCATCTTAATTATATAATAATTATATAATCATATATAACTAGTATTTAATTAACTAGTAGTTAATTATACATATCTCATATACATAATAAATTATATATTTTGTAACCCTCAATTACCAAATTACTTAATTAGTTCGCCTTTGAGATTTCAAATTACAACTCTAATTTGTGATAGTTATTTTAACCAGATTATATATCACCAATTTACATGTTCATGATAGAACTGTTAAACTCATTAAACAACTTATCGTTTACTTTTACACATGGTGTAACTATACTATTTAATCTCGGTAGTAGTCCGCCAACTGTTCTTACTTAGGCGTACAAGTCCAGCAAATGACTATTTGCATTAGTCTTGATCATTGTCCATACACATAATCTTGAGTGTCTAGCTTTATCTCACTGCTCCTACTAAGATATGACTTTTTTTTAAAAACGTCTAGTATTCTAGAAAGTTTTTGAGATTTATTCTTTCATAGTAGGAAAATAAATACCCTAACCTCTGATTCTAAGTTAGAATCGACAATTCCCTTTTGTAATCATCACCATCTTCATAAACAAACATTTCAATGACTAAGTAAGAGTCTAAGGGCAAGCTACTTTACTTGACATCATCAACTATGCATTGTACAATTTTAGCATGATTAGAATCCTCCATTTCCATTGTCTCAATTTGATCCTTTAAGAATCCATAATGATTCTTGACATACCCGATGTAAGCTACTTCCTAATGGGACGTAAATTATGTCCACATTCTTTTCTCAATTCTTTCTACTTTTTCTCTTCCCTCTCGCTTCACATATCATCAAATGTTTGCTTAATCTTCAATTATCTTATTTCAAGGTTCCAATACCTATGTTTCAATAACATGCATCAGAGTGATTGAGTTCAATTGCTATTAAACTAAAACATAAGTTTTACCCTTTAAATCACACACAAAACCTCAACAAATCACTTGTTAGAACAGAGTGGAGAAGGAGACTGTAATGGGGAAATGCAGAATAAAGAAAGCTGAAATTAGGTGAAAATGTTGTTGGTAAGAGGGTTATGATAGCATGGGATGATGGAAAGTTAAATAGAGACAAGCACGTCCACAATTGATAACATAAAATTAAACACTAATTTTTGAAACGTTAAAGCAAGTCTTTAATGAAATCCTTAGGGTCATCTCTAAGACATCAACTCTAGCTATCATTAGTGATTGTTGTTTCTTGATATGTACAAAAGATCAACATATGGTTGGTGAGTTCATAGGTTTAATTAAATAAGGGTTATTGGATTTTAATAATCTCAACTATCATTTATTGGCAGGAAATAATTCCAACTCGAGAAATGTTTACAGATACCCTTAAATTTGAGCTAATTTTCCTTAAACAATCCCACCCAAATCTGCGCTAGTTTTCCTTCAACAATCCCTTACTAACGGAGATTTAACACCGTTACTTTTTCGATGACGTAGACTGTTTATATGGCCAAAACACTACACAGAAAGTTGAAATCAACCATTTGGTCTGTCAATCTGAAACTTCTGCATCCCAAAACCCGTCAATCTTCACCTTGTGACTAAACCACTTAACTCATTGAAGGTAGATTTCAAGTGACGTTAGAGGCTAGACACCAAAAAACGGACTTGATAGAGGCTGGATAGTAGCATAGGTGAAAAATGACTTAGTGTTGACCTTATTTTATCAAAAAACACTTATGAGTATTAAGTCTCAATTATTAAAGGTGTGTTGGAGGAAAATAAGTTCAAAGTTGGAAGTGGCTGCAAGCATTTTCTGAGTTAGGATTAATACCGGCCAATAAATAAAACTTGGGACTATTAAAATCAAATAACCCATTAAATAATATATAAAAATTGAATTTGTGTAAAAGTTTGTAAGACATATGTGCCTACAGTTATAAGCAGGCAATATCACATGTAAACATGAGTCCACAACTAAACCTATGACATACACATACATCTTGTCGGAACATATTCACCCTAGGGCCCGTTCGTGACCACTGTTAGTACCAACTAGTATACCAACAAGCAAGGGTGGGGGTGTCAAACTAATAGTACTATCAATATCTTTCCATCGGCTCTAACACGGGAGTTAAATAGTTGTGAATAAAAAATCATACAGAAAACACATGTATATACGAGATAACTATTTACAAACAGTAACACATTCGTCCTAAAAATAATAATTGAATTCATAGCAAGAAAAGGGATGAGCATATTTTTCCCCCTTGATGTTTATAAAATAATTATAAGAAACGAAGCCGCGAACTCACCTTGATATGATGAGACAATAACTAAAGAAGATAATAAGCTTTATGGGCGAACCAAAAAGTCAATCACCTATAATAACGATTATTTAAACTTTTAAACACGATTTACAACGTTATTAAACATTCGGTCCATATCCGGTCGATTTCGTATTAATGCGCAACTCGCTCAATTAAATATATATATACATATATATATATTTATAATATATATATATAATATAACCAAGTTCAGACATGATATTTTTATACTTATTTTCCCATACTCACACATACTGTGTACTTTAATATATTTAAGTTGATTACTCACATAATTAAATATGTGTATATATATATAATTAGTACCTATACCCACACTATTATTTACATGTATATATATACTAATATTATATTCACACACCCAAGTAATAAAAATATATTTGCATGCATTACCACCAAGACTATATACCCACGCGGTTCATTACATATGCCCAACACGATATATAAGTATATACAATATCATTACACACCTCATACCATCACACACACATCAATATATACATATACCAATACTCACAAACACCTAAAATATATACATATATACACCAACCGACACACATTGCTCAACACCCACAATATATACATATACACACACTCATTGCATTACACACACTATATGCATATACTCTTACATACAAAAACATTTATTGCACACACACAATAAATATATATATATATATATATATATATATATATATATATATATACTCTTACATACACACACATGGTATTACCAACACTATATATATACTTCTAGACACAGATATTGCATAGCGCACGCACGCACTTCACGATCACATTCACACACACATACCTCACGGAACCCACATACACACACGTGCGAAATCCACACACTCGGCCCCACCACAACTCCACCGCACCACCACCATACACAACCATACATGACCACTCATAAACGGCTCCCGAACCAAACCGGGATGAAATTAAACGAGCATAACGAAACTAAATGAAACAAAACGAAACGAGAGGCTTACCAACGAAATGACGTAACAGAGAGAGGCGTTGATTGAAGGTACTCCATGGCGGTGCGCTATGGTTGTTCGGGTGACAAAGGTGCACAGAATGGTGTCCGACGGCTATGGTGGTGGCTTGGGTGGTGGGCGACGGCAACGGCGGGTGGGGGGCGATGTTAGGTTTTTGGCCGAGAGTAACAAAAATTCACTTATATATATAAATATATAAATTATTGAAATTTACATTTAGGACCGTGAACTATTTAAAAATTACTTCCTTTTAATTTTAAAAATATATATTTTAAACCTTAAACTGTTCATTTCTATTTTTACTTAACCCAATCTTTAAACTTAACCCTAAGGAACCAATTTAAAGAAAATATATATACGGGTTACAATGTGATGCAAAATAATATTTGCGCGGTCAAGATTTGAAGAGTTGCGAGCGTGATTCGATAGATTTTTATGCAAATGATATATTATATATTGTAATAATAATAATAATATTAATAATAATAATAATAATAATAATAATAATAATAATAATAATAATAATAATAATAATAATAATAATAATAATAATAATATTATTATTATTATTAATAATAATAATAATAATAATAATAATAATAATAATAATAATAATAATAATAATAAATATACAATATTACCCAAATCTATTATTTTATAAATTAAGATTTAACAAGACTAGCTAACGACAATATTAAACGCAATTAAAAACAAATTAATTACCCAAAAAAATTTAATGCATAAACGTATAATAACAACCTTCGGGTTAACTAACGGATTCAAAAGTGACGAATGTGATAGTATCCTTCGGTTGAGAGAATTCCGTCTTGAAATTCAGCAACAGTTAGATCGTGAAGCTTTATTTGTGAATAGTTGTGGATATTTAAGTTATATCTGATCTTCTCGCTCCCACGTAAATTAAGACCCTCGCTTAGAGTTCATCAAACTCTAACAATCAGAATCTACGTGCACTTCAATTTCTTAACTTCCCGATCATAGTTTCTATCGGTTTCTCAACAAAATGAAGTTTCTCATCAATCCAGATTTCCTCAATTGGTACATTAAGATATCCATCGGAAAAATATTTCTGAAGGTTCGATACATGGAACGTACCGTGCATGTTGCTATGCTTTTGAGGTAACTTTAAAAAATACGCTACAGGACCAATTCTCTCAGTGATCTCGAATGGCCCCATGTACCTAGGAGCTAAGTTTCCTTTCTTTTCGAATCGTACGGGAGAAACTTTCAATAAAACACGATCGCCCACACTAATTCCACAGGTTTCCACCGATTATCAGCTTAACTTTTCTCGCGGTCTCTAGCTACCTTAAGTTTATCTTTGATTTCAAATATCTTATTAGTCGTTTCCAGAATAATCTTAGTATCAGTCAATTGGCTTTCACCGACCGCAGACCTACATACTGGGACCTACACTTCCTTTTGTACAATGCCTTAAACGGGTAACACCAAATGCTCGTATGATAACTGTTGTTATAAGAGAACTCAACCAATGGCAAGTGAGTATACCAACTTCCACCAAAGTCAATCACACATGCTCTAGGCATGTCTTCAAGGGTCTAAATCATACATTCCATTTAACCATTTGTTTGTAGATAATAAGTTGTACTTAGATCTAACCGTGGGCCTATTTCTTACTAAAGTTTTTGCTAGAACTGTGACGTAAACTAACTATCATGATCTGATATGATCAAAATAGGCTCCCCATGTCTAGCCATAATTTCATTTACATAGATCCTTACTAACTTTTCCATCATGTAACCCTATCGAATCGATAAAAAATGAGCAAATTTCATCATTCACTCCACGATAACCCAAATCGAGCCATGCCCATTATTTGTCGTTGGTAACTTAGTAATGAAATCTATTATTATATTTTCCCATTTTCATTCGGGAATTTTTGGTTGTTACACTAATCCCAAAGGCTTCTGATATTCTTCATTTACCTTAGAACGGGTTAAACATCCACTGATATAAGTGGTGATATCCTTCTTCGTACATGGCCACCAAAACAATTCCTTAAGGTCTTGATACATCTTGTCCCGCATTAGGATAAACGGAGTATCCCGACTTGTGTGCCTTGTTCATAACCAGTTCTCGCATATTTCCCCACTTTGGTACCCATATTCAACCCATGACGTTTTGTACACCATCTTCTTTGTGTTTCAATTTGCTTATCTAACCCATGAAAATCTTCACTTGCAACATTCTCCTCAGTCAATGCCTCACCCTTTGCTGTTAAAATCTAAGTCTATAAGTTTAATTGTATGCTCTTTCCAAAAGCTCATGCACGTAAAGGTTTAACACGCTCATTTCTTCTTAACGTGTATGCCAACACATTTGCCTTTCTGGTATAATATCGAATCTTACTATTATAATCGCTGAGGAGCTCATCTCATCATCTCTAATGCATATTCAATTCCTTTTAATTAGAGATATGATGAAGGCACTTATGATCGATATAGATGACACACTTCGATCCATTTAGGTAGTGCCTCCAAATTTTAAGTGTAACAGTGTAGCATTCGATTCCAAATCATGTGTCATATGATTCCTCTCATGATTTTTAAGTTGCCGAGGCCATAAGTGATCACCTTATTTTTCTTCATTAGAACTCAACCAAGTCTTTTATGCGACTTGTCACAGAATACCACCAATCATTTGACCTATTCGGAAGAGTCAATATCTACTTGTTACACATCTTCTTCTTTAATGTTTGAAAACCTACTTCCTACTTATACCCCAATCAAATTGCTTATGATTTTGGGTTAACAACATCCATGGTTGGGTAGTCCTTGAGAAAATAACAATGAACCGTTTGTAGCACCTATCCAATCCCAAGGACTATCGAATTTCTAAAGGAGTCTTAGGTGTATTCCACTTCTTGACCGCTTCAAGCTTACGTGGGTCAATGAGAATTTGCTCCTCGTTGATCACGTGACCAAGAAACTTTAACTCTGCAAACCAGAATTTTTCAATTAGAGAATTTTGTAATAGGGTTTCTCTTCTCCTACAACTTCATAATCACCATTAAGTGTTGTTCGTGTTATTTCTTTAATCACAAATGGATGACGATATCATCTATAGACACAATCACAAGCTTATCCTAGTACAATTTACATACTCATTCATTAAATCCATAAATACTTCGAGAGCGATTGTCAAACCAAACAACATAACTAAGAACTCATAATTTCCATAACGAGTTTTAAAGGTTGTCTTCGGATATCATCTTCTTAAGTCCTTAAATGAAAATAACATCTTCGGAGATCAATATTTAAGAAGTATGTTGCTCCCTACATGCAATTGATCAAATTAATCATAATTCGAAGGGAGTAGGTTTCGGTTTTTTAAAGTCAACTTGTATAACTTTCCTTAATCTATGCACAACTGGAACAACCCATCTTTTATTTTAACCAACAAGGTTGATGCTACCCATACCGTGTAACTAGGTCGAATAAAACTTTCATCAAAGAGCTCCTTTAGTTGACTCGATAATTCTTGCATTTTCGATAGTGCTAACCGATAGGGTGTCCTTGCAACAGGAGTTGTTCTAGGGATTAGATCATTTTGGAATTCTACCTCATGAAAAGGGGGAAATCTTGATAAGTTATTAAGAAAATCCTATGGAAAATCTCATACAATTGAAATACCTTTCAACTTTCTTTCTTCTATTTTCTTTTCTACCACATGTGCTGAAATAGGTAATACCGCTTCTTTAGGCATGAATAAATCTTCATGCAAGAAATGAGTCTTAAATCATTTCTAGATTGTTTTCCTTGAATCTTAAGCACTTCACCATTTCATAGAGAATTACATACCACCTTCTCCTGATGGACTATCTCAGTTTCATGTTTCGATAACCAACCCATATGGTATTAAGTCTATGTCAAGGACATAATCTTCTTGTACTTCTATACAACCTCTAATTATTACCATTACCATCTTAATTGACTAACTAATTTCTAAGCAACTGGGGTTCATGTCAAGTCAAGGAGTCAATTTGGAAAAATCAAACCTATCTTCTACCCCAACATCCAACAAATGCATATTGATTGATGATAAGATACGTGTCTGTAACAACATTTGGGTCTTCTTGTCTACCTTATGACTAGCTTGCTTGTTCGACTCTCCAACTTCTTTCTACTACTCAACAGATTTTCCAATGTCCCTCTCAACCATCTTTCGCCAGGTGCCACAAGGTGTGGCACCAGCTTTGCCAACTCATTAGAATCTATCCCTATAAGGATCATTACCTGACCCCGTCATTACATGATTCCATAATTCCAACTCTAACTTGTGTATCTCATTCATTGGAACGTAGTCCTTAGTCACCAAAGCTGTGAACTCATCTCTAGTTGTGGCTATCATAGCCTCTCTACCTAAGACATTAGCATGGGCATTCTACCATGTCAATGCTTTACCCACTAGTGAGCAAGCAACATACTTTATCTTCTGGTTTTCAGCATAGTTGTTGACACCCATTATAGTTTCCATTTTTCTAAATCCGATGGGTCGGGCCTATTATTCTCCTTTTCCTTTCATACTCTTTTGACTATCACGTCAAGAATTACTTCTATGTACAACCAATCCTGTTACCTTATCATTTCTACCATTTCATACTCTAATCAATCAAGATCATCACATAGCCCAATTTAAGCACATTCTTAGTATACCGGTGACACTTATATATAGGGTTTCCCGTAGCGTTCCCACCACATCCACGATATACCGAGAACAGTTCTTAAACTAGTTACATGACATCCGATTAATCCATCAAGGCGTAACACTAGAATGTTCAAACTACTAATGCTTCAAGTTTTAAGATCAATCCATGGAACAAGGTAATACATGTGAGGGAGTAGCATCATTCTCTTACAAGCCTCCGAATGCCATGTACATTTCGAACAAATAGTCAATTGAAGAATTTCTGAAATTCTAAAAGGAACAATGTTTCATTGGGAATAGGACTAACGTCATAATATGAATCCCATGTAGGCTTCAGTTAGATTGGAACTTACATAAGAGTAATGATTATAGATGTTTCATCATCACTAACAAAGTCTTATAAGGATTGAGACTCTAGTGTCCCAAGGTATAGAATGGAAGATTTGTACCAACTATGACCGTTATCTCATGACAAGATTCGCCAGGCTTAACATGCACTGCAAATTGCAATTACTTGTGCACCCGTAATGTTAATTTTCTTTACATGGTCACCCTAGTTCCTCCTACCCGAGTTAACATATCTTGTCAAGTATGGAGTGTTATTCATGATTGGAAAATCAAGGATATGGTCACTCATCAATGGTTAATTAACTTGAGTTGTACAAAAAAACAATCTAGAAAGAATTTAGTTGAGCAAGGAATAGTTGAAGGAATCCACTAACCATAATCCTCAATCTGATAAAGTAGTCATCATATTTGAGTACGTCGTGTCTCCTTTCTAGTGGTGTCGCGCTAGCCGGCGTGTTTGTCTCCCAAGATTTAACCCAACAAGTAATAGATAAAGGGTGTACAACACAGGTGACACCAAAGAACGCAGCCTAAATTCTCAAAAAAATTCTTATAGCCGTAATCATCAATCTAGTCTCATAAAAGTCAAATTCACGAGACGATGTTCTTACTTAATACTTTCTCAAGGTACACACAGATGATACAGTTCTCTAAATTTTCCCAAATAAGTATATCATAAATAGAACGTAAGACAAGCTACTAAGTAGCCAATAATGCAATTAGAACATTCATATGTATATCATTGCACATATAATCCTATTATGTTTACTACATGTGGGTACTTAGGTTATAGAATTGGTTGAGTGTTCCACCTATTTCTCTATAACTAATGGCTCTGATACCAATCTGTCACACCCCTGCTTGTAGAGGAAACACGAGGATGTAATAGACGGGATCGTCATAACACATTGATAACTATTAGAGATGCATTAAATGATGAAAACTAACATCTCTTGACATCATCCAAGACAAATAGAGACTTGTGTCGTAGTTAGTCAATTTCACGACAGATATAGTCAACAAGTATAATTGAATCAAATCCTATAATCTTTGAACAAGTAAAGGCAAGCACGTCCATAATTGATAACATAAAAAGAAACACTTATGTTTGAAACGCTAATGCAAGAATTTTATGAAATCCATAGTGTCATCTCTAAGGCACCAACTCTAGCTATCCTTGATTATTGTTGTTTCCTAAAAAGATATGCTCAAAAGGTCAACACATGATTGGTGAATTCACAGGTTTAAATAATAAATAAAAACTGATGTTGTGTAAAAGTTTATAGTACATATGTGCATAAAGTTAAAAGCAAGAAGTATCACATGTAACATGAGTCAACAACTAATCATATGACGTACACACAGATCTTGGCGGAACATATTCACCCAAGGGTCTGTTAGTGACCATTGTCAGTTTGAACTAGTATACCAACAAGCAAGTATGGGGGTGTCAACCAAATAGTACTATCAACACCTGTCTGTCGGCTCCAACACTGGAGTTAAATATGTGACATCCGGTTATTTTCAGTTACCAAACTCCGTTAGTTCCGTTAGGTCTTGCATACACGTGTCGTGAGCACACACTAGTTGGCGTTGAATGTTGGTGACTTAATAACAATGGTCTATGATAAACAAATAATAATCTAATTAATAATGTTGATTATTAGTTCATGGTTATGTTATTTATGGATTTTAAATATTATTTGTGAATTGAACTTGATAACGTGGCAACGTGTTATATATATATTTCATGAATTTGTTTTTTGTTGAAAAATGTTTATGATTATTATTATTGACTAATAATACTTGTAACTTATGGTTAAAAATATTTAAAAAGTGCAACAAAGGCTAATTTTTATAAAATATAATTAAAAGAGGGTTTAAGGGTAAAATCTAAATAAGTTAAGTTTCACAAAAACCCAACCCTAGCCCCCCTAACCCCATTCGGCCGCAAGCAACCCCAAACCCCCCTCCCCTTTGCGAATTTGATCAAGAAACACACACACACATTCGATTTTCATCTAGTTCAAGCATTTCAAGGTGCTTGCAAGCATAATTCTTGATTTCTACACACCTAAAGGTTAGTTTTGATTAGTTTTTCATGATTTTTGGTTCTTGATAAACCCTAGTTCGAAATTGATGATGAAAAAGTGGAATTGATGATTGTTAGATGTTAATATGATGTTAGTTAGGTTGTATGAATGTTAGATCATGTTGATTGTGCAAGAAATCTATGATTTGATCATGAATCTCACACATTGCCTTAAGAGGAAAATTTTTGTTCTTGGAATTCATGATTTGATGATTGTATGATGTTAGATACATTGCTTGGATGTTGGTTTACATGAATTGTGCAAGAAAAGTCATGAAATCTAGTGTTTGTTTATACCTTACTATAAGTAGAAACTTTTATGGATGATGTTTGGGAATTATGACGAATTGATGATGATTATCATGCATAGATGAATGCTATGAACTTGATTAGGTATAAAGTTGCTGAATTTATGAATGATTTGGATGCTAGATTGCTTTTGGGTGTTATTTTCCCAAAAGGAAACTTTATTTTTGAAGAACATTAGATACGATGATTTGGGCATGCTATTGATGTTAGGATCATGTTAGAATGCTTATGGATGATGTCTAATGTGGTGGAATGTGTTACTTGGATTGTATGGATGCTTGATCGATCATTTAGGAAATTTAGGTACTTGATAATTAAACATGATGATGGATTATGATAAGTGGTTAGGGAATCATGTTTGAGGTTGTAATTGATCATTGTGGTGTATGTTGATTGTTATGAATCCTGTTGATTAATGTGAATATGATTGTTATACACGCATGCGAATCTGAGGCCCCTACTTAGTAGGATTGGCTGGGTTTAGGATGTGAAGTCGTGAGTGGCTTCACATGGCATGTAGTGCATGATTAGACTTCGTGTATGATTTATTAGTTGTGATATATTTATAATTGTGTTGAACATGTTGATTGTTTGAGATTCGCATGAGTTGTATGATGATCTAGGTAGAACTTGGGTTGATGATGTGATATACGTGAATAGTTTGTTTGATAATCATGTATGATAAGTTGATACACTTGATTAAACGAGATTTCAATTAATATGTCACCAACGAGTCAAATGGGTCAACTAGGATAAATGAGTCTTGTTTTACAAAGCCTTGGGTCAATGTGTTTATTGAGCACCTAGGGTTGTTAAGTTTTTTGTGTACACGTACTTATGTACTTGCGTGTTCTAGGTAACCTTTGAAGGGTTGTCTTTCCGTCCGTTGTTAACTTTTGTTATCGTTCGTTTGCGCATTAGGTGAGTTCATGCCCTACTATTTTATAAACTCTCTTATGGGGGAGATAGCATATTTGTTCACAAACGCTATATTATTATTATAAGTTGTGTATGTTTTAACATAGTTTATAATACCTTGAAAGTCTTCACACTTTTGGATCGTTAATAATGGTAACTAGCGGGAAATCTTGGGTAGTACTACTGGGTTTGACAAGCCCCACCTGTGCGACTTAAGGTCAAACAGGTGCAATATTGTCCTAAACACAAACATCGTCACGACCTGGTAAGTTGTGATGGGAGGCAACAAATGCAACACAGTCAGCTTCAATCGTGAAATCATTATTGTTGTTACTTGTGAATATAGACTAGCTATCTATTTCAATGCACTTCTTATGTTATACAAATTATTATTGCTTATGTTAAACGTAAACTCTTGAACTCACCAACCATTGTGTTGACCTTTTTAGTATGCTATTCTCAGGTCGTTAATTCAAGTTGACATTAGGAGCACATCACGGGTCTAGCATGCATTTTAAGACTTCATCTTAAGTCATAACACTTGGATTTTATTTATGAGATTTAAATAATGGGTTGGCGCGTGTTTTGCCAAATTTTGCATTTAAATACTTTGGGTTTGTCTTATTTACAAAACGCTTCTGTATAGTTTTAAAGTTTGAACTTTGATTGGTTTTATTTTAAATGTGGCATATAGTTGTTCTGAGTAACTAGTGACTGTGATCCTGGTTTGTTCACACGCCTCGCGGTAAAACTCCGCAAGTGGATTTTGAGGGTGTGACAAAATAGTTGTGAATAAAGCACCACCACACTGAAAACTCATGCATATACCAAATAACTACTTACAAAATAGTAACACACTCGTCCCAAAATAGTAATTGAATTCACAACAAATAATGGGTTGAACATATTTTTCTCCCTTGATGTTTGTAAAATAAATGTAAGAAACTGAACCGTGAACTCACCTTTATATGATGCGACAATAACTAAAGAAGATAATAAGCTTCAAGTAATATGGGCGAACCAAAAAGTCAATCATCTATAATAATAATTAATTAAACTTTTAAACACGATTTAAAGCGTTATAATAATTTTGATCCATATCTGGTCGGTTCAGAATTAATGCGTGAATCGCTCAAAAAGATATATATATATATATATATATATATATATATATATATATATATATATATTTAAAAATAAATAACCCGATTCATACATGATGATATTTTTATACTTATTTTCCTTTACTCACACATACTGTATATTCATATTAATATATATATAAGTTGATTACTCGCATAAATAATTATGTGTATATATATAATTATTACCTATACCCACACTATTATTTACATGGATATATATATAATAATAATATATTCACATACCCGATTTATATAAATATATTTGCATGCATTACCACCAACAATATATACCTACATGGTTCATTAAATATGCCCAAAGCGATACATATACGTATATACAATATCATTACACACCATATACTCATACCATCACACAAACACCAATATATACATATACCAATACTCACATACACCTAAAATATAAGCATATATACACCAAGCGACACACATTGCTCAACACCCACAACATATATACATATACACACAAATCATTGCATTGCATTGCATACACTATATGCATATACTCTTACATACACACACATGTATTACACACACTAAATGTATATATATACTCTTACATATACACACACATGGTATTACAAACACTATATATATACTTCTAGACACACATATTGCATTGCACACACACTTCACGATCACATTCACACACACACTTCAAGGAACCCACATAAACACACGTGCGATACCGACACACTAGACACCACCACAACTCAATCGCACCACCACCATACACAACCATACACTGTGACTCACAAACGGCTCCGGAACCGAACCGGAACGAAATGAAACAAACTTAATGAAACTAAATGAAACGAAACGAAACAAGAAGCTTACTGTCACATCCCGGAAAAAGCGTGAGATGCTTGGGTGTGACTTCTCGGTTCAAAACACATTGATTATAATAACATGCAATTCCTGCAATAAAACCAAACATAAACTTTCATTTAATATTTCAGGATTACAATATTTATACAAAATTTGTCTAACTAATAGACTATTACATTTTGTAATCCCAAATCAAAATAGATGTCTTGATCACTTCACATTAAGTCCCGGCTAGTGATGGACGTGAACGTCCACATGTACGCTGAGATCCATCAAATCTAAAGTGATCCAGACACACAGCTGCCCCGTATACTCATACCACCTATTGTATAGGTTGAACGTATATACTAAGTTATAATACATGCTGTCAACCTGAAAAAGCATACTCAAAACAGTCAACATAAAGTTGAAAAGAACATAGGTTTATTCAATAACAAAATTTTAATTGATGCATCATAAGTAAACTCACAACCAAACCTACTCACATGTCATGTAATTCATAACTGTCAAATACAAATTACAGAATCAAATAATATAACATTCATACCCTCATCCGGCAGATGCAGGATGACATATTCCTAAGTAGCGCTACCTATATTATTTGACGGTTTCTCATCTGAATTAATGGTTGTGTCAAAATGACAGTAACATATTAAAACTTTCAAATTTGCATCAATTTCAATAACAAACAATATGCATTTTCCCCTAAAAATTTATAAATTAAAAAGGGGCCATGTTACTCACCTTAATTCTAGCAACAAGTAAAATATTTCTTATAAAATAATTATTTGTTAGAATAAAATCTTATTTCTTTAAAATTTTCAGCACTTATTTCGTTAATTAAGTCAAAATTTCCAAACAGGAGCTAAGGTTATCCAAAAATTTCCAAATTTTACCAACAGTAATATTTCAATATCTAGATTATCCCATAAAAATTTTAATTAATATCTCCTTATGGATAAATTCTTAGAATTTTCACAAGTTTTACAATAAATAGCAAAAATAGCTACATATCTTCCAAAATTCTAAAACTTATACATTCTGTCCTATTTAGATTTTTAATCTAAATCATGAAATAACAAGTATTTCAACCCTTTAAATCCTTCGTTTTGTTTAAATTCTTTGTTTCTATAAAATTTCTCAACTTTCTGTTTCAAATTCTTTTCTTACTGATTTTTAATTGAAAATCAAGTGTTCATGAAGTTTGTAAATTGCTTTAGTAGTTTATAACATAAAGGGTTGGTTATATATGTAGGTTAAACACATATATGACTTGTTAAATGTGTTAGTCATAGATTTTGAGAATCAAACCTTGATTGGAGTAGAAGAAAGGCTTAGGGAATTGCTCTTGAGTTCTTGATGATCCACTTGTGTGATTCTTCTTGAGCTTTAAGGGTTGTCACTAGATGAACATGGTTGATGTTAGAATAAGGATGGGATGTTCTAGATGTTGGTGTTGGATGATGTTGAGGCCGAGAGATATCAAGAGGTTGTTAGGTGATGGTTTGGGTGATATGAGAACTGAGAGAGAGAGAGAGAGTAAACCAAGAGAGGGTTATGGTGATTTTCGGTTGATGGTGATGATGTTTGTTATGGTGATCTTCGGCCGAGACTTAAGAGATCTTCATGGTCTCTCATCATTAGCTCTAAACCTAGACTTGTGAAGTTTTATCTTTGAATGCTAGGTGTCATGTGTAGGAAGGTTGTTAGTGTACATGGATGGCTAGGTGTTATCTCATGACACTAATGACAATCTTAACTCTTAAGTTAAGGTTAGTTTGGTTAATTTGGTTACTAATCTAGGTTTGTTAACACCTTAATAAGCCGATTTCTTGAGTTGGGTTGGTGTGTTAATTTGTTGTTTAAGTGTTTAGTATTAGTTTGGGTTTAGTTTTTGATATCAACTTTCTAAAAGTAAACTTGTTGGGTAATGTTTGATTAAGTTTTAGTTTATTACATACTAGATGAAAACATCTATCAATCAAGTAACTAATCACATAATCTTATCATTTGATAACTAACACACATAATTCAATAATCACAAAGTTCACAAGAATTTTTATACATGCACACGTAAAGGTTTTTGCATGCATGCATGCATGTATGCTCACGTATCATATGCATGTTCAATTAAGCACACAAAATTCATAACGGGTTAATCCAATAAAAATCACCTTAATAATCCCTAAATAAGGTATATAAGTATATACTATAAATCTATAAAAATTCTTAAAACGTTAGTTTACCTAACCTTGGTTTTAGGGTTGTCACACTTACCCACGGAATCACGTTACTGAGAGAGGCGTTGATTGAAGGTACTCCGTGGCGGTTCGCTATGGTTCTCGGTGAAAGGTGGACGGAATGGTGTTCGAAGGGATGGTGGTGGCTTGGGTGGTGGACGACGATGACGAAAGGGTGGGGAGAGATGTTAGGTTTTTGGTCGAGAGTAAAAAAATTCAATTATATATATATATATATATTTATATATTTATACCCTGCAAGGCCCAATTGAGACTTTTGAGTATGTAAGGAGATCAGGTTTGGTTATTGACTTATTTAGTTATAGAATCTTATATGTAATTGTATGTTAAATGTTTATTTGTGTAAACAACAATCACTCACCAACTTTATATTAACGTGTTTTAAGTTTGATTTTTCATGTGATCGAGATGCTTTATAGTTTTGTGAATTCATTTATGATGTATGATGCTTGATTTGGATATGAAGCTTGGTTTTATGTGTATATATTGTCCCGTGCCGAAGACTTCAATCTTTCGGTGTGTAATTATGTGTACTAACTAGCCGTGAACCCTACTTGGTCATGTTTTGTTGATCAATTGGAATACCTTAAAGATGTAATCGGTAAAAAAGTCCCTTTATGGGCAAATTTGGATTTAATCGATTATGTTATAGTTAAGGATATATTAAAAAATGTAGCTAAATCCACTACATTTTATGTAATAGTATGTAGCTGATGTTGATATGAAGGAAATGACACATTTTTATTGAAATGATTAAACCTTATAATTTTAAGTAAATATTGTGAATGAAGAAATTTGAAATTTAATTTTGAAATTGTATATGAAATTTCAAAGTTTTTATGATAAGAATTGCTAAAATGATCTTATTGTAAATTATTGTAATAAAATGAGTAAATATGACACACAAACATATAGTGGAGAAATCAAGAGATAACCACCTCTAGCCAATTACAAAACTTTTATAAAATTTATCTTTTTATGGCTTCATTATTTGAAATAATGACTTTATTATTTCATATACCATTTTAAAATATGAATTTCAAGTTTATCCATCCGGTGTATAAAAAAGGTATGACTTCATTATTTGAAATAAATTTAAATTTAAATCCCCCCAAATCATGATGGCACAAATACATAAACGTAACCTATATTTTTCATAATTACATATATGTAACTCTTTGGATTTTTTAGTCATTGTATAACTTATGTTTTTCTCATGAAACATCCCCTACATATATATACTATATTATGCATACCGAAAGGATAAATTTATCTTTTTCTCAAAACTTTTAAAATTAAGAGTTGTACAACTTTTTATGCAAACATTACAACTCATAAAGCTATAATGCTCCCTCCCACGGCACACAAATTTCAAACAACTTCTCAAACTTGTTCCTCTAAACCTTAAATTTGTGTTTCCAGTCATTATCATCGACAACTTCTTCAAGTGGATCTTGAGCTCCCCATCTACCTTATGTTCACCAGGTAGATCGTATAATGACTTATACTCAAGTTGTTGAATGAAAAACAAAGATCAATGA
Source organism: Flaveria robusta (assembly GCA_025506415.1). Classification (NCBI taxonomy): domain Eukaryota; kingdom Viridiplantae; phylum Streptophyta; class Magnoliopsida; order Asterales; family Asteraceae; genus Flaveria; species Flaveria robusta. The sequence goes on from CM046467.1 coordinate 4,542,392, forward strand.
TTCTCAAAAAGATCCAAGTTTAATATTTTAGAATAGGCCCGATCACACTTATTAAATCTCTCCATAACCGGTGTACGTACTTGAACCAAAGAGGAACTATAAACACATCGTCCTCCCCATCTTCTATGTTAACCACGTATTGCATGTCTTTTTATTACTATTAACCTTTTTATCATTTAATCTACGATTAACATAGTAAAATTAATATCATTTTTCTTGTTACTCTTAAAAATCTTTTCGGGACAATAAAGGTGCATGCAAAAGAAAAGATATACTTTTTTTAGTTTTTCAATTTATTAAATGTAACTAATGTCGAACTAGCATCGTTCTCGAGGTTTGAAGAAGAGAGTAAAATGAGTCTACTATGATGACAAACATTGGCAAATGGTGGTGGAATGAATGGAGGAAGGGTGTGCTCATGAAGTCGAGGTTGGAAAAACCAAGTAGTGATTATGGTTTGAGAATGGTTTAAGCTTTTTTGGCTTATAAAGCAATCGTTACGTGACCGTTTTACAACTCTGTTTTTTTTTTCATTCCAGATCGTTTAAATTTTGTGAAGAGTTTTCGACACGACCATGTCAACCATTTCAACCTTCTGTTTGAACGACTACCCCATTCCTCTTTAACGATTCTACATTAAGTGTTTTAAAAAATTGAGTGTGGTAAGACGTTAATGGAGGCTTCAAGGTCAAGCATTTGCTATAGGAACACTAACATTTCCCAATTTACAAAGAATAGTACAAACACCAGGATTTGTATACTTTGGGGGTAATCTATTTTGTAAAACACTAAAAACATTCTCACCAACCATTACGTGTTTCATTATATTTTAGCTCTTCTTTAACTTGCAAAGTTTCTTTAAAAATTTAGCATATCATGGAACTTGTTTAATATCATTAAGAATTCGTTTATCTCTTTTATTTAAAAATTTATATTAACAGAAATGATATTATTTAGTATTTTTAAATTAAAAATAGTTTTCAATAGATTAAGAAAAAGATACTTTTTGAAATATAATATCTAAAGAAAAAAATATTTATAAAATAAAAATTTTCCTAAAACATAATTTTTTTTAAATATGTATTTTAAAATTAATTTTTTTAAGAATAAAACTTTTATAACCAAAATAATTTCGGAGTTATGATAGCGAGATTTTTTGAATTGACATTTTATAACAGTTTGTTTTGGAATAAAATGTTAAAAAGTTTTTTTTTTTGAAAAAAGAAATTAAAAATAAAACTTTAAAAAAATAATATCATTATTTTATATTTTATAGCCAATATTCATGCTTAATTTTAATAATATCATCTCCAAAAATATTGGTTATAGTTAAAAAACTTTTGTTATTAACTATTTTGTAATTTATTTATTTAACTTAGTATAATACATATGATACTAACTTAATTAACAGATACATGAAATTAGAAGTTTCAAGAAGTCCATAATAAAGCTCAATCACGTATAGAATAGATGTTTTAAGTTCACAATAGATATTAAAATGTGGTGCGAGAACGCCAATGTTAAGTGAGAAAACATTGATGCTAAATGTATCATCTTTGATTTTACATATGATCAAATTGTGATAGCTACGCACTATGCAGCACTAAATTTCTAAAGCCATTGTATTATGTAGATTTTCAATTCGTATATTCTTTGTTAATTTATTTTATGCAAAATATGTTAATCTGGTGGAAATAAAAAGTAAAACATATATTTAAAGTAATAATTACACTGATCCTTTCTAAAAATTCAAATTAATTAGTTAAAGTTTATGATAGGATTTATATAATCAGAACAACATGTGATTTTAGGTAACTACTTGGGAGTGTTACTTATTATGCATCTCATTAAACAAAGCAAGATTAAATTATTATTCTGCAGATCTTACTCTATGAGTTGGAATATCACATCACATATTTGTCTCTTATGTTATTTGGTTAAACAAATAAGCTCTATTAAATTTATTAATAAAGTCTATCTGGCTCGATAATTTTTAATTAAATATTAAATTAATTTCTCATGTGGCATGTGATTGATGTACTCACTCTAGTGGAATCTAACACCCGCAAGACTATTCGTTGTTCGTAGTTCAAGGTTGTTCACACCTTTTTAATTTGTATATAGCCAAACTAGTTTTAATTGAAGCCTTCTATTATATTAGGTACTAATCGAATTTAATCGAGTCGAATAAGTCAAATTCTAAAATTTCTAAACAGGATTTGAAGTCGTCGATTCGAATTCGGAAAAGTTAATTTGAATTCAAACTAAACTCGAAAATTTTCAAAGAAGATTCTGCGGGACGGTTTGAAGGATGCAAGTCAGTTTTAACAATGAAGAGAGACTAAAACACTTAACAGATCAAATAGAAAACTGGACAGGTTATGATGATACTAAGATAAACACAAATAAACAAGAGACAGAAAGCTTAAGAACAAGATAAATGATTTTCAAGGAAGATGTATATTGCTCTCAAGTTCTATTACAAGTGTTACAAAGCATACTTTCTAAAATACAAGAACCTGAGATACTTTATACTACATCCTATAGCCGGCCACACTTTGAAAGCCAGCTGGAAGCATTAATCTAGACAACAAGATCAATTTAAAGTTAAAAGGCAGATTGCCTTTTGACATGTGACTATGACATGCCATAGCTCACATTCTATTGTAATACAAAAAGGATAAAAGTACATAAAGTAGAAAGTTACAAACTCAATACCTTAATCCACAGCTTCCTAAAGCTTGAACCTTTTCACCAACTTGTGTAAAGTTGGTGAGCCTGCAGAGTGGCAACGGAAAGTTGGTCAGCTTTTCTGAAAAGTTGTTGATCACAGAGAGCATGTCTTATCTGTCTTCGGAAAAAATCAGTCTTCTATCTTTGAGGTTTCAGAAGACTTTGTTTTCTAAGCTTCGGAAGACTTAATCTTTGGCTTCGGAAGAATTGGTCTTTTGGCTTCGAAAGATTTTACACTTGTGTAATTTTCTTGTAGAGTGTAAAACATCCGAACTGACTTCTACCATGCACAAAGTGCATGCATGCAGGAGACACCTTGACTGTTTTTTAATGCATCAGCCTCTTCTATAATCCTTACAGATTCGTAATCGAAAAAAATTTCAAGTTCGAATCAAAGTATTTATTTATTTGATTCGTACTTGTAAAAAAATAACTAATAGAATAATATTTTTAAACTTTATTTGAAAGATCCAATTTCAAATGAGCAAAATAAAAAAAACAAACATAACATATAAAATATTCCAAGTTTCAAATAGACCAAAAGTTACAAATTAAGATTTAGAATTTTAGATTATATGTTTTTTGAACTTTTAATTTTTAATTCTTATATACGTATTTTTAAATTAATATATAAAATAAATAAGTGTAAATGTGAGTATTAACATTTCGAATTCCAAATCGAATCGAATAAAAAATCACAAATTCGCAATTCAATTCGAATTCGAATTCGATAAATAGACTTCGAATGAATTTGAATTTGAAAATTTTAATCAAATTTCGACTCAGTAATTTTTAACATTTTATCCAAATTCGACCTAGATATTGAACACCTCTAATTACAATTATATTAACATAAGATCATATTATAATATTCATCAAATGAGGCAAGAATTCATATTCAAGACCATCATTTGATATAATGAAAACAAACAACAATTATAATTGTACCTAAAACGATCATGATCTACCAACTTGATTATAAACTTTTGATGAATACGAAGTTTGTTGGTACTTTTAGTGTCATAAACATATTTCGGTTGATTAAAATTATTTAAAAACAAAGAGTTAACTAAATAAATATTGATAAGAGCTAGAAGGCATTAGTATATGTTTACTAAAAAAATATTATGATTTCCGGCGCCTAAGTACCTCAGGATTACAAAGGACTAGCTTGGGTTCCAAGAGGGCTAAGCAAGCAACTAAAGTTGCTTCATATTTGCATTATTATTGAAAAGTTGCATAAAATTATTTACTAATTGTGACTAACAATCCGTTGATTATTACTGAACTTATAAACAACTCATCATTACTAGTAACTAATATTACTGGCAATCCGTGAACTCGGTCACCATGACAACTTGGTTACGAAACAGAAAGTGAGCTATCAGTAGTAACTCTCATGAGTCATAACTTGATTGTGAGTTACCGATTATGGAGTGTCATTTGAGATCTTTTTAGGCGATGCAATTGAATAAGTACCTATTGTTATAAACCCCAACTAACTCACTTTTTTTTTGAAGGTTTGAGTTGTTTCAATTTAATCTTTGTGAGACTTTGCCACTTATACATAAAGTCTCTGGTCCAATTATGGTGCATTGTTCTCTTAACATAACTTTCATATTTTTCATGTTTTACTCTTTGAATTATCCATTGAATTTTTGATAGCATTGTTAAATTGTTTTAATCTAAAAATTAATTATCTCATTTTGATTCATAGATATATCAAGGCCGTAATGAATTACCATACCATAAAGACTGGAATATTTTATGCACAAGACAATTAATGAATTATTTTGATACATGATGGGCAAGACTAGCAAAGAGGTGAAATTTAAGGTGTAATATTTTGGACGTTGGTAGAAACAAGATTCACTTATGACTCACCATATTATAGATGGTGTATACTCTAAAACAACCTATGTCAAAATATGTTGATGAGGAGACATTAAAACCGATGAGACGCGAATCCAAACTTAGGTTTCCCCTTTTGTGAAAGGTGATGAATACATTCCATGGTGATACTTTCTGTTGGGTTTCCTGTATAGGATTTAAAACTATTTTACAAACGTAGTAGAATAATAAGCATAAAACGATCCAGCACAAAACCCTTGATCGCCCACCAGAAGTATAGTTGCAAACTAAATATTTAATAACACAAATATATGGGTTTTAATGATTAAACCTTTCACAAACTATATATTGCAACCAAAACTAAAACATCATATAGTAACAATCTGGTCGTTAGAAACAGTCTTACAAAACTAAAACCTGCAACCCTTATCGTGCGTACAAACTCCAGATCAATGTTCAGCTTGTCTCTAGAAACACAACTAGAAAATTAAGCATTTAGAACCACATTTTCGGTCATAAAACAGTTGCAATTGGGCAATTGCAACCGTTTTGCAAACAAATTGCGGGGACAAAGGGGGTAGGTATTAGGTTTTTGTAACATTTTGCAATTCCTATAATTTATAGTTATTATATGTTTTTATATGTTTTTCTTAAACTTATTAATTCCTATTTATAGTTACCAATTAATTTATTCACCAAGATAGGGTTGACTTATATTTCTAATCTTGTGTGATAATCTAACAATTATAAACAACCCTAACTTTGATCATCTTAATTATATAATAATTATATAATCATATATAACTAGTATTATTTAACTAACTAGTAGTTAATAAAACATATCTCATATACATAATCAATTATTTATTACGTAACGCTCAATTATGACATTACTTAATTAGTTCGCCTTTGTGATTTCAAATTATAACTCTAATTTGCCGTAGTTATTGTTTACTTTTACACGTGGTGTAACTAGGCATTCTAATCATGATAGTAGTCCGCCAACTGTTCTTACTCAGGCTTACAAGTCCAACAAACTACTATTTGCATGAGTCTTAATTATTGTTCATACACATAGTGGTGGGCGTCTAGCCTTATCTCACTTTTCCTGCAAAGATATGACGTTTTGTAAAATCGTCTACTATTCCAAAAAGTTTTGAAGATTTACTCTTTCATAGTAGGAAAATAAATGCCCTAACCATCTCATTCTAAGTTAGAATCGACAATTCCATGTTGTAATCATCGCCAACATCATCAATAAAACATTTCAATGACTAAGTAAGAGTCTAAGAGTATGCTAGTTTGCTCTACCTCATCAACTATGTACCTTACAATTTTAGCGTGATAAAGATTCTTTATTTCCATTGTCTTAATTTGATCCTTTAAGAATTCATAATGATTCTTGGCATACCCAACGTAAGCTACATCCTAATAGAACGTAAATTACATCCACATTCTTTTCTCCATTCTTTCTTCTTTTTATCTTCTCTCTCGCTTCACATATCATCAAATCTTTGCTTAATCTTCAATTATCTTATCTCAAGCTTCCAACACCTATGTTTCGATAACATACATCAAAGTGATTGAGTTCAACCAGATAATTAAACTAAAAACATAAGTTTAACCCTAATATGTCACATACAAAACCCTAACAAATCACTTGTTAGTACAGAGTGGAGAAGGAGACTGTAGTGGGGAAATGGGGAATAAAGAAGGTTGAAATTTGTGTGAAAATATTGTTGGTAATAGGGTTATGATAATATGGGTTGATTGAAAATTAAATAAAGGAATGGATATGGTGGTTAATGTAATTGAGATGGTGTTAACTTAATTGTTGGTGGTGACTAACGATGATGATGGTGGGTTAGTAGTGGTGGTCGGTGGTAATGATGTGAACATGAGGAAGGGTGGTATGGTGGTGGTGATGCAAATAATATTAAGTTATGTGTATTTATCATTTACATTTTTTCAAAATGGTAAAAGTAGACCTTTTACTTTTAATTTACAAATAAAGTAACGAAAGTCAGTCTTATCCTCAACTGACAAAACTAAAATCACAAGCACCAAACTTGTTACTAAAAAATATTAGTACCCAAACCTAGGAAAAGCACTAAACCATAAGGACTATTTTGTAATTACTTCTGATAATAACCTTTTTGATAGGCATTTGTGGGAACTGTTTGACTTTGTAGCTTTAGACTTAAGTTGGGTATCATAGCTCCTTTTTCCTTAAACTTTTACGATGAGGGAAAATATACTATTTCATGCTTAATTAAATAAGATATGAGTATGAAAATTTATAAGGATTATACAAGAGACTGATGCACTCAAAACAGTCAAGGTGTCTCCTGCATGCATGCACCTTGTGCATGGTAGAATTTACTTCGAAAGTTTTACACCCTACAAGAAAAATTACACAAGTGTAAAATCTTCCAAAGCCAAAAGACCAAATCTTCGAAGCCAAAGATGAAGTCTTTCGAAGCTTAGAAGAAAAAGTCTTTCGAAGCCTCAAAGATAGAAGACTGATTTCTTCCGAAGACAGAGAAGACATGCTCTCTGTGATCAACAACTTTTCTGAAAAGCGGACCAACTTTCCACTGCCACTCTGCAGGCTCACCAACTTTACACAAGTTAGTGAAAAGGTCCATGCTTTAGGAAGCTGTAGATTAAGGTCTTGAGTCTGTAACTTTCTACTTTATGTACTTTTATCCATTTTGTATTACAATAGGATGTGAGCTATGGCATGTCATAGTCACATGTCAAAAGGCAATCTGCCTTTTGACTTTTCATTGATCTTGTTGTCTAGATTAGTGATTCCAGCTGGCTTTCAAAGTATAGACGGCTGTAAGAGGTAGTATAAAGTATCTCAGGTTCTTTTATTTTATTTCCATGCTTCGTAACACTTGTAATAGAACTTGAGAGCAATATACATCTTCCTTGAAAACCAATTATATTGTTCTTAAGCTTTCTGTCTCTTGTTTACTTGTGTTATTCTAGTATCATCTTATCCTGCCAGTTTCCTATTTGATCTGTTAAGTGTTCTAAAACTCTCCTTACTATGAAAACTGAGTTGTATTGAACCCCTTCTAACGGTCCTGCAAAATTGTTGTTAGTTTGTGTGTGCGCCCCATTATGAGAATTCACAACCATTAGATTTATTTAGAACCACCAAATATAGGTAGCGCTAGTTTACCTTGCACCAGTTGGAGGCCCAACTGATACTCTTGATATAGTATTGTGTGTGATATTATTTGTTTAAGTGCTTTTGTTATCTAATAGAGCATAAACTACTAGCGCTTATGTAAGTAGATCAGGTTTGGTTATTGACTTATTTAGTATAGCATGTTCTATGTAATTGTCTGTTAAATGTTTATTTGTGCAAAGTACAGCACTCATCAACTTTATATTGACGTGTTCAAGTGTGCTATTTATGTAATCATGATGGTTTATAGTTTTGTGCATTCATTGATGATGTATGATGCTTGGTCAGGATATGAAGCATGGTTTTATGTGTATATGTTGTCGGTGCTAAAGATTTTAGCCTTTCGGTGTGTAATTATGTGTACTAACTAGTGGTGGACCCTGCGTGGTCATGTTTTGTTGATCAGATAGAATAGCTTAAATATGTAATCGGTAAAGGTCCTTTTAGGGGCAAATTTGGATTTAATCGAATATGTTATACTTAGGGATATATTAAATATTTGGCTAAATCAACTACATGTTATATAATAGTTTGTAGTTGATGTTGATACAAGGAAATGACGTGTTTTTAATGAAATGATTAAACTTGATAATTTTAAGTAAATATTGTGTATGATGAAATTTGAAATTTAATTTTTAAAATGGTATATGAAATATCAATGTTTTATGAAAAGAATGGTTAAAATGATCATATTGTAAATTATTGTAATAAAACAAGTAAATATGACACACACATATAGTAGAGAAATCAATAGATAACCACCTCTAGCCAATTACAAAATTTTATAAAATTTCTCTTTTTATGACTTCCTTATTCGAAATAATGATTTTGTTATTTCATATACCATTTTAAAATTGAATATCAAAGTTATCCATCTAGTATATAAGAAAAGTATGACTTCATTATTTGAAATAATTTGAAATTTATGTCCCCTCAATCATGATGGGACAAATATTGAGATACATATATGCAACCTATATTTTATCATGATTACATATATGTAACTTTTTGGTTTTTTAATTGTTGTATAACTTTTGATTTTCTCATAAAACTTCCCCTACATATATATACTATATTATGCATACTGAAAGGACAAATTTGTCTTTTTATCAAAACTTTTAAAATTAAGAATTTTATAACTTTTTATGCATACATTACATCTCATAAGGCTATAATACTCCCACCCATGGCACACAAATTTCAAACAAGTTCTCAAACTTGTTCTGCTAAACCCTAAATGTATGTTCTCTATCATTATCATTAGCAACTTCTTCAAGTGGATATTGAGCTCCCCATCTACCTTATGTTCACCAGGTAGATCATATAAGGACTTACACTCAAGTTGTTGAATCAGAGAAAAGATCGATAATTCTCAAAAAGATCCAAATTTAATATTTTAGAATAGACCCGATCACACTTATTGAATCTCTCCATAATCGGTATACGTACTTGAACCAAAGAGGAACCGTAAACACATCGTCCTCCCCATTTTCTATGTTAATTGATAGAAGAAGAATACAACGAGAAGATGAATTCTTTCTAATCATCCATGTCTTTATCTTCTATAGATGTCACGCTATCTCTTCCAACAGTTACTATATAATCAGCCTTTACCACAACAAAAAGATGTGCATGACTTATGATGTATAACTTTAACCAAAGTTGGTTCTTTTATTCATTCTTTGACTTTGTTGAAAAACGATGAATCTTCTAGGCTTACTAATCACTCTTTGATTTTAGGTTTCATTGTTTTGCTCCTTTTTTAATTAGGAGGTGTTGTTAATTGCTTGTCAACCACTGTATTGTTGTTTATCAACTATAATCAACAATTTTTACCGTAGAAAATAGCCGACACATATTTACTATTCGTGCTTGTGTTTATGTGTTTGACGTATTCTTCATTTTGTCCCATACTAATAAAATATGATGTATATAACATGCCTAGCTGGAAGTTAGAAGTATATAGTATTTATTGGCTGAACGGTTCTAAATGAAACTCATACAATTCTCTATGTGATCCGGGAAAAATCCTATTTATGCACAAAAAATTTGAAGGGTCTTTATCAGTGTATAGACCCCATAGAAAATGTTGTTTTTTTGGTAAAAAGTTGTTCTCTATGCAGGTTTTAAGAACATGTTTGGTGAACTTGGTGAGCATCAACATAGTTCTGGTTTGAACAAAATTCATACCGAAGCATGATAGCCCGGTAATATAAATCAAAGTTTTTCAACAATTAAAAATATTATGTTTGATATGGCCTGCTTGGTTTTGAATAAACTTTTTATGCAAACATAAATAAAAATAAGCATGTATCGGTTCAGTTTTAAATAAATATTATAACAATACATAAATAAATATACGTACATCAAAAAAATCAATATATTTAGAATTTTATAAAAGAATATGTACTAACAACAAATTATAATAATAAATATTAGAGGATATATAATTATAAAAAAATAATATTAAAAAGATTATGTATATCACTATTCATCCTACTTCTTTCCACGTAGAAAGTTATATAAACTAGTTGAGAATCAACCGCGCTTCGCGGCGGTTAAAAATCCGATCACAACGCCCCACAACGGTATTAACTGGATTGGAAGGTTCAAAAATGATGTGTCGTGCCTGCAAAAGATTGACTGCCCCGCCAAAACGACACCCACATTTTCATATCATCATTACCTTTAAGCCATTAATATCCATAGTTGTTGGCTCAGAGATGATTGTTCTTTATGGCTGCATACATTAGTTTGCCACGCCAAAGCAATGAACACATCTATCATCTTATCCTCATCGCCAAATATTACCGTATATATGAAAAAACCAAAGTTACAGAAAACTAGAAAGAATATTTTACAGTTCTAAAAAAGCCTCGAATGAATCTAGATTCATCGTCACCGACTTACGCAGCAGATTAATCGACCTAAGTGACCACCATGACCATTAGCATCATCGCCATCACCCAACACAATCGGGTCTCACAGAAGCCCAGAAACATCAATTTAACGTCTCAGTGAACCCTAGGTCACCGTCATCGACAAATCGCAACAGCCACCAGCGGCAGCAAGTGCCACCATCAATGCATGCACGACACAACGGCAGAGGGCGGCGGTGGGCGGCGAGATCTGAAAACCCTAAAAGGGTAATCGGGATATTTTAAGGCGAAGTAGGGTAATCGCGACCGCCAGCCTTACCTCAAAACGAAAACCCTAGGAAACATGGAGAAGGCGAAGGGGAGCGGCAGAGAAGCGAAATCCCCTCTGAGGAGTGGGTTTAAGAGGAGAAACCTAGAGAAATCCTCTCGGTATTGCGGGATCCCAAGATCCAACTCCGATATACAACCTTCGACCCTCCTAAGGTAGAAGAAGAGAGAGACCCGACGGAAGGGTGGCGGCGCGACGGCGGTGGCATGCCGAAGGCCACCCAAACCGACCATCTGTTCCCCCAACCCATCATCTCTCTCTCTATCAAAACCACCGGCGGTGGTTGGGTTTAAGTAGTGAGAAACCCAAAAAGACGAAAACACCCATCACAGACAAAGCAAAACGACGAGAAGACCCCCTGTTACAGTTCATCGCCTTTCTCTTCTCATATATAGGGTAGGGTAATAAGGGTGGCGGCGATGCTGCCGCGGTGCGGCGGTCGTGCGTTGCCGGAGACAACCGAAACAGAGCATCGATCCCCCCAAAAGCCACCCTCTCTCTCTCTATCAAAACCACCGGTGGTGGTTTGCTTTTAATAGTGAGAAACACAAAAAAACGAAAACACCCCCGGCAGGCAAAGCAAAAAGACGAAAACACCCCTGTTACTGTTCATCGCACTTCTCTTTTCATATATAGGGTAATTCCTACTTACGCTCCTTATAAACGTTTTCTAATTTTTTTAGTTATTTGGTTTTTAATTTTTTTTTAGTTATTTAAAAGTAAATAGTAAAATAATTTAAAAGTAAATAACATTTAATATTTTTTTATAATGTAATGCAAAAAACTGTTGAAAATAACTAATTCGATCAAATTTTATATTTGGGTTAATTTTGTTACATAATGCATCATTACTTAATTGCATGTTGTAATTGATCACGCTACTAAAATACTGGACGGTCACCAATTCGTTAGTTTTCATAGGCTAGAAAACGGCCGTTTCTTTTAAATTTTCGACCAAAAGGGATTTTTTTGATCATTGTTTTGACACTAGGGTTTAGAATTTTTATACTATTTTTTTAATGTAGCTCTCAGATGTTTCTTATATGTGTTTTCATGATTCTTTCAAATGCTATTAGTGTTTTCGCATAGATTTTATTAGAAAATCTTCGTAGATCGATCTGGGTTCATCATTTTTTATTGATAGAAAGGTTTTGTTATGGTTTTTAGCAAAAGCACGTAAAATTTTTTAACAAGAAGTTTAGACTAAAACCCACAAGTAACGTACGTACTTTGAATATTTAAGTAAGACAATAAAGACTTGCAATCAAGCACAAAATAAGATAATGCACAGACTCACAAATATGTTTTTAAATTAAATATGACCCACTCATCATCAACATATAGTAGAGTAAGTATTATTATTACTATTATATATTAATAGTGTGTGAAACCCGCGCGTTACGGCGGGGTATAAATATTTTTAGGACTGTGTCTTTCGCTAACTTTACCTTATTGTGCTAACTCTTATTTTGTTTTCTTTATTTGATTAATGTGGTATATCAAACATATCTATATTACTATAGGGATGAGTAAGTTTGTAAATTACAAGTTGTTTATGCATAATCACTTATACCAAATGTAACAAAATTATTCTTAGATATCTTAAAAATGGATTAAAATTACAAAATTGTTCAAAAAGTTGTATTATATAGTAGTATAAATATAAATGGATTAAAATAACCTTAAATATAATAATGATACTTTAAATTTAATTAGAAAATAATGTAGTACAAGTATCTAAATCTTAAAAGTGGCATTATAGAAATAAATCTTATAACATTACATATTAAAGTTTGCAACTCTTCATATGCCATCTTAAATTTGATATAAAATTACAAATCTAGCCATGCTTTCTCTATTACATATTATATATATATATATATATATATATATATATATATATATATAGGATAGAGAACGAATGTTAACCCTTGTTTATTGCGATAACCTGTCAACCAAACTAGTGGTCCACAGCAGACCACGTAATCACTGTAACTTAAAGTTACAGTGGTAAACTAGTGGTCCACAATGAACGTTAAAATTTTTTTAAAAAAAATATAACAAGACTATACTCAAATTTAAGATATTAAAATGATCTATTTAATAGTGTAATTTATATAAAAAAATAATATCATACAAAAAAGTTAAGACGGTTTTAAAAAAAGAGGAATTTTTTTAAAAAAATAGAGGGAAAATGGTTACACCTGTGGTGTAATTCGGTGTAAAAAAAATTAACTACATAATCATGGTGTAAGTGTTTGTTACATCAGTGTTAACGGGTTATTGCAATAAAGGTGGGTTAACAACCGTTCCTTACCCTATATATATATATATATATATATATATATATATATATATGATGAAAGATTGCCTACATAAGCGAAGTGCGTCATTGCATACGTTATCTTGATGGGTCTTCCTTTCCTCAGTTTTCAATTATGCATTCGTCTCAAGTCTATATATAAGCTTACTGCTATATAAACCAATTGTCAAGGAAGATTTGAAATAAGCTTTAAGTTCTTTCGCTTCGCATAGATGGCTGGTTTTTCGAATCCAGCGCTTGATTTGAAATCCTTTGTGTCAGTGAAGCTTTCCGGCCACAGCAACTATCGTATCTGGAAGGCTCAGATGCTTTGCCTTATAGAGAGTCAGATGTTGCAATTCATCATTAACCCCGAGTTTCGTTTGCCAGGGGATAAGAGGGTCCGCATGATGGACCAATATGACAGCCTTGTCAAAGGCTGGATTTTTGGTTCTATGAATGAAAAAGTACTCAATAAATTCATGCAGTTTCAAACCGCACGAATAGTTTGGAAGGAACTAGAATCCCTCTACGATCCACCAGAAAGCTCGAATACAGGTAATACCACCTATTTGAAGTAGATATGAAATGAAGAACATCATGACATGACTTTATTTTAGTGGATTGTTTTTATTAACTTTTGAATCTATGTAGGTGTGATTTCTTCAGCAGGATTTACGTTCAAAACAGAATTTGTAAGACTTCCAGAAATAGAAGACGCTGAAAACTGTTAGATCAGGCCCCAAATACACACACTCAAACACACTTGAACAAAGTGTTCAACTCTTCATATTAATAGAAAATGATTACAAGAGTACTAAATAAGCATACGTAAACTTGGAATACCAAAACTAAGATAATGCTTGAACTATTTATAATAAACTATCAATGAAAACACATGCTAAATAACCCACGTATTTTCAGCAACAAACTCCCATGACTACTTCAATCCTCAACGTCCACTTTCATTTAGTCTTGAACAAACTCGGTCAAACCCGAACAAAGCTCCATTATTCGATAATTAAATAAACCAAACTAAATTACCAACCCGTGACCCGTACGCTACCGAACCATGACCGTGAACCAAACCCGATTAACCCAACAAAAACATCAGACTGAAGAAAAAGTTGTACGAAGCGACTGCTGAAGGGTCTTGGTGGAAAGCCAAATCCATATTGAAAAAACATGCAGAAGGGGCCACAAAGCAGATCACTGAAAATGGCCACACAATGCTTCACTTAGCAGTTGAAATGGGCAACAACCATTTCGTCAAAAAGCTGCTCCAGTTTATAGGGGATGAAGAGATCAAAAACAGAAACTATAATGGTCGAACAGCACTCCACGTTGCTGCAATGGTTGGTAATGAATACGCGGCCCAACTCTTGGTTCAGAGGAGCGAGAAGTGTTGCATATTCTAGATGATAAAGCACAAACACCATTAGATATTGCTTATAGCAGCAAGAAGCTGAATACATTTGCATATTTGCTGATATCCGCACCTGTACATTTTCATCCTAACCATTTTCCAGAGACCTATCACCGAAATGGGATCTACCTTATCGTTAGTGCTATTTTGACGAAAAAATATGGTGAGTAGTTGATTAGTACAACTTAATTATGATTAAATAAAGTATTCTCACATTAATTAGCTTATGCAGATTTAGCATCCACACTGCTCAATATATATCCTGAATTTGCTATGGGGAATGATCTTATATTGACAACACTAGCTAAAACCTTTCCATCGGATCTCGGCTTCACGGGATCTTTTATCTATCCATGTATTTTGATCTCTAACTATTTTATATTCTACTTTTCCTGAAAGAAAAAAAAAATTATATAAACTTGTAGATGCATTAACTTTGACAAATATACTCGGCTCGTGTCTATCTGCTTGCAGCTTTGAACAAAGTCTATTTGAAAATAGTGGCAAGAGGTTCTTTGATTTTTCATCGTAATATTTTGCAGAAATGGGTCGAAGACATCTTATGGGTTGTTAAAACCTGTAAAACCTCATGTGGCATGATGTTATTCGGTGAGCAATTAGTTATACAGATAAGTATACTTAAGGGTAGCCTGTTTAAAATAGTGTGTAACAAATTCTGTTGTTTATTGTGCAGTCCCAATAGCCATATTTTATCCGATGTACGAGTTGATTTTTGTCCTCGCGCTAGTGCTTCGTTTCCCCTTCTCTGTGTTGTATTTCCTCATGTGGAAGGTTTTAGCAATAAGTAAGTTACACATAATCGACTCATCATCGTCTGTTTTTCAGATGGAAACCTATGTTCTTTCAAAACTAAGTGCAGCTATATTCTGGAGTTTCAAATTTGTTTCAGTTGGTTAGGGATCGAAAACTTAAACATTTTAAGTAAGATCAATTGGGTTTTAAATCTAACTCATAACACTAACTTCCAGTAAAAAAATTAAGTCAATTGGGTAAAAATTGACGGAGTTATGTCCTCCCAAAGCCGACCTAAGTAGTGAAAACACTCAGATTTGACCTTTCATCTTGTACTTAAGTTTTGAGGGTCCAAATCTTAATGAGAAATTATAAATTTACTATGGTTGGAAAGATATTTTTCTCAAACTAACATTAGGCTCAAGAATCATCCGTTTTGGTTTTGTTTTGACCAAGTTATGAACTTTAAAAGTTAAGGTAATATTTATGACAGAAAGAGTTTCTCAATTCAAGCAACTAGATGATTGTTGTTTGATTTCTAGTGTGTGATGTGCAATATTTCATATTATATGCATGTAAAAGAGCAAGTTAATATTGGAAACATTAAATAAAACATGAGGTTACCTAAGACTAAGAGGTTGAGCACTTGAGCTTGAGAGTTAGAATGGAGCTTGAATTAAATATGTGTATGTATTGTTTGAGATTGATTTTATGGTGACAGTCTTGTTGCTTGCTACTGCACTGGTGATATCTATTAGGGGTGTTCATCGGATCGGATAACGGATTATTCGGATTATTCGGATCGGATTATTCGGGTATGAAAATTTCAGGACCCCATCCGAAATCCGATCCGATCCGAATAAGGATATCTCTACCCGATCCGAATCTATCCGAATTCAATTCGGATCGGATTCGGATATATATCCGAATAATCCGAATATATCCGAATAATCCGAATAAACTAAATAAATTTTTTTTTTTATTTTTTTATTCTTAATTTTTTTTTGCTAATTTTTTACTCTTAACATTTTATAAGTTTAAAATCATAACAAAAGATATAAAATATGAAAATACAAATTTGATGTGAACCCAAATTAAAATTTAATAGCTAATTATATAAAACCCGAAGATTATAATCTCTAATTTAAAAGAACAATCGATTATTGTATAATTATTTAGGATTAGATGACTAAAATATGTTAATATTCTTTAATATTGAGTTAAAAATATAATAGGTAGTTGGCTAATGAGTATTAGGCTAAAAACATAGTTGAATTCTTATTCGGATTAATCGGATATCCGAATAATCCGAACAATCCGAATGAAAAAATTATGAAATCCGAAATCCGATCCGAAATCCGAATAAGGAATTCGGATTCGGATGAGATCCGATCCGAATATCCGAATAAGAATTCGGATCGGTTTATTCGGATTTGGATACTGATCGGATTTCGGATATTTTCGGATATCGGATTTTTTGAACACCCCTAATATCTAAGGGAGGAGGAATGGCTATAAGTAATTTTTTAAAAGCATAAATGATGATGAGTTATGGGGGAGATGTTGGGGTGTAGAAGGGTATGGCTATGTACAAACATATGATGATTAAAATTCATAATTCTTGGTCATGCATGGGAGCTCTTTTCACGACTGCAATATGGCTAAAAAGGACCCCATTGATCGTGTTCATGTATTGCAAGCAACATCCAAAACATCATCACAAGCATACATATACACAAACACACACACACACATATATATATAGGGAAAGGTTCTATTGTTAACCCACTTCACATTTGTTAACCCATAAACTTCATCTAATGGTGGAAACAAATCTAGTGTAACAAAATGTTTACATGTGTCAACCAAATTTTTTAATTGAAAAGGGCATTCTAGTAATTTAACCATACACATAAAATTAGATTTAATATTAGCATGACATGTGTCACACACTTACACCCACGAAGCAGCGGATCGGGCAGTGTATTTATCTTTAGAAAGCCGAGGCGTAGGCCAAGAGCGAACCCTTCTTGATTCATCAGGGTCAGGAAGCCCACGTCACCTAAGTCATTTTCTGATTTGTTTGTGACGGCAAGTGGGGCGGCCTTAGAGCTTCTACTACTATTGGCTATCTAACTCTCGGGAAATCAAGGGTTTTGTCGGCCGTGGTCAAATCTGCATGAAAAACCGAGGGGAATCTTTAGTCTTTAGTATTATGCTCTAGCACCCCCTATCTCCTAAAGGCTCTGCGCTCCCGCATTCTGATTGGTCCTATGCAATGTTGTAATCCTACTGTTCCTTTATCCTATTTCTCTTTTTTTAAGAAAAAATTCCCCCGTTCTTTTTAAAAACCTTATAACTTTTTACTACTATGTTATTTTTTAATAAAAATTGTGCCATTAAACTAATCATGTTTTTATCTTTAATTCTATTATAATCTTGACAAATTTCTTTTTTCGTCAGTTGTTACATTAGTTTAATGACACTTACATTTGTGTAACAAACAATTACGTTGGCGTAGCGAATACTTATATTGGTGTAACGAACAATTATATCGATATAATGAAAGTATATTATAGAAAAATCCCCACACATAGTATATATTTTGTGCCTAGAAAACAACATACTGACTGAACTGTATATCCAAATAATAACAATAAGTTTAAATAGTAATTAAATGGTCTTATGTTTTGACGTCTGTGTTACATTAGTGTAAGAACCCGCTGCAGTTTAAATGGTCTTCTGTTTTGACATAATGATGAGCCACATGTTCAAATCACCTTTTTTATATACTTTACTCTAACTACAAAATATAAAAAACTTTTTGTTACATATCTAAGGTTATGTTAATAGTGTTAGAAAAAGTTATACTACAAGAAATATTCGGTTTGTTCTTTCTATTATTCTACTATAACATCTGAAATAAATAATTTATGTTAAATTACAACATAAAAACCACCTCAAATACTCACCAAAACATAGCACACGAACTATGAAGCCAATTTTATGTTTAAAAGTCACACAAACATTTTATCAAACATGTGGCGTGCATGTAAATTACATCATACAAAAGATAACTCTATTTAAACATCTTTTAAATAGAGAAGTAGAGATGTCAAAATTCTTTTAATTCAGCCCAAAAATCAAGTTTATACAATTTTATATGTTGTGAAAACCTATTTGGTTACTTTATTACCGATCAACAACAAACACTTTAAGATAATTTAAAAACATACCTTTTGGGGGTTTTTATGGTTGCAGGTTCATAATTTAAAGGTTTTTGGTTGTTCTTAGGTATTCATGGCAGAAAGTGTAGAAGAAGGTGAAGGTGTATGGTGGCCAATAAGGTGAGCAGCGAGAGGTAGTAGTGTTGGGCTGAAATAAGTAATTTATGTTACATTACAACATAAAAAACACTTCAAATACTCACCAAAACATAGCACACCAACTATGAAGCCAATTTTATGTTTAAAAGTCAAACAGACATTTTATCGAACATGTGGCGTGCATGTAAATTACATCATACAAAAGATAACTCTATTTAAACATCTTTTATATAGAGAAGTAAAGATGTCAAAATTCTTTTAATTCAACCCAAAAAGCAAGTTTGTACAAATTTATATGTTGTCAGAACCTATTTGCTTACTACTATTACCCATCAACAAGAACCATTTTAAGATAATTTTAAAAACATACCTTTTGGGGGCTTTTTATGGTTGCGAGTTCAAGATTTAAAGGATCCTGGTTGTTCTTAGGTGTTCGTGGCAGAAAGTGTAGAAGAAAGTGAAGGTGTATGGTGGCCAATAAGGTGAGCAGCGAGAGGTAGTAGTGTTGTGACGGTGTCATTTTTGGCGCCTTGAAGTCTGAAACAAAGTGCATAATTTTTAGGTGCAACAACAGATGATGAAGAAGATGAATTAATCTATAAGAACCTTGTATTGATTTTGATATTTAGAAAAAAGATACAGAGATCTTTTGAAGAGAAAGATAGAGAGAAAGATTTTGATTTTGTGTTAAGTGATTAAAGAAAAACTATGATGACAGGCTACAAATTATAGGGTGTTAATGTTACCTTTTTACCCTTTTGGTACAAATGTAGCATTTCTTTTAAATCAATAATTTTATATTTATTGACAACCATTGTATCAACATACTAAAAACTCAAATTCAATAGTATTGAGTTAATGAGTTAACACAACAATGATGGGTTAACAAAAGATGCACTCCCTATATATATATATATATATATATATATATATATATGCATAGGAATTGATATTTGTTAGATTTTCCTGTTAGGGGGCCAATTAAAGGAGAAAGAAGGTTATGAATTACGTACTATAGTTTTTTTTGGCTAAAGATACTAAAAGATGATCATTTGATTAGTTGATTAGGTTCATTATCTCATTTACATTAGCATAAAAAAAATTA
Source organism: Flaveria robusta (assembly GCA_025506415.1). Taxonomy (NCBI): domain Eukaryota; kingdom Viridiplantae; phylum Streptophyta; class Magnoliopsida; order Asterales; family Asteraceae; genus Flaveria; species Flaveria robusta. Next base: position 4,562,297 of record CM046467.1, read on the forward strand.
CGTTAGTCTAAATAATTTTGTCATAAATTCAACAAGTTAAATTTATATATTTATGTAACCATTTGAGGTTTAAGTTTGTATTTTAATTCAACTAATGTGTATAGTTGTCAGTTTGTTATGTGTCACACCCTAACTGGCCGCGGAATACGTCGGGTTGTGTAGATTGTCCATAACATGTGACACAATTAAAGTTATGATTTATCTAATCAACCTAATTACATAAGTATTACAAAGAAACCATAAATTATACGAACAAAGATGATGTTGTAAGGCTAAAATTAAAAGGATGATGCAACCAATGTAACCAAAAATCTTCCTGCTCGCATGCATGTACTCAGAAGAAGTTATTTATGAAGTTTTACACTTCTCACAAGAAAAATAGTCCAAGTGTAAAATCTTCCGAATCGAAGACCAAAATCTTTCGAATCCAAAGATGAAGTCTTTCGAATCTTAGAAGACAAAGTCTTCCGAAGCTTAGAAGACAAAGTCTTCCAAAGCCAACAAGTATGAAGACTGATTTCTTCCGAAGATAGAGAAGACATGCTTTCTGTGATCAATTTTTTCAAAAAGCTGACCAACTTTTCGTTGGCACTCTAAAGACTCACCAATTTATACAAGTTGGTGAAAAGGTTCACGCTTTACTAAACTGTAAATTATGATCTGGTGTTTGTAACTTTCTACTTTGTACCTTTTATCCTTTTTGTAATACATTAGGATGTGAGCTAAGGCATATCCTTGATCTTGTTGTCTAGATTAGTGTATCTAGTTGGATTTCAAAGTATGACCGGTTGTAGGATGTAGTATAAAGTATCTTAGGTTTTGTATTCTGATGTATCTTTTGTAACTTTTATGAAAGAACTTGAGAGCAATATACAACATTCTTGAAAATCATATTTTGTTGTTCTTGTGTTCTTTGCTTTAAGTTTTAAGTTTCCAAATATCTGGTTTCCTATTTGATCCTATAAGTATTTAGCCAAGTTCTCTCTATAATTAATCTGTGAAACTGTTGTATTAACCTTCCCAACTGGTCGTGCAAACATAAAATAAAGTAAAGTTTAATTTATCAACCAGGTCCACAAGCATGCTAAGTGTCATTTGGTTCTAGGCATCTCAAGCGGCATCCCTTGCGACATGTATAAAATAAAGGTCAACTAGAAAGTTGGTGAGTAAACATAGGTTTTGTTATATATACTAGATTTAAAATACGATTCAAGAGTCAAAGTATGAATTTAAGCAAGTATGATTAAAGCAAATGCATTGATCAAACCTTTGTTAACAAGTGTCGCTAACCAACGGGTTAGACTAAGAATATCGGTTTCGATACCCAAATGTCGTCTACAATGGCCCGTTCGGGCGGGTGTCAAACCAATAGTGCTATCATCATAACCTTAGGCTTTAGAAAAGTTAATGATCACATGCTAGCAAGTAAGTAAGAAAGATTGACCACCACATGAAAGATTAATCCAACAAGTTTATCACAAATGCATAGAATACACACAAGACTTAATTGAATCATATGTTTGCAAGAAAGATTTAGAATTGAATACGTATACATGTCACATCCCAAAAACATAAAAGGAAAAGGGATTATGAATACTTACATTGAGTTATTGAGTATGAGTTTGACTTATGACTTGCTTATTAGAAATGGTGAAGCCCTAAATTAGCATGATTATATGTATTAGAATTTATATTTAAGGTTATGATTATGAATATTGATCATAGAAATAAAAGGATCAAAAGTAAATGAAAAAAAAGGTTGATGCAAGATCAAAACAGATTTGGAGAGCTTTATTGTTAATGTTTCATATGATTACTAAAAATATCAAAACTTAAGTAAAATTTCAAAAACTTTCCGGTCTGCTATTTTAGAATGTTACCAACAACTTTTGTCTAGAAGTGTTTTTGAAATTCGGATAAGAAGCTCATCAAAACAACAGTGCAAAGCAAAAGGTGCAAATATACGCACTTACTTTGTAGAGGCTATTGCAGAGTCGTCCGATAAAATTAGAAGTCGTGTGAACTATGCTTAGAAATATTACTCGATGAACTTAGTCATGGAGTACGAGTTTGTAAATATTTGATTTATTATGACCAAGTTATGATCGTTTGAAGTTGTAACAGATTCTGTCCAAAATCAACGGTCGCACTTACGTGAACCTTTTAGGGTTTTAAAATAATAAACGCATATAATAAATTTTGTTGAGAATATATATGATAATATGAGGGTTATAATTGAAGAAAAAGAGGATAAGTTTGATTATAAAGTTGCTTAGAATTATTTAGAATCGAAAGAATAATAAGAACACTAAAATTAAGAATACAGTTGTTATATTAAGAATGACGAACGGATTTGAAACTTCCAAAGGCTTGAATGGAGGGTTGGAGGAATGTGTTTTAAGATTATATAAAGGATGAAGAAGAACTCCCTTGTAAGTTGAGAAGACGAGTTGGTGCAAGAAAATTGTGAGACAAAGTTTAGTATTTATAGGTGGGGAAATGGGGGTTATGAATGGGGAAATCTTAATGATCATAATTAAGATTTGGGTGGTTATAGATGGGTTATAAATAAGTCAAAGAAGAGGGAGTTTTAGTCTTTCGAATTTTATAGAATATGATGGAATGTTTATAGAATTAATTTTATAAAGAGTTTGTATTAAAGTTACAAAGTTATAGATTTTTGTTTAGAGGATTCTAAAGACTTTAAAAAAGTTTGTATTTATTTTTATAAAGCTATAATAGTTATAATTTTTTTATAAAAATATTGTGACTAAGACTTTCTACAAAATGAATGATGAAAATCAATAAAAGTTTAGCTTTATTATATAATTGCACATGTGTAATTTTATAAGAAGTTAAAAACTTTAATAATAACTAGTGGAAATGTCCGCGCATTGCGGTGGTATGGTTGTTGCGCGACTTTTTGGGAATTCGATTGTAGTCAGTATCGGCTCGGTGCATTATGATGTAGATTAAAAAATCAAAATATAATTATTGAAAAAATTAAATGAAAGAAAACAATTACATATATTACAAAAGTCTTTAAGATAACTATATTACCCCAACAAGATTAGTGAATGCATAAGTGGTAGTTGTGATCAAAAATCACTTATTACCTAGATTTTAGTGGGGTTTTATTTTATAAATGTAGGTTAGAGTTTTATGATCATCGGAGGCTAGTTTCGGTGGTGGTTTACATAGACCGGAGAAAGTTAATAGAGAAACTGTCATAACAAATTACCAACTTAATTATTATTGAGTTTTTAACAAACGGCAAGAGAAAGGGGAGGAGGGATTAGTGCTCAATCGTAGTGAATGAACAGAATTGAAAGTAAATGGCGGTTTTGTTTGGCCACGTGTATATGCTTCAACATTTACATTATAAGTATCATATATTATATTTTATTTTAAGGGTATAAATGAAATTAAATGTTAAATTTTTTAAAATTTAAGCATGACTTTTCATATGGGTGTGTTAATGCATATGTAAAATAATCATTCAATCCTACTTTCACTTTTGTTATAAAAGATATAGATAAATATTAAAATTATTAAACTCACAATATGCCTCTAAAAAAATATTAGTATTATAGTTATTATAAACATGAAGATATATATATATATATATATATATATATATAAGTTATATACTTAAATATTTAAATAAAACAATATTTAATTTAAATAATATTTAGTTATAAAAATATAATTAGTAAATATAAATTTAAATGTCAATTTATAGTATCATAAGTAAAATAAAATTTAATGAAGTGAATTTGATAATATCATATTTTTAAATAATGTATTAATAATGTTTATTAAATACATGAAAAAGACAAGGGCAAAAATATCAAGTTATATAAAATTTAATAGATAAATTTACCATATTGCCCCTAAAGTGTCTTAAAATCTTAATCAATTTTCTATTTTATCTTTGTTAAATACCTTGCACTACTTTGTACATATTGATTGCAAAATTACATCTCTATCCACATAGATTTATTATAAAGTAGTATAGATATAAGTATTTAAATAAAATAATACTTAATTTAAATAGTATTTAATTAAAAAAATATGATTAGTAATTATAAATTTATATATCAATTTATATTATTATAAATAGAATAAAACTTTAGTTTTAAAAATATGATTAGTAATTATAAATATAAATGTCAATCTATATTATTATAAATAAAATAAAAATTAATGAAGTGAATTAAATATTATCATATTATTAAATAATGTATTAATAATGTGTATTAAATAATACAATAATTAGAAGCAGTTAATTAAATGGGGGCAAAAGTGAAATTATTACATAAAGCACTTATGTTTTATGCTTAAAATGTTGTATAGGTGTCTTACAATTTAAATGAAATTACCATATTATCCTTCTAATATGTTTTATATAGTAGTATAGATAATATGTTTTATATAGTAGTATAGATAATATAAACTTTAGAAATTTAATAAATATATAAGAAATTTACCATATTACTAATTTAGGCTTCCATCCATCATCATCATTAAGTCATAGCATAAATAAATTTATAAAACAAAGATTAGTTATACTAACAAATGTAACTACTATAGAATCTTGTGTATAGCATGTATAAGACTATAAGTTACATGTATAATTGTTTGTATGATAAAACAAATAATAAAACTTAGAATTCAGAATGTTTTAATTCATAAAAAATAAATGAAAGAAAAATAGACCGGGTTACAAATATGGATAGATACCGGGGGTCACATTATGTTTGTTTTCATACAAAGGTGATGGCTTTATATTTATATTCATATCTATATATAATACTAAAAGGGTAACTTGGTGGGACACATATCACATTCCTAGGCCCCCAAAGTTTGTTTTTCCCGCCTCACTCTCCTCTTAAATAATTACCTAAATAAAAAAAGATTAAATAATTTTAATTTTTTTTAGATTACAAATAATTTTTTAATAAATTAGAAAAGATGTCTTTTTATTAATAATATTTTCACATTCTCTTTCACTAAAATTTTTTTCGCTTCTCTCTTCTATTAAATAATTACATTAATTACTAATAATATTATTTTATTTTATTTACATTAAAAATAGTTTTTTAATAAATTTAAAAAAATATTTTTTATTAATGTTATTTTTTAGAGAAATAAATTTTTATAACATAAGAACTTTTTTTAAAACATTAAAATTTTTTAAAAATACGAAATATTTTAAAATTTATATTTTTAAAAAGAAAAATTTTATAAACTAAAAATAATTAAAATTTGAAGCTATATAAGGAAATTTTAAAAAATATATATTAAAAACTGTTTCTTTTGAAACAAAGTGTTTTTTTTTTTTGAAAAAACTAAAACAGTTTAAAAACAGAAATTTAAAAAGTTGATATCATTATTTTATTACTTATAGTTCTCACTCATATATAATTTTAACCATATTTTATTTTAAAATATCGTTTAATAATTAATAATTTTTTATTTTATTTAATATTTTATTTTTTCAACCCGTGTAATACACGGGTTTACTAAAACTAGTGCATAAATATATGAGTAAGCCTTTATTTTATGCTTATAGATATCTTTATCGATGACATTACTTGTCGACTTTGAATTAGTTTTTGAAGTTAATATTGAGACGTGATTTGTGAAATACACTCAACGTTCTTGACAACTCTTGTCGGTTAATGCACCTATGTATAGTAGTTCGACGAAACGTCATAAATTATTAATTTTGTAATGCATATAAATGCCGTAGAATTATTTAAGTTCGAATAAAATATCGTAAAGTGGTTCAAATTACGATAATCCTAATTTAATTATCATAATATCAGAGGATCATTTCTTATTTTATATTCTAAACTAAATAAATTACGAAATCGTATAAATAATAAAATATATGAAGTAACTTGAATTTTAAGAAGTGTCACTATAAAAGAAAAGAATTGACATCATTCAGAAATGACAAATTATAATATGACTATATTGACATTAATATCATCTAAACATTTAAAATAAAATCTAAAATATTTTTATATTAAATAAAAATTATAGTTGAGTTAAAAGGTTCTCACAACTACTTAAGGTTCTCACTAGAACCCATTTCTATATATATATATATATGTGTATGTGTGTGTGTGTGTTTGTGTGTGTGTGCGCGCGAGCATGTGTGTGTAGGGTAGGACTATCTTAAGAACCATCCTTTTTTGTAAGACTTTAGAAAACAATATAAGTCACATATTTTTTATCACATGCAAGTCACATGTCATTTTACCCTTTTTTTATAAAACGTTCATAACTTTTTTTTTACGGCATCATTTTTTTTAAAAAAAAGTCACCAATAATTTCAATATTTTTTATCTTTCCAACACCTACAATATTGATATATTTTTTTTAAAAAAAGCATCCACTCATTATTTACATATGTGTAAAATCTGGTTATACAAAAGTGTAATACCGAATTTAAGCATGTGTAAATCCGCTATTACAAATGTGTAAAACGAATTTCGTAAAAAAAAAGAATTTTTTTTATTTTTAATAAACTTTTTTTTATTTCTTTTATGAAAGAGAGAAGCTAGGGAAGTATATTTTTGTTTTTATTTTTTTTATTTTTATGTTATTTTTTGATTATAATTTTTTTATTATGTTTTTGTTAATTACCATTTTACCATTCAAAACTAGTGGCTCACATTAGTTTCTAGAGTTTTCACAAAAAAATTATCATATTGATCCCTCCCCTATATGTGTGTGTATATATATATATATGTATATATATATATAGGATAGAGAACGAATGTTAACCCTTGTTTATTGCGATAACCTGTTAACCAAACTAATGATCCACAGTAGGCCACGTCATCACTCTAACTTAGAGTTACAGTGGTAAACTAGTGGTCTATAATGAATGTTAAAAATTTTTTAAAAAAAATATAGCAAGACTATACTCAAATTAAAGATATTAAAATAATCTATTTAATGGTGTAATTTGTATAAAAAATAATATAATACAAAAAAGTTAAGACGGTTTAAAAAAAGAGGAATTTTTTTAAAAAAATAAACGGAAAATAATTACACCAGTGGTGTAACTCGGTGTAAAAGTTAATTAACTACATAATCATGGTGTAAGCATTTGTTACATCAGTGTTAACGGGTTATCGTAATAAAGGTGGGTTAATAATCGTTCCTTCCCCTATATATATATATATATATATATATATATATATATATATGTGTGTGTGTGTGTGTGTGTATGTATGTATATATAGAGGGGATAATTCAAATAAAAATATTAGTTTGCCTAAAATGGATAAGAAAAAATAAGAAAATAGCAAGTGACACATTATAAAGCTAAGAAAATGGTAGTTTTGTCCATTGTAAAATTACATTTTTTATTTTTGTCTCCCATAAAATTCAGCACCATTATACGAGCACTAGCACAGCGCTATGACGCAACCCGCCCCAAACTTCTCCTTTTTTTTTTTATCATAGCACTACTTCGAGAACATAAATGGAAATGACAACAATATCGTCATCCTTTGTTTCATTAAAGTCGTTTCTTAGATCAGAATTTTATGTTCAGATTTACGAATTCAGTCTATACACTATCTTTTTTATTCAATTTGCTCGCTTTTGCTGTAGATGTTAATCAGTTTTGAAATGAAAAAGGTAATTTTATTTATGGTGATTTTGAAATGGAAAACATGTTGTTATATGTTAAATCAACACATAACATATTATTTTATGTGAAAGCAGCACATAACATGTTATTTAATGCAAAAGCAATATAAAACGTGCTTTTTGGCAATTTTGTGATGTTTTAAATGAAAAGCAACACATGATATGTTGTATTACGTGATTACATAACATAAAAATACCACATAACTTATGTTTTACGTAAGAACAACACAGTGTTGTTTTATTATAATACAACTAATGTGATAATTCATTTGGATTACTTAAATGCATTCACAAGGATATCCTTGTATGAAGAACAATATTATATTACATGACATGTATGGAACAATAACATTTACATCATGTAATAACTGCATTATTATATTAATTAAATTTTGGTTTTTATTATGTGTTAGTTTGTTTTTTATGTTGCTGTTGTTGTTTTCCTAAGAGTTTGTTTGTTGTTTTATTATACATTGTTTATGCTACTTTTATTGTTTTTACTTTGTGATATATGTCAAAATATCACATGAAAATAACATGTTTTGTGTTGTTTTACTATGATTGTGCTGGTTTACCCTAAATTAACTAAAAACATATTGTTTTATGTTAAATAACCGCATCACATATTGTTTTATGTTAAAATAGCGGATAAGGGGTTGTCTTACGCGAAAGTAGCACAAAACTTGTGTTTTAGCATGAAAGCGGCTTATAACATCCTGTTTTACGTGAAAACAACACAAATCGTGTTGTTTTATTTGAAAACATCTCAGGACATGTTATTTTACATGCTACCAATATATGAAAACATTATAGGATGTGTTATTTTACGTTAAAACTATAAAAAACGTGCTACTTTATTTAAAACAACACAGAACATGATTTTTTAACTTGTTATTTTAGTATAAACAACACATAAATGTATGTTTTTGAATATATCTTTTACCCTAAACAACACAAAATATGATCTTTTACCGGAAAAAAATACATAACGTAAAACCACAAAGAAAGAGTTTTCTTGTTATTAAACAACGCAGAATGCATTGTCTTATCTTAAAATAACACAATTTCATAATATTTTTAACTAACGTTTTAACATAAGACAACACAAAAGGTATTCTTTTACCCTTAAACCGCACCAAACGTGTTGTCTTACAGCAAAACTACACAAAAGTGGTGGCTTACCGTAAAACAGCACATAACGTATTGTTTTATTATGAAACAGTATATTTTCGTAACAACTAATTTTTTTATATAAAGCAGGAGAAGGCAACCAACAAGTACTGTAGAATAAGCTATGTTGGGAGCATTGATGAACCACTTGAAGATGTGCAACATAAATGAGAAAAGATTGATGGCTATGAAAAATAACAAAGGATGTGAGTCTTGGTGGCAAGCATTAAGGTAATTATTTAATATAAGAGAAATGAGAAAATTTTGTTAAAAAGCAATATGATACTTTCACATTTCCTCCATAATTAATCTTTATTTAGAGTAAGAAGATTGAACAAGCATGTTTGTACCTTAACCAAATAATTTGATAAATTAATTTATTAAATACTTATTCCCACTCTAATAAAAAGGTAACCAGTGATGACACGTGTTAACACCATATTCATTTTTATCAAAATTTTCATGCTTATCTTTGCTATTATTTAAACTACATTAATTGCTAGTAATATATTTATTCTTTGTTAGATTAATAATAGTTTTTTAATAAATTAAGAAATATATCTTTCTATTAATGTTATTTGTAAAGAAACAAACTTTTACAAAAGAAAGTATTCTAAAATTTCAGAATTTTTTTTAAAAGTGCCAAATATTTTAAAATTAGTTTTTTTAAGTAAAATTTTTATAAATAAAAAATAATTAAATTGGGAGTTATGGTAAGAAAATTTTTAAAAATGATAATATTTTTAAAATGGTGTGTTTTGAAATAAAATGTTTAATTTATTTTTAAAAAATACAAATAAAAAGTTTAAAAAATTAATATTATTATTTTATTACTTATAATTCTTGCTCATATGTAATTTTAATCATATCTTATCTTAAAATACTATTTTTAATTAATAAACTTTTATTATATTTAATATTTTATTTATTCAACCCTTGTAGTATATTGATTTACTAAAGATAATATATGTATATATTTGTATTCATGAATTGTTTCTTCTTTCAATGTATTTGAAAATTGTTTATAGATTTTGAGTCATATATTCTTACTCTAACAAAAAAAATTAACTAGTAGGAATACTTGATGTCATCATATTTGTTATCAATAATTTTTTTTTATTTTTCTCTCTTATTAAATAATTGATTTTATTATTAATAATATTATTTAAATTTTTTAGATTAAAAATATTTTTTTAATAAATTAAGAAAAAAAACTTTTTATTAATGCTATTTTAAAAACCTTTATATAATAAGAAATTTCTAAAACATCAAACTCTTGAAAATACAATATTTTATAATTGATTTTTTTAAAATGTAAATTTTTTATAAACCAAGAGCAATTAAAATTGTAAGTTACAGTAAAAAAAGTTTTAAAATAACATTTTTTAAATAATTTCTTTTGAAACAAAATATTTACTTCTTTTTTAAAAAACAAAAATTAAAAAAGTTGATATTGTTGTTTTATTTCTTATAATTTTTTATTTTATGTAATTTCAATAATATATTAACTTAAAATATGGTTTTAGAATTAATAAAATTTTATTATATTTAATATTTTTATTTATTAAACACGTGTAATACACACGTTTTACTAAAACTAACAAATGTATATGTTTTTCTTAAAATAGATAAACATCAATGTGTTATGCATACATCTTTTTTCATATATTTTATGCCAATTTTCTTCCATTGAAACCAAAGCAAAGCCGTTCTGAATACACTAAAAAAACCGAAATAGGACGGTTTTCAAAAACTAAAACCAAATTTTCACAAGCAATTTGATCATTTTCATATCTCGACTTGTACTAATTGTCTGGTTAATTTTCAGTGAAATATGACCAAATTTAACAACATTCAGAAATTCTTATTTCAATTCCATTGGTGCGTCTCCCTACAGATCTAATCTACTACATTAAAAGTACATTCTTACTACTTCAATTCATCTATATATATTTTTTTTTATAAACATTTAATCTATCATACTTCTAAATTAATTTATATAGAATCATACTTGGATTTAAATCAAATACATGCCCTTTAAAATAACAAAACTTCTATCAAGTATACTAGCCTCTCATTAGCTAATTCGTCTATTTATGCTTAAAGGAATTCTCATCATCGATTTATCAACTAGGATTTATAAACACAATACAATTTGGTGGTTGAATTACCAAAAAAAATATGAAATTTCAAAAGTGAGTTCATTACCTCTTTCTAATTGTTTTTATGACTGTTTGTTAGCCTATTAAAAAAACTATTAAAAAACTATCTCTGAATCGATCAGCATTCAAAGTGTTTGGTTCACTAAAATAAAGCTTCTTAACGGTTTAGTAAACCTTTTAATCATTCACCTTTAAACATAAGTTGAACGAATAACAGGACAATATTACCCTTTTACCACATCTAATATCATATCATCCATCGACCATTGCAAACACCTGACCCCAAGCTTCAGCCATGCATCTAGTTGCTTACCTATCTTCTCGCCAGAACCAAGGTCTCGCCGGAACCGAGGTCTCGTCGAAACACAAAATGTCTCGCTGATCTTCACTCGTTTCCGATCACTAGGTCTCGCCGGATCTAGAACCTTCAACCCTTATCTTTAGCCGTCGATCCAATTGCCTACTAGTCTTCTTGCAGGAACTAAAGATCTTGCTGGAACAAATGGTCTCGTCGGAGAACAAAGGGCTCGCCGGAGAACAAAAGGCCTTAACGGATTTCTTCCTCATCTGAATACTTGAACGAATTTGAGAAGCTAAAAATTAAGGTTCATGTTGTTATGCTATCGATTTGGGATTTGGAGATGAATAAAAAATTGGAACTAAAATCCAATCAATAGAATTGTAGTTTGTTGACTTTGGAGGATCTTGGGCCACATGCTAAAAAGATTAATGGTTGTGAAAATATATATTAGAATTGGAATTAATGTATAACTAATTAATTTTCTTGTTTCTGAATTGCGTTTGATGAAGATTTTGTTTCTTTGAATTTATATGCGGAATAAATTGTAGGGTTAAAAATTTTAGTATTAATTTTTAATATCTAAGTTTTAATATTCAAGTAAAATGTAGGAACATCATGTGATTGACTTTTGATTTTCTAAGTTAAAAATATATGTTCTTATTCAAAAGTCCAAACAAATAATGTTACGGCACAAACTCTCTTACCCAATCAAACATCTTAATGATTTAACACATAATGGTTCAAAGTTTATCAAACAACACCTTAGTCATAAATGTTAAAGAAAATTGATTTCCTAAATCATGATCTTTAGTAGAACGCAACAATTGTTGACGAATTCACTGCAAAAGAAGATGCTCCGAAGATGGGGAGGTTAAGTTTTTGTTATTTAACGTTAAGTTAGTCAAGGCTTATACTTTAGTTTTAATTTTATAAAGAACAGTTTGTAATTTAAAGAAATATTAAGATACAAATTTAATCCTACACCTCTAAAGATTTAAACACATAATAAAAATACAATCACGCACACTATAAGAGGATTTTAATGTGTTTATCTTCTGCATATAAACCTCATATTATTTGTTTTGCAAAATATAAATCACAAAACACAGACTACAAAAGTTTCTAGACCACATCTGAAATTCCTTCACATAAAAACCCAATGAAAGTGGTTAAGTTTGATCAAAACTTTATAAACAATCTTTGACATAAAACAAACAATTGTGAGGCTCAGATCTATAAACAATCAAACAAAGAGGATAAATCCGCCATGGCTGCATTCGAGTTGCCATATGAAACCACAAAATCAATCAGATATTTGATCTTTCACATGACCATCTCGGATGCCCCGCCAAGATGCAGATAATCTCAACATTGTTCAGTTGATTTCACTCAGACGCCTAGAAATTCATCATCACAGCCTCTTAAAATCGATCAAATTATTCATCTTTTAACAGATGAATAATTGAAGATCTGGACTCAGAATCCAGCAATCGAAGCTTCTGGAACTCAATCCGCAATATGTAGCATACACAGGGACCAACCATGTAATTTACTCTAATAATAACAATAATAATAATAATATCATGATCAACAGCACCAGCTACAACAGATTCAACTGTGTAGAAACTTGAAGGGTTGTTGATTCGTAAAGAAAATCATCGGCTACAAAGAACGATGTTTGACTTGGAAAAAGTCAAAATCGGACTTGACAGAGGAGGGCAACAACCCTAGAAAACCATTTTGTTTCATCATCCCCTCTGAAATCGCCTCATTTCGTCTGAGTGATTTTTGTTCAGATTACAAATCAGATGTTCATATCGCCCCCAATTTAGTGTAGGTGACGGTGGTGATTCTGATGTGTAGTGGTAGCAGGTTAAGTTTTAACCCTGTTTTGCTGCTTATTTACGTTTCGGGGACTGGATTTTATGGGCTGTTAAAGAAATATTTCTTTACAAGGCCTAAACGTGCAGTTATTATATTAGGCCCATGATGTGGTGTTTAACTTTAAACCTAAAAGTGTATAAGAAAACAAGGTTTGGGACAAAACCCGGTCCAATTTAAAAAAACCAATTTTAGCTAAACTGGTTTTCAACTCTATTCGATTCGCCGGTTTATATACCGGTTTGGTAGTCCGACATTCAAAACCGGTTCAAAGGGAATAAAACCGATTACACTGGAAAAAACCGATTTCTCTATAACCGGTTTCAAAACCGGTCCAACCGGTTTGATAGGTTAGAGTATTCAATTAGAAAAACCGGTTTGGTATCTTGTAACAAAAAAAAAAAACAGGTACAGTTTAAAAACCAAACCGGTTTGGGGAAAAATCCGGACCTGATTTGAGTTAAAACCAAAGGTGTACAAATTTGTTATTGGCAAATTGGTTCGTGTTAAAACCTAATTTGAGTTGGTCATACGTAGTCAAAATCAATTTCATGGTACATTTGGCTTGCTCTAAACAGGGTTGAGGAGTGATGAAACCAAATCCTTATACATAAATCGTTTTGAAACGGATCGGTTCTAAACTGATACCCAAACTAGTTTTTATAAGAAAGGTTTATTTATATATCTTATGTAGAATAAAAAATTAAACAAACTAAATTCAATTTTTTTTATTTCTTTTCTCAAGTGTATAAAAGCATAAATTGCAATACATTATAAAAACAACATAAAAGTGGTACTTCATTTATATTTTTTTGTTTTTCTAGAATTGTTGTTGTTGTCAGCGCGTAACAATTAATAGTCCTCACCAAAATCCGTGCTGCTACGTAGGATTTGTCATTTGCAGCTTCTTCGATAAGTAAAGTTGTCGTAAACTTCTAACCCTTAAACTACATAGATGATTTTTTAGTTTCTACTTCCTAAACATTGTATCTTTATAAGCCATTCCTAACTATCTTCATAAACTTTTATGTATTCTAATTTTTTTTATTTAGTTACATATAAGGCATGGATATACTTTGTTTATGTATCTTAAACTATATATATATAGGAAAGAATTTATAACAAAAACAACTTATAAGAATACTTCAAAAACGACAGGTTAAATATATGTAATTACAAGTTAATTAAGTAAGACTATGAATTGTATATGTGTAACTCATACAAGTTACTTATATGTAAAATCAATCTTTGTTTCATCATAAATGAAGTGATTTAAATATAAAAAGAACTTATAACTAACTAAATTAACAGGGGTAGTAATTTATGCAAATACTCTAATAATAAGAAGAATAGATAATGTATAAATTATATGAGTGGTTAGATGTAATTTTCATTGTTTTTTCATAAGTTGGTAGTTTTTTTATCCCTTCACTACACACACATATAGGGAAATATTGCTATACAAAATCCACTTTGCGTAGAAAATGTATGAAGTGATTTAGTAGTTTGATGTCATTTGTGAGGACCGGATTATATAGGTTCTGGAGATTTTTTAATTAAAGCCCATGAAATCAATATGGATCATTTGTATTAGATAAAAATATAATTAACATTTTTTAGGTTATTTGGCTTTTTTAAATTTTGACGAAAAGATCACAAGTTGAATTCATTATATGGATAGTCCTTGTAGTTTGTTTAAATTATGATTTTATCCCTAGGTACTAGAAATTACAAGTTTAGTCTAGTAGTTTGCAAAAACATAGCATGTATGATCCTTAAAATGAATGTTTATTATCATTTTTTGTTAGAAAAAAATACCCTTATGTAGAAAAAAAATAATTAGAAGTATCAAAGTAAATTAAACGGGGCCCACCTAATCTATATATAATATTAAAATAGTAATTTGAGTTACACTTATCACATTACTATGACCCCTACGTTTGTTTTTCTCATCTCTTTTTACTCTTAAATAATTACCTAAATTAATAAAGATTAAATAATTTAATTCTTTTTTAGCTTACAAATAATTTTTTAATAAATTAGAAAAGATATCTTTTTATTAATGTTATTTCCACGTTCTTTCCCACTAAAATTTTTCCGCTTCTCTATCCTATTAAATAATTACATTAATTACTAATAATATTATTGTATTTTATTTGGATTAAAAATAGTTTTCTAATAAATTAAAAAAAGATCTTTTTATTAATGTTATTTTTAGAGAAATAAACTTTTATAACATAAGAACTTTTTTCAAAACATTAAACTTTTTAAAAAATACAAAATATTTTAAAAATTATATTTTTAAAAAGAAAATTTTTTATAAATTAAAATAATTAAAACTTGGAGCTATATAAAGAAATTTTAAAAAATATATTTTTAAAACTATTTATTTTAAAACAAAATGTTTTTTTTTCTGAAAAAACAAAAACAGTTTAAAAACAAAATTTTAAAGAGTTGATACTATTATTTTATTACTTATAGTACTCACTCATAGATAAATCTTATTTTAAAATATCATTTAATAATTAATAAAATTTTTATTTATTTAATATTTAATTTTTTCAACCCATGTAATACACGAGTTTACTAAAGCTAATATATGTATATAAATGTGTGTGTATATAATGGATGGGACCCACCCTATTGAAAAAAAAACAAATAAATATAATTGGTAGGATATACTTGAATACCAACTCACAAACCAACCAATTACCTTCTTATTGTCTTCCTAGTTACACCCCACTCCACCATGGATGATTTCTTTTTCGAACCACATATCTTTCCAGTGGTGTTTGTATTGGTTCATAGTCGTTCACCATCTTTCCATCCCCTTGTTACAATATCCCAAATCCATGTCAAACCCCAATATTATCATCTTCTTCATTTGGATATTATAGAACCAATTAGATTTGATGGGTTGCATTTGTTTCAATGGTGTTAAGCCTACCCCACGACATTTGTTCTAACCACCACTATCATCTTCTTTGTTTTCGGTGACACCAACTTGATCGTTTTTCCTACACACTACATTTGATTGCTCCTATGACTTCCAACGACACTTCACAAGCATCATATCACCCCTTCCATACCCCTCCCACCACACTCAACACCACTTCACCTTGATTTAAGCCACTTCCAAATCTGACGTGTACCTAAATATTATGATAGCTAAAAAAACATGATAGATGTTTTTTAAAATTAAAAGATATAGATTGGCAAAAACCAATAAGAGAGAGGGAGAGGTTTCTAAAGGTGTTAGTGTTGGTGGGTGTTCAATGTCGATGATGATCGCATGTAGCCGACGATAGCTTCAAAGAGAGAAGACACTGTGTGAGGTCTAGAGAAGAGACTTGGTGGTCTAGATTATTAGAAGGTGGATCTTGTACAAAGTAAAAAGTTTGTAATTGATTTACATAACAAACCTTGCAACCATAATGGTTGTCGAGTTGTGGCTCCTGCAACCATGAACTCATATTCACATGAAGAAATAGCAGCCGCCTTCTGTTTCTGTGAATTCCACGTGATGAGAGACTTGCCATAGTAGAAAGTGTAACATCCCGAACTTTCGGGTCAAATTTAATATTTAAAACACAATATATATGAACTTCACATTTCATATATTGTTATACGAGTAAGTAACGAGTAGAATGACTATTTTAAATTTAAAGTTTTAAACGAGTTTTAGTGTCGTAAGAGACCGTTAAAATATATATAAATAAAATAATATATTATATTTAAACGTGCTCCGTTTTTAACGAAACTTAGGTCGACGAGTAGAGAAAAATAAGCTCGTCTTAACAGCATATTTGAAATTTTATAAAATGTTATATTTAAAAGGTTATAAGAGAAAAACGAAATAAGCAGCTGAATTAATTATAATGATATAATAATATTAAATTTAAGCTAGCAGGCATGCACGTCCTTTGCATCCCACATCGCCTGCTTTTCTTTTTCACCAGCCTGCCTGCTTTCATATAAATAGGTAACTTAAGTTTGAATTTAGATTATAAGTTTTTTTTTGGGAATGCTCTAGTATAAAGAGAATCCCGAGTTTTCAATACCCCATTGGGTGTTCCTAGTAAACATTTTTGGAGATCAAGTAAGGGCGCGAGTAGGGGAGACTCTACATCAAATTGCCGTATATAGTTTTAAGGTATGTTCTCGTTTAAGTTTATGTCAAGTTAATAATTATTTATTTTAGATTATTTAGGAGTAGTTTTAGTATTATTATTTTTAGGCATTAGGGTTATTGTTAGGGGTAGATATTGGGTAGCCTAGCCTTAGTTTGGCATGGACTGATCACCTATGCTTAAACAAGGTAGCATAAACCAATATCCAACCATAACAATAATTAGTTAGTTGTACCATTACCTAACTTAAGATTACTTAAACTGTATCAGGACCTTAAGATATTACCCGATTGTAGTAGGAGTGATTATCAACTGTTGGGCAGCTATTAAATAGGTGAGTTCCTCTGAACTGTTTTCTAAAACAGGATGTGATGTTCTGATAACCAGTAATAATTGAAGAGTTGACTATCAATAGCATCTGTGATATGTGGCAATGCTTGATAGGATGCTTGAGGGCTGCTTGTATGATTCTGCTTTAGCCAGTGGAGTTTGTATACATAGCCTGGTTATATGAATTTATACTGTGCTTACTCTGTTCCTATCTGTTTGCCATGGCTGTATCTGCTTGATGCAATAGTCAATACTAATATGCTTTGAATCTTGAAGAATGCTATGTTCATGAACTCACAAGCTTTATGCTGAGTCCCAAATGTTTTCTATTTTATGGACACACATCCTAGGTGTCAAGAGATTGCAGAAAGGGAAGATTTCGGGCTAGTTTACGATGAAATAGAGGTCTAGAGCACTACTGAAGTTTCAGATTTTTAGTATAGTTAAGCTGATGTAATGGCATTATCTAGCATGACAAATGTAATGTATATTTGATGTATAATCAAAGTTTGACTTCCGCTATGAACTCTAGAATTACTATGTGTTCTGTACTTCCAATGCGTAACGCTCCCTGGGATAGCCCGGGAGGCGGGCGTTACAAGTTGGTATCAGTGCCATAGTTTAAGTGAATTAGGCATTATCAATTAGTGTCTAAACTTAAACTAAGATTGGGAAGGCTACGCAGATTGCCAAACGAGTCAAGTAGCGCGATGATAAATAAGAAGAGTTAGATATGTGTTAAGTACTTATTGGAAGATAACTAGAATACGTAAATAATATAAAAGGTTAATATCAGTTGGCTAATGTTATTAAAGATTTGCAATTGTAAGTTGTGTTTTGGTTTGTTATTAGTTTTGTTTACTTAAACATAAGAAGTAGATTGATAATGTTGATCTAGAATTGTAGAAGACGTACACGTCTAAAGATAATCTTATGTTAATTAGTCTAATTAACATAAGTGACGAGGCAAGACAATTCATGATTATTAATAGTCAAATGCATTATAGAATAGAATGTTCAGGTAAGCAAGTAAACAAGAATGCTCAATAAGGATGATATTCATATTAAGACACTCATATTGATACATAATGAAGGAAAGCTAGAATATTCGTGTCAGGTAAATGGATGATTACACTTGGATCCAAATAATGGTGAATTTATAATGAGAAGTGTTTCCTAGTAAGATTTTAACATGTTGATTAGTGCTTATGTCTTAGTGGTAAAGTGACAGCTCCATATGACATGGATTAATGGTGAAATGGAATATGAACGTATGGGCTAGATATGTATTATGAGATATTCAAAAGTTGTATTAGTATTCATCAAAAATGTCAAGAGATAAGATAAGATACGATATAAAGTGATGAATAGTGTGTTGAGAAAGGTTGACATCCTAAAACATTGGAACTAGTACCAAGTAATATTGAAAGCAAGATAGACTGTCAAAGGTTATCCGGATGTAGAAAGGATATAAAGAACTGTGAAATTAGATAACAAGGGAAATACAAAACTTTATCCGTACGGTGTCAAGATTATCACTGTCACTCAACTAAAATTTAATCCGGAGAAAGTAGAAAGCAAATTACAGAAAGGTTTCTCATCATCTATAACTAAGATTGTAAACAAAGAAAATAAAAGAGTAAGTACAAAAGTATGCTTATAAATCCTTCATGATGTGTAACTCTCTAACCTTTGATAACAACAGTGGATCTATAGAGGCACATGAGTACTTAAGTCTAATGAAAGCTGTCTAGACATTTGTGACTACATGTAGCCAATTAGATGTAAGTCGCAGTATATTCATGTCAATCAAAAGGATTACATTTATGAATGGACGCTTAGTATCAAATCTCTTTTAAGTCATATATGAGTTAATAATCTCAAGCTTTACACCATACATTCATAAATAAAATGACTAATGGAAGACAGAAGATGATAGTTGACATCATTAAGAATCATAGGATAAGCTTGAATGATAATTTGAATCCTATAGATTTGATGGCTATGGAAACTCAAAGAATTTAAAGTAGGCATAAGAATAGACTAACAAACAAGCATAAGTCACGTTTAAACAGAGAATGATATAACTTAGATTCCCTAAAAATATATATAATAATATCTGATGATCGAGCAGAAAACATTATCATTATGACTCAAGTCTAGATTTTTTATGAAAATGATACATTATTGTTCTAGCATGTGCTATGAACACTTTGAAGAAACACAAGGTTTGAAGACGTATATAAGACTATTTTTAGAACATGATATTATCACTATGAGTTATTGGTGATACTATTAGAATTGACCAATGGATTTGGGATATTCATAGATCATATAATCAACTAGTAAGACAAACAAGTAACACGTGCTAAGAACAAAGAATTTACAAATGACAAAAAGAAGAAATCCCACATAATTTTGAAGACTTTGGGATTTGAAGATTTCTATTGAAAATATATGATACCATCCAGGAAAGATTAAAGTAATTATTACCGGTGCACTTAATAAACAAGAAAGAACTCAATCATTAAGAATTTGTACATCTAAAAATAATGTTTAGATAAACCTTTTAGAGCAAATTGAAATGCACAAGAAAAATCCATGATAGAAAATCACATTAATAAGAAATGCATGATTGATAGAAAAAAAAATAAAACAAAATAATAAATAAATAAATTTTATTAAGGTCTAGAAGTGATACTGTCTTAAGACTCCAACATCATATATAGTTTTTTTTTAGCCTTGGCAGGTTACAAGATAATACTAAATGAAACCCATAAATCAAAATATACAGAGTATACGAGTAGCATTTAAATGTATTAAGATTTAAGAATGATTACCGGTATTCAGGAATCTAAGATTAATCACGAGATATGTAGAGAAATGCATTATTACTTAAGAATTAAAGTAAAACATTAGAAATTATCTAACTAGATGCCAAAAAAAAAATATATATATATTAAATCTTGTAACGGAGATAAGAGATAAACAATAGAGTTTGTTAATTTCACGATCCAGTTATAGATATAACTCCACCTGGCTAGTGAATGATAAGTTTACCAAATAAGTACACGCTCTACCTATCTGTTAAACTCTAAGAAAGAAATGTTAGCTAAACTCTATAACTATTCTAACATTATTATGTGATTATCTTGATTATATCTTATAGAGATAACCGCTTCTCTTCAAAATTATATTAAGATTTCTAGAAGAAACTAGGAACTTGAATTAATTGAAATGACTTATGTTTTAAAGAACCTTACCGAGGCACAATAGTAATAGATTTTCCTTGGGGATTAAAACCCTAGGCAATATAATATAGAAATGCATTAGAATTCATATAACAAGAGTTTGAAAATGATTTGATTACTTCAGCGCTTAAGAAAATTCTAAAAAAAGTAATTATACAGTGGTTAATAAAACAAGCTATTAATCATATAATGTAGAAATCCTATATCTCAACGGATAATTCCACTAGTATTGCTTCCTTAATAATGTTAGAAAGTGTTTGAGAAAACTTAAGACTTGGTAGAAGAAATAAAAGTCAAATATCTTCAAGTATTTGAGTAACTTTCGAATTTCGAGGACGAAATTCTTTTAAGTGGGGAAGAATGTAACATCCCGAACTTTCGGGTCAAATTTAATATTTAAAACACAATATATATGAACTTCATATTTCATATATTGTCATACGAGTAAGTAACGAGTAGAATGACTATTTTAAATTTAAAGTTTTAAACGAGTTTTAGTGTCGTAAGAGACCGTTAAAATATATATAAATAAAATAATATATTATACTTAAACGTGCTCCGTTTTTAACGAAACTTAGGTCGACGAGTAGAGAAAAATAAGCTCGTCTTAACGGCATATTTGAAATTTTATAAGATGTTATATTTATAAGGTTATAAGAGAAAAACGAAATAAGCAGCTGAATTAATTATAATGATATAATAATATTAAATTTAAGCTAGCAGGCATGCACGTCCTTTGCATCCCACATCGCCTGCTTTTCTTTTTCACCGGCCTGCCTGCTTTCGTATAAATAGGTACCTTAAGTTTGAATTTATATTATAAGTTTTTTTTGGGAATGCTCTAGTATAAAGAGAATCCCGAGTTTTCAATACCCCATTGGGTGTTCCTAGTAAACATTTTTGGAGATCAAGTAGGGGCGCGAGTAAGGGAGACTTTACATCAAATTGCCGTAGATTGTTTTAAGGTATGTTCTCGTTTAAGTTTATGTCAAGTTAATAATTATTTATTTTAGATTATTTAGGAGTAGTTTTAGTATTATTATTTTTAGGCATTAGGATTAGTGTTAGGGGTAGATATTGGGTAGCCTAGCCTTAGTTAGGCATGGACTGATCACCCATGCTTAAAGAAGGTAGCATAAACCAATATCCAACCATAACAATAATTAGTTAGTTGTACCATTACCTAACTTAAGATTACTTAAACTGTATCAGGACCTTAAGATATTACCCGATTGTAGTAGGAGTGATTATCAACTGTTGGGCAGCTATTTAACAGGTGAGTTCCTCTGAACTGTTTTCTAAAATGGGATGTGATGTTCTGATAACCGGTAATAATTGAAGAGTTGACTATCAATAGCATCTGTGATATGTGGAAATGCTTGATAGGATGCTTGAGGGCTGCTTGTATGATTCTGCTTTAGCGAGTGGAGTTTGTATACATAGCCTGTTTATGTGAATTTATATTGTGCTTACTTTGTTCCTATCTGTTTGCCATGGCTGTATCTGCTTGATGCAATAGTCAATACTAATATGCTTTGAATCTTGAAGAATGCTATGTTCATGAACTCACAAGCTTTATGCTGAGTCCCAAATGTTTTCTATTTTATGGACACACATCCTAGGTGTCAAGAGATTGCAGAAAGGGAAGATTTCGGGCTAGTTTACGAGGAAATAGAGGTCTAGAGCACTACTGAAGATTCAGATTTTTAGTATAGTTAAGCTGATGTAATGGCATTATCTAGCATGACAAATGTAATGTATATTTGATGTATAATCAAAGTTTGACTTCCGCTGTGAACTCTAGAATTACTATTTGTTCTATATTTTCGATGCGTAACGCTCCTTGGGATAGCCCGGGAGGCGGGCGTTACAGAAAGCCATCTCAGTTGTGCTTCTTCCATATGTTAAATCAGTTGTCACTGTATCCTACCAAAGCTTCTTCTCCATCTTTTCCATGCATTAAGCCATAGTATAAAGGTCCTTGCAAATACCTCAACAATTGTTTTATAATGGCTATGTCAAGGGTCTTTAGATTACTATGCAAAGTGTAATTTTCGTGCGAAGCGTACGAAGTCACGAGAGTGTGACACGTGTTTTTTAGCGGAGGGGGTAGTTTCATCCGCTCTACAATTACGCATAAATATTACATAATTACGCAAGTTATATTCATAATTACGCAAGTTATATCTATTATTACGCAAAGAAAAATTACTCAGTTATAAAAAATAATCACACAAGTTATATTGATAATTACGCAAGTTATATGATAATTACGCAAAATATGTTGATAATTATGCAGTGAACAATCACACAAGCTATACTCAAAGCACATAGACGTTTTCTTAAAAAATGTTGTTTATTTAAAAAAATATAACAATACTATACTCATATTAAAGAGGATAAAATGCTAGTTTTTATGGTGTATTTTAAAAAAATATCATATGAAAAAGTTATGTGTTTAAAAAAAAGGGAGGAAGTTAAAAAAAGCCAACAATTATAGGCAATTATCAATTCTACCACTCTAGGAAACATTCCTTACTTGATTATTACATCTTAAATCTGAACCGTTCATCTCTTAGATCGTTGGTCCTTGTTTCTTCGTACCCTTCGCACGAAAACAATACTTTGCAGAGATGCAAAGGAATGTCATAGCCAGTTTGGGGAAGAAGTTCATCATTTACCCACGTTTTATTTAGCTGATAGTGAATACTGCTCATCCTAAGCTAGCATTAGCTGACTCATCTACCTACGTTGTTATGGTGATGAAGAAAGATATCTTCACTTACTTATTGGGAGCAAGGGGGAACGCATGGGATGGTTCTCATTTTGCAAAACTTGGTAGATTTGTGGAAGGTTATCAGGAAAAGGCACAACCAACTGAGGAAGTGGCAACTCAAGCTGAACAAGCTGGCCCTTTGACTTCTATTCCTGAAGATGTACCAGAGAGCTCACAACCAGCAGGTATGTCTATCTATGCTGAGATAGATTCTATGTTCAGTTTTAGGAGCGAGACTGATAGTGATCAGATTGGGCACGTGCCATATGTTTTGCAAGAGCACCCCAGAATGCAAGAAACTCCAGCCAAACTCACTGCTGAGGAACGTGATGCTGATTTCATTCCTGAGGATTTACTTACTTCTAGGGGAAGGAAGAAGAGGATGGCTAGGAAAGTAGGTGAAAGTCCACGTGCGAGGGGTAAAGGATGAGGCGTGTTACTAAAACGTCAGACCCTGGTGACCACTGTGTTGACAGATGAGGAGGTGAATGTATCTGAGAATCTAGTCACAGCTAGTGAGGCTACACCAACAGAGACAACAGTGATTGTTACAGAATCCACTAATGTAACATCATCTGATTTGCCTACTACTGATGATATGTTGAGTACACCACAAGAGATCACAAGAATGAAGAGTCTGTTTGTATGGAAGATTTTCTTAACACCCCTCCTGAGCATCGACACGGTGCTAGTACTTCAACTAGTTCACCTACGCCTGTTTTACTTGACGAGCGTGTACGTTCATTAGAGAGGGAGGTGTTAGAAAAGACACAGATCATGGATGATATGCAGAGACAGTTGATAGAGAAAGATGAGAAGATTAAGAATCTTGAACATCAGCAAAACTTCATATACAACTATGTTCAGATTCCGGAGTCGAACTTACGAAATCTCACTTCTAGTGTGCACTTTTCATCATTACAACAACATGCCACAGAAGTTGGAGAATCCAGTGGACATCAAACTGCTAATCACATACTTGTTCAAAATCCTATTGACACTACAGAGCATGATGTTGATCCTGTTGTTGCAGAAGGGACAACAGAGACTGCTACTGTTGATCAAGAGACAATTATTACTTATCATTCTATGGCTACTGAGGATCAACCTGTGGTTTTTACTGGAAAGGCGTTTGTAGAGCCTGAACATGATGTTCCTATTCCAAGCCCATTACAAGATGATGATTATTTAGATCTAGTTGATCATGCATCTAGTAATAAAGAAGAGGCTGATAATGATAAAGATGATGATGGTGATGAATGTGATGATGATAAGAAGGATGATAAGAAGGATGATGTTGATGATGATAATCAAGGAGGAGATTTGGGTTCTACAGCTGGTGCTTTTGGATCATCAGGCGCTGATAATGTCTCCGGACCAAGTCTCGATGATACCATTGAGTATACTCCGTTAGATCCAGCTGTAGAAGAAGCTCATGAGAGAAAATTCTATACTTTCTATCAAAAGATGATGGCTGGGGAGTCTAAAGAAGACTTTGGAGTGTTTGATGATTTGGAAGAAGCTATAGACTAAACTGACATATTTGGGAATAGTCTTAAGGACTTGTTTTCAGATACTTTGGTTAAAGAAGGGGAGATCGTTGGAGAGTCGAGCAATCAGCAAACGACTGACGAGACAGCTAATGTTACCGGTCAAAGTGCTGTATGTCAGGTCGAGAACCTTACCTTTGCTGCTCCTCCTCGACTAGCTTAAATTCATACGCTGAGACATTCCAAACCTTTCACAAGGTACGGGAACTCAGAACCTATCATTAGCTGGGCATACGATGCAGAAAAGAGACTATATGTGATCAAGCGAAAGGGTGGTGCTATCGAGTATTATCAGGACGAACACGATTTCCACACACTCAGAGCATTAGATCTATATGCCATGGGTCGTGTTCCATTCATTAACCTCAGTAACTGTGGAAAGGGTAATTGAATCAGGAATATGATCTAGCGACAAAGTAAAACCAACTTTAAAGACTTTAAGACAGCTAAATACAAAGTCACTAAAGATGAGACCTGGAATGATCCAAACACGAATAAAACTATGAAAATAAGGGTTTACAAACATTCGAAGTATGTAAGAAAGATCCCTATCCATGCTCTAGTTCTAGTTAACAGCTTGTCTAAGCTTATGTGGTGGAGTCGTGAGAAGGAGACGGGACACGTGTTGATACATTGCATTGACAAAGATTACCGTATCATCGACCTTGTGGATCTGCTTAAGTTTGGAAAGGATGATTTGATGAGGTTGCAAGATTGTCCGATTGCAGCTGATGAATCAGTTCACTTTTTAGTAGCACAGTTCAGTTGGTTGATTACGAAGGCCCTGGACAACAAGATGTATGCTTATGGGGGCAGTTACAGATGTGGACTTCTAAAAGCATTGATTTACTGAGCCTAGGGGGAGATTGTAGGAGTTGAATCTCGAGGCTCGGGAAATCAAATCAAGATGAAGATCAAGATCAAGTCACGCGAGAACCTAAAGTTACCTCGCGAAAACTTGCTTCTCGCGCGACAACATCAAGTCGTGCGAGAACATGTTGACTCGCGCGAGAACTTCTAGTTTAGTATATATAGAAGTTTTGTAATGTAATTAAAAAGCTTTTATTCTTTTCCTAATTTCACACTCAATTGTAATAGTTTCAAATCAGAGAGCAATAAAAGAAATTTTGTTTACTTTTGTGTTCAATTTACTCATGAATTCTTATTACTCAATCTTTTACCCTGTGTGATTACATTTCGCATTCTACTCACGAGATCGATCTATTTGTATTGTTGATCCTTACATCTCTTCTTCTTCTTCTTCTTCTCTCTCTCACACACACACACTTTAAACATTTCAAATTTTTCTAAAACCAATATATTTTTATAAAACATTCTTTATTAATTAGAAATTAAATATTTTGATTAAAAAATACATTTTTTTGAAAAAAAAAAAAGATTTTGAGAGACTGAATTTTTTTTAAATAACATAGCTTTCCTACACATATGAAATATTTTAAAACCATTTTTGTTTAAAAGTTTTATATGAAAATATTTTTCTAAAATAATTAAAAGGATAACTAAAACCCAAAGTTTTTAAGCAATATAATATTTATAAAATTGATATTTTGTCAAAGAAAATTTTTATCAAATACGAAAATTTATTTATAAAACAAAAATACCTAAAACCCGTAGTTTTGAAATAATGAGATTTTTATTAAAAATGACATTTTTCAAAAATAATATTCTTAGAACAAAATGTATCTTAACATATTTAGAAAACGAGAGTTAAAAAAACACTTTTTAAAATGAAAGTTTTAAAAAAATAATAAAAATATTTTATTAATTAAAGTACTTACTCACATATAATTTTAATTATATCTTATATCAAAATAATGTTATATATATATTCTAACATTTCATTAATTTTTAATATTTTTTTCTTGAAACCATGTAATACACGGGATTATAACGTAGTGTATATATATATATATATATATATATATATATATATATATATATATATATATATATGTATGTATGTATATATATGTGTGTGTAGAGAAAGTTGGGAATACAAAGCATATTTTTCATACATAGTGTACAAAGTGAGAATGAAATTGTTATACAAAAATTATTACACTTACGTGAAATTATCACGCATCGATAAAATTATCACAAAATAATACCTCTTGCATGATTTTCGTGATAATTTTACCATTACATGATAATTGCATCACTCGTAACATTTCCAATCCATTGCATGATAATTCTATTCATGGGCATTCTTTCTTTCATGATAACTTCACATTTTCTACAAAAAATGGATTTTTTATATATTCTAACTTCACATCACCCGCAAACACAGAAAACGCTAATAACCCGCCCCACGCAGCATTCCAGGGAAACACACCACCCAAAGGCCAACTGTGGTAAAACCTTGGCCCACTTAATGTATATTGCACCAAGTGAGACTCGAACCCATATGCTCAATTTTGAAAATTCAAAGGATGCTTCCTTCTAACCTAGGACTCATAATGTTAGATATTAAACCCATAAAACAACCATGACTTTCTTTGCAATTAATTTTAGAAGGATTTTATAATGTGTACGCGCATAACTTAGAAACATTGACTTATGAAGAATAGAAAATTATACTCTATATACAGTATCAAAAAGAAGTAATTTTAGAGCCACATGTTTTTTTATACTATCATTCAAAAACTCCCGACCTATCTATTAGGGTTTGTGTTGTCGAGGACGCGGACCGGGGCACGAACCACCTGGCTTGCCTCCCTGATCGCGCACATCGCAACATGGTCGCATGATTAGGGGTGCAATCGGGGGACGTGGGCCTTGTAGCGACTGTTTTTGAACTTTGGTCGCTGGGTTTCAAAAAAGAGCCGTTAGGATCATTAAAATAAAAAAAATGTTTTTTTAAATTTTATTTTTTTTACCTATATATACTCATCTTCATTTTTTATACAAACCATCTCATTTCACTCTCTTTCTCTCTAGCATTTTATAAAATAAATATTGTCTCAGCCATCGAATGAAGATCCTCCTCATTTGATTCTTCAGAAGAAGATGAAATCATTTTTGAAATGGGAAAGATGACGGTCGAGTATTTCATCAAGCAGTCTCAATGTCAACGATCACAAACTAGATCTTCACCTCTAAATCGTGACCGAGTGGGTGCTAACAACACTTTGGTAAGACATTATTTTCCCCCCTTGTTCCTAAGTCTTTTATTCCATTATTTTGTATCGCCGTATTATTTCACTCACTAAGTTCGTAATTCATTTCTCTTTTCCAAATAGTTGGTTGTTAGGAAGAAGACGAAGTTGATTCAATCCAATTCCAACCGACCTGCTGGAGAGATATTTAGTCATGAAATAAAATAATAAAGAGATTATTCCCTAACATCTATTAGTGAAGGGGCTTGGTTGAACTCAGGAAAGAATTTAATGAAGAGAGTTTTAAAACACATTTTTATTTGAATAGACAATTATTTATATGTATATGAAATGATTTTTTGGAGCGGTATTCATTGTTTCAACAAAGAGAAGACGTTAGAGGTATAGCTGGATTCACTGCTTTTCATAAAGTTACGGAGGCTCTTCGACAATTAGCGTACGATACTACTTCGGACCCGTTGGACGAGTATTTACAAATGTCCAATAAAATTGCCTGTGATTCACTTGAAAATTATGTTTTTTTCAAAGAACAAAACACAAGACAAGATGGATATGATATTCTTTCCATATTAACAACAAATCAAACAATAAAATCTTAAACATTAATTAAAACTAGGTTGTATCGGGTTTGCGTGTTGCGCAAGATTGCATGACGATATTTAGTTTGTCTATGTACACGTGATAAGGAGGTAATTGCGTTAAGGCGTAATTACATAAGGTGGTCAAGACAGAGGCCTACACATTTATACATTGTGTTTTAGGGTGTTTTTTGATGCTTTTTTATATACATTAAAAAGGGTGGGATGTCTGTTTGTTGCTGCGACATGTTTGCATTCTTATGGAGTTACAAAAGGTGATTGCATATGCAGTTCATCTGAGGTCTGCAGCTGGTATTTAGTTAGCTTCAAAGGCTGTTGTAGCCCTGCAAGAGTCATTGCTGGGAGGTTCAAAAGTGGCGTCTGCCTTCAAAGGTGGCATGCATCTTCAAAAGTGACTGATGTCCCAGTGCTAATCTTTTTAGGGTTTCTTTACCGTTGCTGCATCTAATGTGGCAAAATGGAATAAGATCATAGCTAAAGTCATTTGAAAAAATAAAAAAAGAAAGTAATTATTTTGTTGTTAACCTTCTTCCTAAAGGAGAGCTCTTTTTGTGGACGCTTCTAGTTGTGGCTTCTGTGTCTTTAGGGTTTATGGTGCTAGGGTGCTTGCTGCAGGTGTGTCTGTTTCAATAACATTGACTGTGTTGACTGTACAACGGAGAGCGCCGGTGCTGTCGTTTTTGTGAGTTTGGATGTGGAAGATTGCTTATTTATTTATGATTGCCTGTAGTGTGGGGCCATTTTCTGTCCTTGTAAGGATTTCGAAGCATGTTACTCTCGTAGCTTTTTCTCATGGCTCATTGAAGATTGTTGCAAGAATGCTTCCAGTACCATCAGAAATTATTACCGTGAGAAGCTATCTACAAGGTATCTTTGTTGAATATATTGTTTGATGCGAAATGATACTTTTTTTATGCTTACTTACATTTCTGTGGGATGGTCATAGTTACCATGCTTTGAACAAAACCACACGTTATCTGCTTGTATAAGGGATTGGTCATATTTTAGGCAGCCTATGTAGTGCCAGTCTTTGTTTGCAGCGATATATGTTACCGCCCCCTTCACAATAAACACGCATCCCAGTATTTTTAAGAAAGAAAAAGAGTTAAGTTCAATTTTACTCCTTGAGATTTGTTAAAAATAATTATTTTTCTCTAAAAGATTAAAAACATCAATTTACCTTCAAAAGTTTCATAAATTGTTTCAATTTTAATCCACAAGTTGCATTAGTTGTTTCAATTTTATCTAAAATAATGAAACTTTTGGAGTGAAATTGTAATAACATATAAAACTTTTGGAGGTAAATTAATGTTTTTAATCTTTTGGAGGAAAATGGTTACTTTAGTTAAACGTTAGGGAGTACAACTGAAATTAACTCAAAGAAAAAAGAAACAGTTTATAAGCACAGGCTGTGGTTTAGTGTTGAAACCTAAAAGTGTTATGAAGCAGGATTTATTTCTTACCTTTAGTTCTTTGCTATTTTTTGCCGACAGCTCCGAAATGATGGTATTAGTAGATAGCCTCTTTGTATTCTGACTGGGGGTAGGCTTGTCGTCTGTTGTGTCTTGTGTTTCGGCAGGTTGTCGTTCAAACCTGTTTAAAGATGATCGTTATTTAGATGGCTTAAAAGAACTTGTAACAAATTTTTTGTAGATATCACATAAATAACATATATCAGGCAACTAAGGGAGACTTTTTAACAATCACTAATAAAACTCAACAAATAGTAATTATTTCATGTTGGAATGGGGTTCTGTCAAAAGCAAGAAATGCCATTAAAAATGGCATGTGCTAACTCTAATTATAAATAAAGCTCTTTTACACTGTGGTTCAAGCGTGTAACAAGTGGTTATTTTACTCAAGAAATCAATTTACAAGTGTCTTACAGGTCTAGTAGAATGTGCGTTTCTGTAGTTGACGGATTAACGTAGACATGAGTTGCGTTTGTCGACTGAAGTTGTAGTTTACCTATTGTTAACAGTATTCTGGTCAGAACGTGTGTATTTCAATGTGAAAACTGAAATAAGCAACACATACCCATGATATCTATGACTTTCATTGCAGTCTTGGCAAGAATAACAGGTTTTGTAGGTGCTTCAATGACGGCTCGTGCAAATCTATCAGAGGATGTTGCTATTTCGCCCCACAAAGTAATAGCTATGTTCTTGTTCCTGCATTGTAAACAGAATATATTATTTTCAGGTTGGAAGCAAATAATGTTTCATGTTATATCCAAAATAAAAAAATGAACTTTATCTTGGCCCAATGTATACAGGTATAAGTTGTAGTTGTAAACGTGTCCATTGGATCAAATAAGATAAACAACTTTAAAAGTTTTAAATTTGTTTCAAGAAAAGGACTTCTTTTTTATCTTTGAATCTGAAAACAATATGAGGAACCTCGGCCTTTTCATCAGAAGGAGGTTTTAATTCAGGTTATGACAAATGTAAAAGTTGGTTTAGTGATGTTTAGGGTTACGACTCCTTGTGTAATAATAAAGAGATTCGCTCTAAATTTTATATAACAAGTCTATAAGTAGTTTTGTTGGTGTTATTGGGCAAGGCTTGAATTCAAGTAATGACAAATGAACGGTTGGTCTAGCGATCTTTGGGTTACTATACGACTCCTTGTGTAACAATATAGAAATCCGCTCTTAATCTTCTATAACAAGTCCATAAATAGTGTTCATATGCTAAGTATAACAGGAAAAAAACCGTCTTGAAAGCTGTCAATGTAAATGAAACAAACGAAAAACATCTATTTATATGTAAACTCTTAACAACCTGTAAAGAAAGTGCACTCAATAGCATATTGTATTGCTAACTTATCATGGCAGGCAGGAAAACATTTCTCATCTAATAACTTGACAAATTTCTAATAATATGATTTGCTTTTAAGGTTAAGGCATATGGTGTAACTTACCTACAATCCTGTAAATTCATGGAGACAAAAGGTTTTCCATCTCTTGTATGGTTGTCCTGCATATCACGAAGGATTCCTATGTAATCTATATAAAGCAAGAAGTTTGTTTCAGTTATGCGCAGGAAGACCTGCGTAACCATTTTTAATAATATACTAAAATATCTTGTTTTATGTACTCTTACCCACAACAGTTCTGTTTCACTCTCTGGTTTTTTTGTTTTCTTGTTGCAGACCCTCTATTCTTTCTCGAGTAGCAAACTCAAAGTATTCATATGGAAATTCAGGTGTGTCTGCTATTGGTGTAAACACAGTTGTTGTTCCCACTCGCATGTAGGCTGGATGGGAAAGAATCGACGTGTACTTGTCTTGTTCAGTACACACATATCCTTTTATTCTATAGCAGGAATGCAGATGGAGTTTTGAGGAAACAGGGCGTTGATCTCCATCTTTAGCCACAGTGTGTATTCCCATACCCTGAAGCAAAGATGTTTTTCAGCCAATTATAATAGAAAACAAAATAAATAATAGTGTTAACTTTTTTTAGATATAGTAATTACCTGCTTGTCTACAAACACAAAACATGTTTCATTTTAACGAAAGGCGGGCTTCCATTTGCGAACAACTCGTACTTCCAGCTCTGGTGCGGGCCCCCTGGCCTAAGGGCTGATATGTCTGTGTCTTCCATCAGACAAAACCTATTTCAGGTAAGACGAAGCAAATGTTAAAAATATAGAAATTGCCGAACACCAATACATTAATACATAAAAAAGGTAACATCATGCACATGCATAGTAAGTATTTGGAGAACTGGAAAACCTTATTTATATTAAGCTCATCTAATAATTCAGTATAAACGATATTTAAGGTTTTCTTGTCACTATTCTAAACACTTTTTTTCGTTATTATTTTTACCGAATCTAGAGAGGTTGCTCTTGAGAGAGTGACATATAGTTGTCCATGACCAAAAACCAGTTCAGGTAGGTAGATACCTATTTTTCTTAAAGACTGACCTTGACTTTTGTTAATAGTCATAGCATAGCATGTTTTCATAGGGAATCGTCGTCGGGTAAAAACAAACAGAAGGTCGTTTGTGTTGTAAACGAAATTTATTCTTGGTATGTAAACTCTATGACCAATAGATGTACCTATGATGATGTGTGTGTCAATTACACATGGCAATAACTATGATACTAAGAGTCGCGTGCCATTACACAAACCGTTTTTTTGATCTATATTACGAATTAGCATTATTGGGCTGCTTTTTTTCAATTTTAAGTAGTGATTTGGAAGGCCAGTAAAGCTAAGCATGTTAAGATATTCAACTGGATACACGGCATCAGCATCGGCCTTATCACTTGAACGAGGAACCATAGAATTTGTGCTAAGATAGGACATGCATTCACCTGGACACATGCTAAGAACAATAACGTTGATTTTATCAACAGTTTCATTTTTTGGACATATGACACAACGTTCCGCGATATTTGCGGCAGTTGGACTAAACAAATGTTCTTCTTCATATACTAATCTAATAAGATCAAATAGCGTCGTATCGCTATCTTTAACTAACATCTCCTGGGGGATGTTGATAACCTTAACATCCAGTTGTTTGGTTGTGTTCAAAACACCTTCTTTTCTGCCGCCTATTCTTAATAGCCAGTTTGAAAAAGATTGTGTTTGCTCTTGTGTCGAGGTTGCAGCACATGATGTTGCAATCCTCATGTTGACCGAAAGTTTATGGACGGTGAAATATTTCCATAGATATGATCTTCGAAGAGAAGATGCTATGATGTCAGCTTTGGTAGATTTAGGTTTGACCGGTAGAGTTTGCCTGAAATCACCGCCCAACAAGACCGACCTCCCTCCAAAAGGCAATGCAATATTGTCAGTGAGATCTCTCAATGTCTTATCCAATTGTTTGCAAAAGAAGCTTCGAAAGGTTGGTGTTTTTTTATTATGACAGAAAGACTCGTCTGTTAACTCTAACGGTATCTTAAACCTTGAATGCATCGTTCGACCTAAAGGAAGTAATAGAGAGGCAATTCCTGAGGAAGCAACAGACAGTACAACCTCTCTTACAGATCTTAACACTGCAATTACGACTTCCCAAAGATATGTCTTACCTGAACTACCGTGCCCATAAATGAAGAGCAATGTCTGTTTAGAGGCACGATGTGAGTTCAACGCAACTTCATACATGACGGCTTGTTGCGGATTAATATTAGCTTTTAACATCAAGTGTTGTGCATGCAATGCCTATTTATCATAACTCCTTTCTTCCAATAATAATATATTTTTAAGCATTGAGAGTGTGGCCACAATCGGTAAAGGTAATCCAAAGTCTGCGAGCGATCTTGGTGAGCTATTTGTATTCAACAAAATCTCTAGCTCACACAAGATGTACTCTCGCAGGTCTTCACAACCTATGCAACGTGATGATCCACGTAGAGCACAAGTAGTGTTGTATGCTATGCCTTCTCCCATGCATTGGAAGGTTTTTTTTCATTAGCGTAACTAGATTTTATACATCACAGTATAACAGTATGTGTACGAACACCGAGCGCACTTCAGATGCAATTGCCCATTCAGAGGCCTCGGAAATTGTGGTTAACCATTCCTTATCATCTCGTGTCAAACCCAACCTTTCACAGGCATCTCTAAATGTTGGCAACACAATGCTAAAGATAGTTCTGATATTTGCATATGAACGACAACAAGTCTGATGACCAAGTAACAATCTCATATAGAAGAGCTCACCACAAGTGGATGAACGTATGTAAGCCTACCAATAGCTGACAGCCTCTTTGACTTTCTACGAACCCATGTCTTTGTAGGTAAATCCCATCTATATTTTGTTAAGTAGTCAATTGATATGTGAATAAATATACATTTTAACAATAAATATCTTTCCTCATTTGAAGCATTTTTGTTACAAATTCATTTATTTATACACTTATTTGTGTTATATTTGAATGTTGTAGTCCCCGGTGGTTATTTGATTATTTTTGATGAAAAACTGAAGAAAAGCTGAAGTTTGTGAAGAAAAGCTCCTAAATCGGCCATGTAGGCACCCTACATGGCCAATTCGGTGTGCAGTATTATGCTGTCAAAAACTGCAGCCTACACTAGCTACTCACTTACTCCCACATGGCCATGTGCGCAGCAGATTCGGGTTTTTAACCTAATTTCACCGCCATTTCATCATAACTTTCAAATTAACTCAAACCCTAGCCTCTCTCACCCCTTTAGGTGATTTTGTGTCTACTTCAAGAGTTTTTGAGAGATTTGAAGGCCAAGATTGAAGATTTCACACTTTCAAGGAGGATCTAACATCATCCACTCCATTTCCACTCAAAATAGGTTTGAATTCTTCTAGATCTACTATGAGTTCTTCCATGTTCTTGAGTTTGGGTGTGATTTTTGTAAGCCTCATGGGCTAAACACTTATTATCACTTGGATTAGATGAAACTTAGCATGATTTAACAACTTGTACATGATTCTTGGTAATGTTTATGTTGATGCTATGATGATGCTTGATTATTCTTCAATGATTGTGTGTGTTTGTTTTAGTTTGATGAAATGTTCAACCTTGTGAGTGTTGTAAGCATGTTATGTTGGAAAACCTTATGTTTTTACAAGACTTATGCATATAGTTGCATCTTTTGTATGTAATCTTGCGACATTTGACTAGGAATGGTGAATGAAGGTTGAAGGTTTAGTAAAATTGGTCAAATGTGCATCCTTGTGCCTATGTTTGAGAAAACCATGGTGTATGTCATGAATCTCTCTTGTCATTGATTATGAATTGTTTTGTAATCGTGATATGAAGTTTATGAGTTGAAGAGTAATTGTAGTTTTGTCTATTTTACGTAAGTTGACGTGGTTATCATGTGTTTTTCGTGTTAGCTTTCCAAAAATTTATGGAATTAGGTAACCCTAACGGGAGTCTAATTCATCTTTAACATTGACATAATTTTATCATTAGTTTCTTATAGAATAACTTTAGGTGGCTATTGTGTGTTTATCTTTCTAGCTTTCCGAATGGTTATATGTCTAGATATCCTTGACGGGGGTTTAGTCTAATTCCATATATTATGTGTAAAAATGGTCTCACCTCGAGTTTGTATTAATTGTTAGTTCTATGCTAGGTGGAATCAAAGTCCAAGTGATATAGTTACTTAATTGTGTGTCTTCGTCTTTATTTCCTCTCTTTATTAGTTTAACTTGCTAATCCTTTTAGTTAATTTAATATTTAAAAATCCAAACTCAATTGATCGGTTAAATAGTGATAATACTTTAGTATTGGGCGCCATTATGTCCACGGATCGATACTCGGTTCTTACCTCAAGCTATACTACTATACGATTGGTGCGCTTGCATATTGTGTGTAGTTAGTCTAAAGGTGATAATCGTTTCCTTAAAATTAAAACAAATTGTGTGAATTTTGATATCAAAAATATATAGATACTTTACACACATCATCAATATACCTAAGATTTCTTCTAGAATCTGCAGCGGTAATGTTCGAAGAAATTCAGCATTATCATTTGCAAGCCATTTTGTTAACGTCTTCTTATAAGTATTAGAATGACCAATGATGTCACGCAGGCGCTGTGATTGTCTTAAAGTAAGGTTTTGCTTACCTTCCAGATGAACAGCCGGAACTTGTACTAGTGGATTTCTAGTGGATTTCTATGATGTCTAGGGAATGCTAAAATGCGTCATGAGGCTTCATGTGGACAAACAAAACGTCCATCAAGGGAGTTTTTAATCTCATCAACAATTTGTGAAGAATCTATTGATAAACACCCCAAAGCATCATCTTTTCTCGAAAATGAAAATCGTATTCTATCTGCACCTTTGGAGATGTACTTGAATAAATACTTAATAAGCATTTCCCCCCTCAATATTCGACGTTTATCTGTTCATCAAAGTGCAGTAGAAAATCAGCGTTATATGGAACAACATACCCATTATCTAGAGGAATCCCTCACTTTAAACATGGCGAAGAGTTTGAAGAGCGTCTGTAATGGACGTTTTCACTACTCTCAAAATGTGTTTTTGTTTTGTAAGGTTTAGAAAAATATTTGGAACAAACACCATTTTTCATACATGGTGACGTAGACCGTGCTAACTGTAACACCCTGGTTGCCCCAACAGATGCTATTTCCCTAATAATTTCAAGCTACTTGACATTACATGTAAAGGTTATGAAGTTTTGAGGATTTCCATAGACCCGACAAATAGCAAGTGCATCTTGATAATGCTTGTATATATATCTAGGACCACCGGTAAATGATAACGGCAAAACAACTCTTTTCCCTATACTATGATATGACCTTCTGGTATCACCTCAAGATATTGCATCATGAATCCCCTCTAGAAATTCAGACCTAAATTCTTCTTGATTTCTCCTATGTAGTCTAGTCGACAATGCTCGACACAGACATATGCATCGACAAGATATTGCTAGTAAAACCTTCCAGCACGTAGCAAATGGCTATAGAGATCATGGCGATCATAAATCTGATAATAGTAAAACATTGACGGAGTAAGACTGCGATCATCATTGGACTCACCCGGTGATAGTCGGAGGTGATAGTCGGAGGTCAGGTGACCACCCTTTCTTAACGTAAGGAAATAAAAGCAGGTATTGATGTGGAATATAAGATGGATGAAGCATGTTGACCCTATGTGGAGTATTATCTCTATCACAGACACTAATATCAAAATCCTTAGACGCTGCATTGCTGTCACATACAATGGCACCAATAGAATTTCACGAAGGTTCATCATGGCTTTTATCCTTAGCTCTGCTATAAAGACTAATAACAAACTCGGGAACATGGTCCTGTTGGCATATGTCCCTTGCCGAATGAAAAAGACGCACGTACTCATTTACCTCGTCAAGCATAGATGTTAAAGCAGAGACAACATCGGGAGATAAAGACACGTTGGAATCTCCCGAAAACTGTTGAAGCCTATTAGCCACCTCATTCTCGCTATCAAAAATGTACATCTATAAAAATCTAGGACGGTCACTCGCAACAGACATAAAGAACCAAGCCAATGACACACTTGTCCAGCAACTCTAAATACATATGGACCACTACCTTTGTTAATAGAGTGATCAATTGTAGCTCCAAAAGAAGTCATTGAAAGCATTGCATTATAGGCACGGATGTTTGTCATGAAATCCAGAACGCAAAACAAAGAACTTAGCAAATCCGGAGGATCCTTCAGAAAATCTAAAGAAACTTTTGCCACCCTTACATCACTTATGGTAGCGAGGCTTACATGATGCACGAAAAGACGTTAGCCACTCAGCATACCAAAATAGAGCATCCGTAAAAACGATTTAAACAAATTAACAAATGCTTCATAGTTTAGTAGAACATGCATAAATTCTACAATAAACTCCATAATAATAAGTTTTGACCGATTAAGGTCAAAATCAAACCTTGATTTGAACAAAATGAAGAAACCCCAATTTTGTAAGTGTGATGAGTGTGTTGACAGTGTGGGATTTTAACAGAGTGTTTGATAATAAGTTAAATGTCAGTATCCAAAATTGCCTCTATATTTCCCTACTTGATTCAATTAACAACACCCCCAGATTCTTCCCATCCAACCAACAATCAACCCGACTTTGCACAATCGATTGCTTTAATGCAATAAAAGCTGTATTGAAACAGAGTTCAAGACTGGATTCAAACTGAATCACATTGAGAAATAACAAAGAATGCATTCCGTAACACAGAAAGACACAAAAAAGCAACATGCAAAACTCCAAAAAGGCTGAACACTTACCTAAACAGAAGAAGAGATTGCATACGAAGAACGAAGAAAAAATGATGAAATAAGAAATGAAGAAAGATATACACGGTAATAAAAACACGTAACCAACACTACTACCAAAAGAAAACACGTGTCCTCAATCACCAAAAAACCCCCAACACCAACCCAGAATTGAACTCAGCCCCAAAAGTTAACCTAAAAACCATCTTAGCCTAGGCACAATAGTGAAACAAATGAGAAAAAAAATCTATTAATACAAAAACAGGAAAGAAAATAAAAAATTTACCAATCACGACTTGCCAAGCAAGCCAAACACTATTCATTTACTTTATATTGATGTGTTCACGAGAATAACAAAAATCAATATTGTTGTGTATCTCTAATATGTATAACACAATAATAAATTAACACTAATTAATTTAGAACAATAAAAACAATGACAAAATAACAAAATTTCTCATTATGTTTTTTATCATCATTGTATTATATTAAACACTACGAGTTTCGGAAAAATACAATGGTAAAATAATATTATTGTGTACTTCTAATTATAAAACACAATGATAGATAACAATAAGTTTATATTATTTATAAAAAACAATAACAAAAATCACACATTATTACAACTAGTATAATAAACATTTATATCATGGTACACCATAGATGTAATAACCTCCCCCTCCCCTTCACAACTTCTCTCGTTAAAAAAATAAAACTTCTTTCTTTTTTAAAACTTTTTTAACTCTTTTATAATGTTATTTTTTTAAATTACACAATTAAATAGATCGTATTTATATCTTTATTTCGAGTATAGTATTGTTACATATATTTTTTTTATTTTTTTAATGTTTGTTGTGCACCACTACTTATACCACTGTAACACTAACTTAAAATGACGATGTAGACTGTTTATGATTAGCAGGTTAACATAATAAACTAGAGGTTAATATTTCTATCTTACACCAAATATTGTATATATTGTATGTAAATATATACTCATATCCTTTATAAGTTTGATGTTGACCCGGTTAAATAATTCCCGTATTCGAGCTTATGGATCGGGAGATGGGTTAGTCTCGAGCCTATGAGATTAAATCCTTAATTTTAGAGATAAATTCAAAGGAGATATATTTGGATTTATATTAAGTTCAAATTCTAGATAAGTAGATAAACTTTATGAGTTGTATTTATCTAGATAGTTAGTTAAGCCGAGTGATGGCCTATATAAACCAATCAAAGTTGTGATTATGGATATGAACTTTAATTCAGTTTTGAGCAATTTTCAGGATTAATAAAGTCAAAGTTATTTTTTTGTTAGCTTTCTGTTTTGTTTAGATTGATTGGGACTTGAATTGGTATCAGAGCCAAGTTCAATTCTCCACATCTTCAAGGTTCGATCCCAGTCGAGATCAGGGCTATGATTGAATTAAAAGACAAAAGCCTTAAAGGGGAGCGGGAGGCTCTCGATCTTACCCATAACAGCGATCCGAAGGACTAGATCAAAGATCTAAATCTACGCTCACGTATAGCCGCCGCACGAAGCAATCGATGGGAATAACGATAACAACACACGGGTTCTTGTCAACACAAAAGAACAAAATTCTACAAGCTTGCAGTGCCCCATGTTAGCAGCAACAAACTATAACATATGGGCCATAAGGAACAAAGCAGTGTTCAAGGTACAAGGCATAGCTCAAGCACTTGAACCAGGAGATCAGCAAGTTGAAGACAAGAAGAATGATATGGTAGTAGCTCTTTTACTCCAAGCCATACTCGAAGAGGTTGTGTTTCATGTAGCTCAATTTGAAACAGCAAAAGATATCTGGGAGGCTTTAAAGACTCGTTACGTTGGAGTAGAGCGTGTACGGGAGGCAAGAATTGAACAACTTGAAGTAGAATTTGAATCACTAATGATGAAAGATACCGATGCAATTGATTCTTTTCCTGCCAATATAATTCAACTGGTCACAAAGGCATCAAGTCTTGGAACAACCTACGGAGACAAAAAGTTAATAAGAAAGCTTCTAGGATCTGCCCCGACAAAATACATACCTATCATTGCATCAATCGAACAGTTTGCAGAACTGAAAACCATGACCTTCCAAGAAGCGGTTGGCAGACTCAAAACTTTTGAGGATAGGATTAAAGGTACAGAAACTTAATCAGAAAATCAAAGTAAGCTAATGTTTACACGAGGTGAAATAACTTCAACCCACAAACCCTATGACACGTCGGGGGGGCGGGGACGGGGAAGTTACTCCCACCGTGGACGGGGTCGTGGAAGAGGCTCGAGCCAGAGACGAGATATGAATCAAGGCCGAGAGTCAAGTCAAGGGCGTGGGTCCAAGAACACGGGTCAGAGAGGCAATGATTACCGACAAAAAGGAAAGAAAGATAAGTTTGAAATCCAATGCTTTCATTGTGATAAGTTTGGCCATTATGCTTCAGAATTCCCCGAAAGGAAGAAGAACCAAGAATCAAATCTCACCGAGATAGAAGAGCTAGACCCGTCACTATTTATGATGAAGTGCACAAGAGAGGAAGTCCTTTTGAACGAAGGAAAGGTGATGCCAAAAAGATTCGAACCAACAGCAAATGAAGAAAACATCTGGTACCTAGACAACGGTGCATCCAATCATATTACGGGAAACCAACATTATTTTTCGGAGCTGAATCGACAAATAACTAGAATGGTGAAGTTTGGCGATGTCTCATGAGTTACAATAGAAGTGAAGGGATCAATTTTATTCACAAGCAAAACTGGTAAACATCGACTCATGAAAGATGTCTACTACATACCGAGTCTTAAGAGTAACATAATAAGTCTCGGACAGGTGACGAAAACCGGATGCAAAGTGATCATGGAAGACAATGAGTTACTTGTATTCGATAAAACAAGAAGGCTGATGATGAATGTTCGCCAGACAGTTAACCGTTTATACAAGATAAAACTCACAGTTGGCTCACCTACATGCCTACTCGCAAATATGGGAGACCTTGCCTGGCTGTGGCATGCTCGTCTCGGGCACCTCAACTTCGGGTCAATGAAGAAACTAAGCACCAAAGGAATGGTACGTAATATGCCCTCAATAAATCTCCCAACTAATATTTGTGACTCATGTTTAATAGGGAAACAAACTGAGCTTCTTCATGGGGACCTTTGTGGACCAATCACACCAAACACACCGGGGGGGAATAAATATATGCTTCTCATTGTCGATGACTTCTCTCGTTATATGTGGTGTTATTTGCTAAAAACAAAGGACCAAGCATTCGAAGTCTTTAAACGATATAAAGGGCTTGTCGAGAATGAAACTGGATTCAAGATTGGAACCTTAAGAACTGACCGCGGTGGTGAATTTACATCAATCAAGTTCAAAGATTGGTGCGAACGGGAAGGAATCAAACGACACCTAACAGTTCCATACTCACCTCAACAAAACGAGGTCGTCGAAAGACGAAACCGAACCATAATAGGAACTGTGAGGTGCATGCTAAACTCAATGAAAGTTCTACAAATGTTTGGGGAGAAGCTGCGAGGCATGCAATATATATACTAAATCGGGTTGCAACGAAAGCCGTTACTAATAAAACTCCATACGAGGCATTGCATGGGAACAAGCCCAACATGGAACATCTTTGGGTTTTCGGTTGTATCGGGTTCGCCTTAGAACCAAAGGTCAGGCAGCAGAAACTTGATGATAGAAGTCTCCCTTTGGTATATTTTGGATCCGAACCGGGAACGAAAGGCTATCGTATGTACGATCCAGTACAAAAGAAAATCAAAACTAGAAGAACAGTGGAATTTGATGAGACAAGAACCTGGCCATGGGAGAATAAAAGTATCCACTGATGAGACAAGAACCTGGCCATGGGAGAATAAAGGTGAAGGTGGTGGAACGTTTGTGATCGAACTTAATTCAAATGGGCACTCCAAAGAGACTGAAGATACTAATTCACATAATGGGTCCGACTCACTACTCGAATCTGCACCCAATAGATCTCTTAACACCAATCACCTGGGTATTGAAAAACAAGAGTCAAATCACAACACATCCATCAACCAAGAATATCAACATCCACTAATAGAGACACAACAGAACAAACCTATGTCAACAGGAGTGCAGTCGCAGGCGGCGGTTTCAGCACACCAAACTGATTCTCCAATACTTCGTAGATCAACAAGGTCTTGAAAAATTCCTAAAAGGCTGAATGACTATATAATTCAGGATGGAATCATTCGGAATGAACAAGAAGAGTTGCTACTTGCTTCAGATGATGAACCGAAAAACTATTTGCAAGCAAAAGGCAATAGATTTTGGGAAAAGGCAATGCAAGTAGAACTGGAATCCATTGAAAAAAACAAGACATGGTTCTTAACAAAGCTTCCAGAAATCAAAAACCTATTGGCTTGAAGTGGGTGTTCAAACTAAAACGAGATGCGTCTGGAAAGATAGTCAAGTACAAAGCGAGACTCGTAGCGAAGGGATACGTCCAAGAACACGGAATCGACTTCGATGAAGCGTTTGCACCGGTGGCTCGAATGGAAACCGTACGATAAATACTAGCAATCTCAGCCCATGAAGGATGGGAAGTTCATCACTTAGATGTCAAATCGACATTCTTGCACGTGGACTTAAAAGAAGAGGTCTACGTTAACCAACCGGAGGGATTTTTGAAAAAGGGGCACGAAGACAAAGTGTATCGGCTAACTAAAGCGTTGTACGGACTCCGTCAAGCTCCAAGAGCTTGGAATCTCAAATTCGATGGTACACTAAAGACACTCGGTTTTAGAAAATGCTCACACGAACATGCAATCTATACAAGGCGCACAAATAAGGGATTGATAATCACAGGTGTTTATGTAGATGATCTTATTGTTACGAGTTCATGTAACAAAGAGATTGAAGAGTTCAAGAGACAATTGGAAAGGGAATTTGAAATGAGTAACCTTGGGCTACTAACTTACCATCTTGGTATTGAAGTATTGCAAACCAAAGATGGTATTAAAATCAAACAGGAAGGTTATGCTAAGAAGATTCTGAATGAAGCCGGGATGATGAATTGTAACATAGCAAAATGTCCGTTAGATCCGGGAACAAAACTTTCAAAAGATGAAGAAGGGGAGCCGGTTGATGCTGCAAAATATCGAAGGATAGTAGGCTGTCTTCGTTACCTATTGTATACGAGACCAGATCTATCTTATGCAATCGGAGTTGCAAGCAGGTACATGC
This sequence comes from Flaveria robusta, assembly GCA_025506415.1. Lineage (NCBI taxonomy): Eukaryota > Viridiplantae > Streptophyta > Magnoliopsida > Asterales > Asteraceae > Flaveria > Flaveria robusta. The sequence goes on from CM046467.1 coordinate 4,606,213, forward strand.
AAACTCCTAGGGTCTCTCATATGGTAGCTATAAAATAAATTCTTCGATATATAGCTAGAACTTTAAGCTATGGATTATATTACAAACGAGGTGGCGAGAATAAGATATCAGGATATAATGATAGCAGTCACAATGCAGACAAAGATGATGGAAAAAGTACAACGGGGCATGTATTCTATTTTGGAGAAATTCCCATAACATGGTGCTCCCAAAAATAGAATACCGTAGCCCTATCTTCTTGCGAGGCCGAATTCATGTCTGCCACATCGGCCGCCTGTCAAGCGATATGGCTACGAGGGTTGTAAACAAAGATAACAGGAGAACCGATGCAAAAGATAAAGATTCGTGTGGATAATAAGTCAGCTATAGATTTGATGAAGAACCCGGTATTCCACGGACGAACTAAACATATTGATACACGTTATCATTTTATCCGAGAATGCGTTGAAAAGGAACAAGTGCTTATCAAGTATGTTAGTGGAGATCAACAAAAAGCTGACATTCTCACAAAGCCACTTGCACGAGTCAAATTTTCAGAAATGCGAGTATTACTTGGAGTCGAAGATCTCTCTCTATTCCAAGACGGGAATTAGGGGGTGATTGTTGACCCGGTTGAATAATTCCCGTATCCGAGCTTATGGATCGGGAGATGGGTTAGTCTCGAGCCTATGAGATTAAATCCTTAATATTAGAGATAAATTCAAAGGAGATATATTTGAATTTAACTTAAGTTCAAATTCTAGATAAGTAGATAAACTTTGTGAGTTGTATTTATCTAGATAGTTAGTTAAGCCGAGTCATGGCCTATATAAACCAATCAAAGTTGTGATTATGGTTATGAACTTTAATTCAGTTTTGAGTAATTTTCTAGATTAATAAAGTCAAAGTTATTTTTTTGTTAGCTTTCTGTTTTGTTTAGATTGATCGGGACTTGATTTGACCATCTAAAAAAAGTATATATTTAATATGCACCATTCGTAAACGAACAATATGCATGGCCACACATGTAAATGCTCAATTTAAACCACAAAAATCAGTGAGAAGAAACTACAAATGTGTAGTTGGATCATAAAACTCTCAAATTGCCTTCATGATCTAGATCTCCAATTCATAAAATGGAAATCAACAAATTATTATTATTTTCACTTTCTTTGATTCTAATTCTAGGAGTCGCGGTGAGCTTCGATTACCATGAGAAAGAACTCGAATCCGAGGAGGGCTTGCAAGCAATGTACGACCGATGGAGAGATCACCACAAAGTAACCGAGAATAGTCCCGAGCGGTTCAATTTGTTCAAGAAAAACGTACAAAATATTCACAACCACAACAAGATGAACAAGACATATAAGATGGAGATAAACAAGTTTGCTGCCATGACTGAAGAAGAGTTTAAAAACAACTATGCTGGCTCGAATACGTAGGTTAAAAGGGATTCACGGTAGATCCAAGGTACAAACAATGTGTAGACCATAGAAATATAATAAATCTACACATTAGATAATTTTAATATACGAATGCAAATAAATTTTTCTAAACCTGCATATATCAATACAAATACAATAGTCATGTTTCAATAATAAAGAATCATGCAAAAAGTATATTTTCAGTTTTGTAGTTCTCATATTTTTTGTGATATGATTCCCTTTCATGTATGTGTATATATATATATTTCATAATTTGCTTACATAAACGAATTATATATTCTACGTTAGTGTTATTTAATTACTTTCTGTTAACGGACGTGGTATAGAATAGACCGATGGTCATGTAACCAAATCGGAACCCTAATATCTAATTATAGTTATATTATAATTATAATTATAAATAATATTAATCCCTTATGTCGGTGGGTACAATGAAGTTTAGGCTTTTTATAGTTTAGCCACTTAACTTATACAAATTACAAATTGATCCCTGGATGTCTTTTTACCCATTGGGTTCAACACAAAAAAAGTTGTGGGAGAGGAAGAAGCTTCGGTTACACACACAGCCCCTCCAACCAACGACACTACTACATCAACCCTATCTTTGACAATGGTTACCACAAGACAACAGGACTGCCACCGCTAGCTGTTTGCTTTGATCTAATTGGTTGACCCCAGTTGTGGCGGCTTCGGGGTTGTTCCTTGTACTACTCCATCCACCCCATCTCTGATCTGCATCTTCACCGGAGATGGGGTGGAATGCACCACCACCAACGCTGTTTGCTTTGATATGTTTGGTCGACCCCTAGTGGAACCTACACTACCTTCACCGGAGCACGATGACGGTGCTTCAAGTGGTGACGATGTGGCCGTGGTGAGCCTGTCGATGTAAAAGTGATGATGTAAATGGCATGATGATGATGGTGATTCAGTGTTGGTGGAGCATCACGGTGGTGGTGGTGGTGGTGGTGGTGCCGTGGTGGTGGTGATGGAGACGGTGGTAGGGTTTGTGGCAACGATGAATAAAGGGTTGGTTAGGTTTCTTGTGTTAAATAAAAATAACTGTGGGTCCTACTATTTTAGATTTTCAAGAAACTATATTGTTAAAAATACATATGTATTTTCTTCACTTCTATCCAAAAATTTTTGCAAGAATATACATATATATACATACACAGGTGACCCACATCTCACCCTAAAACGACCCCTTACAGCCGAGTGCCGCCTTAATCGACTACGAAACCACCTAATTAACTTAACGAAGAACGAATGCCGAAGGGTTTGTTGTGGTACTGGACTGTTAGTGATACCGAAGAGAGAATAGAGATGGAGATAATGAACGTGGAGTGTTTGGAGAAGTGAAGGCTTGCATGTTGACACAAAAATTCAGCAAAGTTTCAACTTTCGTATTAAATGTGAATTTTGACTTTTTAATATTAGCTTGATTTAATTCCCTTTGAATAATTCACTCAAAATTGAAAATAATAAGTTTGTTTTTCTTTTATGTTTTTAACATAAGTTTTTGAGTAAATTACAAATTTTATTCTTTAAGTATGCTCAAAATTACGGATCTTGTCCTTAAACTTTAATAATTACACTGAGTATCCTTTATTTGAAAATTTGTAACGCTTTTTATCCTTTTTACTAACAGAAGTTAATTTTTTCTGTTATATTTTTGTAAATACCCATTTTGCTCCTAACCCTCAAAAGTATAAAATGTGTAACTTTTATGAATCTTTATTTTCTTTCTTTGTGTGCTTATTTTATTAACTTTACTTTTCATTATTTTTTTATTTTTAACCACTTTTTATTTTAAATACTTATTTTAAATATTGTTAACTAGTTATTTTTAATCATCCAAATGTGAGTTATGATTAGTTTTTATTTTATTCATATATATAATAAATTACTATTCTATTTTAAAACATTCATGAGATGGCTAATATTTATTTTATAATAAAATTATATTTTAAAAAATCCATTTTCAATGAGATTTATATAAAAATATTTAGAAAAAATAAAAAGATTATGTATTGAATTTTTCTATAAAAGAAGCAAACAGACCGAGGAATAAATTCAAGCCAAGTATGCTAATAAAAAATTAAAAAAATATATATTGTTAAAATATTATTGGCCCGATCAATTGTAGAAAATTAGAAAATAGAGTGGCAACATGGGTCAGTGGGTTGTTTTACATGTCAGGTCTTGGCTTCGGTTTGACTTTTAATATTTTTCCTTCTCTCTTTTTTTTTATAAAATAGCGACCAACCGATCTAAAAGTTCACCATAGTGACAAGTCCAAACAACTAATTTAAAGTTTTAATTAAACAAAAACATAAATGTTATTTAATTAAACGCACTATTATTTTGGGTTTTCTTAAACGGTTACTAATGGGTTTTAATTATTATAAATCAAACATAAACCACTAAATATTAAAACGGAAGCAAACTTTACAATAAGAACAATTAAAGACTTTATATATTAACCAAAGCCTAATCATATATAAGACCTAACATAGAATAATTATAACTAAGTAAAATAAAAAGTCACGTCCCAATTTCATACGATATTCGATAGGTTTCTAATATAATACGTAAAACAAACTGTTTGATATAGTTGAAATTTTTATACCAAAAGGGTTAAAAAGTGACGGTGTAACAAACCGATTACTAGTTTAATTTTTATCTAATGTGAAATAACTAAAGTAAACAAATGAAAACATTAGATAATTTAATAACCTATAAATAAAATTTGAATTGAATAAAATATTTAAATTAATTAATAATATTTAAGATAAGTTTATAAAACAAAAATATTTATATGAGAGAAAGAAAGAAAAGTTAAGTAAAGTAAATAAAAACATAAAGAAATAAAATAATATATTAGTGAAAAACTATTAGTTGTTCTTTAAATTTTTCATTAATCGGTGTTATTTAAACCAATGTATATTTTAGTTTATGTTTTAATCATATGTTTCATTGATTTCTGTAAATTATATTTTTAGTTTATGTTATTTTTTATTTTTAGAAAAACTATTAGGTGTTTTTTAAATTTTATTTGTTCTAGCATAAAAGTATTTAAATAAATGTAACAAATAAAAAAATTGTAATATATTAAAATCAATAAATGAAATTAATTTTTTTACAATTACAATTATTTTATTAATTATTTTTAAGATAAGTTGTAAAATAAAAGTGGTGAGAAAAAAAGAAAAAAGAAAAGTAAGTAAATAAATAAAAGAAAGATAGAAAATAGAAAATTAGTATAAGTCACATATTTTGTCTTTTAAAAAACAAGGGCAAAAATATCATTTACCATAAACTTAACTAAAATATTTAGCTTCAGTTACTGAAAAGGACGGAAAGTGTGACAATTTTTCAAACAAAAGACATGCAGTGTAATTATTAAAGTTTAAGGACAAGATCTGTAATTTTAAGTATACTTAAAAGACAATATTTGTAATTTACTCTAAGTTTTTTTTTTCTTTTGTCTTTTCGATTTCAATTTTTAAAACAAAAACTTTTAAAAAGACACTTCTTATTTACTATTTGTTTTCTATTTTCAAATCGTTATCGTTATTAGTACTACTACTAAAGATGAAATATGAATGAAGATGGTGAGTCGATCTAATGGGATTAGCCACCATTGATTACACTTAAATGGTTAAGTCAAATGGTGTTTATTGACCATAACAGGAGAGAAGGAGGGGGGAGATCAGAATTTTAGATGATGACGATAATCACTAAGAATCCAGCGGCAATGCGCGGGGTTTAAATTCTAGTTTTCTTTAATACGTGAACAATTCAGTTTCAAAAGAGCCCGTTAAGCTACAAAAATAATTTTAATAATTAGTATCTATCGTGTTTAAGTCATTAAATGAGAAATTAAAAAAGGGAATTGAAGTACACTAGTACCTATTATATATTGCAATAGTTTTGTTCAACAAGTGTATCCGTATCATGATCAATATGGAAGCGCCACACTCAATCATATTTATATAAACACTACAGGTAAACATTAAAAGTTAATTAATTTAATATGAGAATATATAAATAAATTTATAATTATCTCATCAACATCACAAATATATTGATACAACTTAACAGGTCAGAGCCGTCTACAAATGATATTTTAACATCTTTTAGTATCAAATAAAGATCTGCTAACCAAGAAGGTAACATTGTTTATCATGCATTTGAAGGTCTAGAACATAATACAATGACATTAAAATGACAAAAACTAAATAACAAAATAAATTTTCTTATAATATTGCTTACGCCCGTATCAAGCCAACCATGTCATGACACCAATAAGCAGTAAGTCTCTCAAAAATAATGATATATGATCACTATTACCAATGAAAAAGTAGTGAAATGTTCACTGCTGCCCAATAACTCCAAGACATTCGTTGATCAGACGATCATGGATTGTCCTTTTTAAAATTACCATCATTTAAAAGAAAATTTGTTAATCAAACTGTATTAAAAAATATGGAAAATTATTTTATGAAAAATTACAAGTATTTGGTGATGTCTTTTATATCTTCAAGTCGCAAATGTCATTCATCTAATTCGTCTCCGTCTCCGTCTCCGTCTTGAATTGCATGTAAGACCCAACCTCCTCCGTAAATCATTAAACTGTGGCATGTCATCTCCGCACGAAGCTTCTAATGGAATATTCCCCTCGTAAAAACAACTATATCTACATTATTGCTGAGCATGCACGTATGGAGTTTACGTATATGGTTACCGGGTTTGCTCACTTCACACGAATTAAAACAAGTAAAAGAAATAAAAAATATTTATATTTAAAAACATTAAAAGAAATAGAAAGCATTTCCATTTAATAAAGTTAAAGAACTTAAAAACATTTATATTCATATACGATAGTTAAGCATTTACAAAAAAATAAAGTTATTTCCAAAAAATTAAAAAGAATTTTGTTTAAAACTCGAGATTTATGTCCATCCTCCTGTTCTCCTAAAGCGGGTTTCTCGCCTAGCTAGGGAAGAGTTTCCTTCACATAAGAAAAAAGAATTTTATGTAGTTATAAACATTCTTTGTCTAGAAAAACAACCCTCATCTCGTTTACGTCGAAAGCTGTCCTAGTGAGGAGTGGGTCAATCCATAATATGACATTGTAGGCCAGATTTGAGTCAACTCTCCTCGTTGACTTGGTGATTTTCCTCGTCACATTGGCGAGGGATTAAGGTAGTATCTCGGCAAATGAGGAAACATGATTAAAATTACATATATAAAAGCTTTTCTAGACATATAAGTGAGGAAGGTAACATGTAAGCGAGATATTTCACCTGGTAGTATCGTTGAATTGGTTATTGTTTTCTTGTGTTCCACCTGGTCTATTGTTCTTATTACCCAACTCAAGAAAGTTTTAGTGACAATTTAGTTCAATTGATCATATATGTAAACACACTAGATGATTTATAAACCTAATGAATACTAAATAAACATTCTGTTTATTTTAAGATAAATCAGGTCTAAGTTTTTAAATGTACAAACAAATTGCATAAGTATAGATAAACTTAGTTTATTGGAACCGTTTACGTCTTTATTTTGATAGATTAGAGATTCTAAGAAAACCACAATATTATAAGAAAGAGAAACTAGAGAAAACCAACAAAAACGATTACATATTTTATAATTTTTTCGTCACTACCCTCTATATATATGTGAGTATATATAAATAAGGATATGGATCAAATGAAAAACGTAGCATGGTTTTATATATATGTCACACATAGGTTACGTATACGTAACCATTTTTCATTCGACATAATGTTACGTATACGTAAGACTCTTCATTCTCGTATGTATGCTCCACATATATGTATCAAATACTTAAATAACATTTTAACAATTAAAATAATAAAAAAGTTATAAATTATGTTATTGGTTTCCGTAGTTTTTTTTTATTTTCACATAACTATTGTTATTTTCAAGAACCATCCCCTATTTTGATATACTAACATATATTTTATCCTATTAAATGTTGCTAAAACATTAATATATGTTTGGACTACAACCAATAATAACAAACAGGGCCATTTACATATTTCTCATCTCCATACATATTATATTTACTCAAGTTAAAAAATTAATTACATATTTTATCTTTCTAAAACATATATATTGCATATTTACCCATTTTATTAAAATCTGTTATTTAATGATTATTGTATTCATATTTTTACTAAATTATGTTTACACATTTTTCTTTCTAAAAACATTAAACACATACTTTCTCAAGTTCTTGTCTTATATATAAATAAAAATAATAAAAATACAACTCCAAATACAAAGGTTAAAAAGTTCATTTCAAAACAATAATAATCAATAATCAAAGTTATATTTCCGAATACAAAATACATTTGTCAAAGTTTTAAACAATTATAATAACAAAACATCAATACGTAAAAATCACTTAGTAAAATCAAGATTAAATAGTCATTTGATAGGTTAGTTTTAATGAAATGAATAAATATATAATATATATATATATATTAGAAAAGAAAAATATGTAATTAATTTTGTGCATTGGGGAAATATGTAATCTATGGTCTTAAAAATGAGAAATATGTAAAAATTCCTAACAAGTATAACCATTTGTTATAAAAAAACAGCTTTGTAAAATAGTAATTAAGTTTTAGATTTGTTCTAATTAGGTCATTCAATTTTTTTTTGTCCCAATAAAGCCATTTATAATTTTTTTTGTATTAATCAGGTCACTAAAATTTTAAAATTATTCTTCATTCATAAGTTGCAAAATATTTTATAAAAAATTGAAATATTTAAAAAATTAACAATATATATAAAAAACCAAATTATTAAAAAAATCAAATTATTTAAATTGAAAAAGATATGAGTGATCTAATCGAGACATTCCTAAAACTTTAGTTATATGAATGAAACTCATAAAAATATAAATGGCCTATTGAAACACTATTAAAACTTTCTTATTATTTTACAAAGTTTTCCCATTATAAAAATTTAGACACGAGGCTTTGAGAATATGATTATTAGTGATATATACATGATATTATAAATACAGTTGATTAATAAATCAAGAATCCTAACGTACAAGTCTTCGGAAAACAAGAAAGAAATAGCCCGAAATAATGCAACGTTTCTGTGGAGACAATATATTGCTAGATTTACAACTCGCTATCAAGGTTCGGCTCTGGTTACTTTTCTTCGACAATATATTGCTAGATTTACGACTCGCTATCAAGTTACGGCTCTGGTTACTTTTCTTCAAAGTATGAATATAGATATTTGTGTGGAGCCAATATTACTCATGGTATTACTTGTTCTTTTCAACGATTCATAACTGATAATGGGTTAATATGCATGCATGTATCATAGTTAATATTGCGTTTTTAATATACTTTATATATCGAATGGTATTACTTTGTTACATGTTTGAAATTTAGGTCAAATGAAGCTTAACGAACATTATTTGAGAAGGAAACAAAGTATTACAAGACTATGAGTTGAAAGTTGCTGAAAATGAAGAAAACTATGAAAAGTGCAGACGGCCGGAGGCCGTAACTTACGCCCTATGCTGAGTCCGTCTGTAAACCCTGTAAGACAGGGGGTTTGGCCGTCTGGTTGAAGGTAGGCCATAACCTACGGCCTATAGGCCGTAAGTTACGGTCTAATGCGTTATTTTGGGGATTGTTTCAAATTTTAAAACCTATTTAAACCCTAACATTAGGGTTTCGATAGGGACTGCCTCCAACCTCAAAAAACGAATCTTTAGACCTAATTTCAGCTATTAGAACTCTTTCTAATCATCAAGTAATCGAGGATTCATATGCTTAAGATGATTATTGAAGAGATTTTGATGAGGATGCAAGGCTAGACCATCCGTGATCATCTCCGGGTGGATGGTTTGTGATAGATTTGTGTTTATCTTGGTTTTTATCTATTATAGACTTAAACTTTGATTGTTTGATCATCTCTCATTGTTTATGTGTTTGTTTGTTCTCATTGATTGATACAATTTGGATAGTTGTTTGGTAAATCGTTCATCAAATTATTAATATTAGAATTATTAATCATTAAATTATTTATTATTACATTATCTTAAATTGATGTTTATTAATAATTTAACTAGGTTTGACATTAGTTAGTTATTTTACTATCTAATTTAATAACTAGTTATTTAGTTAATAAATCACCTTTCAACAGGAATAACAAACTAATCATGTCTATGTGATTTCTAATTTGGTATAACCTAGTTAACACGATTCATTCGCTTACCTGAAACCCCGGGTCATCTTTTAGTTTTATTTTATTTAATTAATTGTTTAGTTTAATTATTCTCTTCCACATCCATTACATTCAAAGTGACAATAGTTCAGTTTTAATTATTAAGTTAGTCAAATAATCAAACGAATACCGTAACGCTAACCACATGCTCCCCGTGGATACGATACCTGACTTACCCTAGCTACCTAGGTTAATTAGGTTTTTGCATGACCCCAACGACAGGGCATCAAAATGGCGTCGTTGCCGGGGAGCTAGTGCGTTTAGGTTTTTGATTTGATTTATTTTCTTTTGTTTTAGTATTTGTTTAAGCTTTAAAAAAATATAAAAAAAATTTAATTAAAAAAAATCCAAAAATATTATTGGTTTGTCATTGGTTGCTTTACTTGTAAGTCTTTACCCTGGGTATTCTAGTTGTTTTTGCAGGGTGATTTCCTTACAGGTATAGTAAAGTCATGTATTGGGATTGGGATTATGATGATGATTACGATCCATGTCTTTGTTGCGAGAGCAATTGTCACTGGGTTCAAGATTGTCCACTGTTCGAGAGCAAATATGGAAACATAAAGAGAGGATGTTCTGAATATAGGCGGCAAAAGGGATATGTGAGAGCAGACTATGATGATGAAAAGACACCCTCATATTATCCACACTCTAAACCCCCTCCACCATCAAAATATCAAGAATATTATCATGTAAACATCAATTACAAATATACTCAAGAGTGGGATTTCAACCATTATGAAGCAGAGATGCCACAATTCTCAAGCTGCCATGAGAAATATGATGATTGCTATCCTGAAAACTCCCGGTTAACGTATGAAGAGCCTCAAGTTTCAATAAACTCTAAGCTTGATGAAATCATGGACATAATTATGGAAATGAATGAGAAAGACAAGCTAAGAGACAAATCATTCTAGACTTTATCCAAGCAAGTTAGCCAACTCGCTAAGGATGTAACTCAACTTAAACAAGAGCAATATGAGTTAGATTGTGGCATAGGGGTTGATGTTGATGTGGGAGAGAATATTATGGGCCATTCAGAGCATGATGTGGGATGTTTCAAGTTAAATAAAGATATAACCCTTTTGGAGGAGTCAAAGCCTAATGTAGATCCAGTTTATCCCGACCTTTCTCCTATGTTTACTACTCCAACCACTAAAGTTAGGGAAGAAGATTTGAACATAAAGATGAATAGGGTAACACTAATAGACATTGGACGAGTTTTTAAGAAGTGGTTCCGCAACAACTACTTTACTTACATGTCAATTAGTGGGAAATTATTATTGAAATGGCATGTCAACTACCGAGCGTTTGTTGGAAATTCGGTAGGCAAATGTTCACTTAAACCATCATAATGAAGTTCAGATACGGTCTGGCTGAAGACCTTAAACTTAGCGCTTTTCGAGAGGCAACTCGGAGAACTTTGTGGGTATGTTCACTAGAAACCCTCACAAGACTTCACTCGTCCACTCGAGCCCACCGAGGGGTTTAAAAGGCTTGTTGCATATGCTAAATGCAACCGTGATTCCTACGAAAAGTGAGTTTAGAAATTTTATTTTATTTATTTATTTAGTCTGTGTTTCGTGTTTCGCTGCTACGTATAGTGTTTCAATTCAAACACAAGATGCAAACACTCAAGTGTGGGGATGCACATGGATGTACTACTGATCAGGTCTATGTACTCTCTACTCATCTTATTTGTTTGGTTTGTGTGGTGTTTTTGTTTTTTCTCTTTTATGTACTTGGTGGCGTAACAAACTTGTTGGTTTTGAAAATGTGTTAATTTAAATTTTAGTTAATGTCAAGTCTTGATATGCATAACACAATGATGAGGGTTTAGCTTTGCACTTGGGGGAACTAAGGTATTAATAAACTCATTTTACATTGGGGGATAATGTATCCCAAGTATGAGGATGAGGTGATTAGAATTTTAAAATTCAAAAAAGTTTAAAATATTTAAAAAAAAGAAGCTTTGAAACGAATTTAATTATGCATCAAACCTAATTTCTCAATGTAAATCGTTAAGTATCACTTGTTTGTGCGGATGTGGAGATCCATTGGCATGGTTAGCTATAAGTAAAAGAAAAGTATGCCCAACAGGTAGTTTTCTATAAAATCAAGTAGGATTGCCTAGTTAGATATAGCGAACTAGACAGTGGACAACATGCATGTTTCACATCCTTAACCCATTCTTTCGTTTCCGTGAGAATTTGAGCCTAATCGAGCATTTTCCATGATATACTTAGTTGTTTTTTTCTTATTGTATTGAGTGTTTACCATAATGTGTAGTCATTTTAGAACTCATGTAACTAATACATGTTGAAATCATGAACCATTACTTTGCACAAACGTGATAGAGGCATTAGGATAGCCATTTTGTTTAAACCTTTTCATTTGATTTTTCTACCTTAATATATTCCCTTTAGACACCCCTTTGAGCCCCAACTTGTCATTTGAATGAGCCACATCATTATCCCCATTAAACTTTTAGCCTTTTTAGTTAAGCCACGTGCTGAAGTCCAATTTTATGGCATGTCTAAGTCTTCTAGTATTTTTTTTCTTTTTAGTTTAAGCGTGTCAGATAGTAATCAGCAACAAATATGGCTGATATATATATATATATATATATATATATATATATATATGAAAAAAAAATAAAAGAAATAAAAACAGAGAAAAAGAAAAAAAAATGACGATGTATGAGGTCAAAATGACCAAAGTATAGAGCAACAAAAATAATGTAAATTTTTGTAGTGTGTTCGGGTCAGTGTGATCCAAGTTTATAATAGTATGTGTAGTTTTTTGATTTTGCATGTCTAGATTGGATTTCATTCACCATTAGTCACTTTAAATTTTTTTACACATCCTTAACCCTAGCCTAACATTACAACCCGTGAAAGACCTCTTGATTTGTGTATTGTACTGTGTTAGTTGATGGAGATGTGATTGTTTTACGAGCTTATAATAATAATGTGCATTATTGGGTTGAGTGTTCCAGATATACTAGTATATAATCACTAGTCCAGAAAACAACCTGAGAGTAGTGATTATTGTGAGAGGTGTAAATGCATGTATGTTGAAAGCCAAAGGTAGGTTATGCTTGACTAGGTGATCCTAAGTTTTCAAACGTGCATTATAGTTACTAGTTGAGTTGTTAATCTTGAATGATATATATCTTAGATCAAGGTATGCCTTGGGACTTTAACTCACACAATGTTAAGAGATTATTAACGTATTTGATTAATTAGTGTTGAGGTGTCACAAGAGAATTTGTTTGAGGGCAAACAAAAGGGTAAGTGTGGGGATGTGATAATGGGTTGATACGCATGCATGTATCATAGTTAATATGGTGTTTTTAATATACTTTATATATCGAATGGTATTACTTTGTTACATGTTTGAAATGTAGGTCAAATGAAGCTTAACGAACTATATTTGAGAAGGAAATAAAGTATTACAAGACTATGAGTTGAAAGGTGCTAAAAATGAAAAAAACTGTGAAAAGTGTAGGAGCTACGGCCTGAGGCCGTAACTTACGGCCCTGTGCTGAGTCCATCTGTAAACCCTGTAGGACAGGGTGTTTGGCCGTCTGGTTGAAGGTAGGCCGTAACTTACGGCCTATAATGCGTTATTTTGGGGATTGTTTCAAATTTTAAAATCTATTTAACATATTAGTCCCCACTAGTTCTTTTCGCAACACGTGAGTCCCCACTAGTTCTTTGGACCTTCTGGGATCATTGTTTTGTCACATTGTCTACTGTTATTGTTGCCATATTTGTTCAAGGCCATAGAGTGCAACATGTTTGTCTAAAATGCGAATATTCAATTTACAATTCATTAGTGTCTACTGCATACCATTCAATGCAATAACCTAAGCTCTAATTTTCAACTATGGCAACAAAGGGTTGTTTGTTGGCACAGTAGGACTCACACACGGTTATGGGTTTTATATTTCGCCGCCTCATATCAAAGCAACGTCATTTCCTACAATCTTGTTGATGCCGATGTCCAACCCTCCTTCACTTATCTCGAAATTCATTTTTAAACATGTAGAATGAAACCTGCAAAATCTTAGCAAAAATGATGGTTAACATGATTAGCATTATCATCAGTGACAGAACTTAAACTCTTTCGTAGGGAGAGCGGGAGCGAAATTAATTTTTTTAAAGGGGATGTTAATTAATTCCGGTGATTGAGAATCAATCACAATAATTATGGGTCAAAATAAAAAGGGAAGTCAAATAAGTTATTTTTAGGTCCTTATTTCTTATTTACTGCATGATTATGTTTTCCTTATTTCTAGAGTTTTTGTTCTCCTATATATGGAGCTAGTATTCTACTAAAGATGTATTCCATTTTTCTTCTTGATTTTTGAATAATCAGTAGAGGCTGTGCCTACTGCACTTTCTTCTCCAGCAGTTCTTGTATCAATTGTTTGTCTAACAATTGGTATTAGAGCCTTGCTCCAAGATCCAACCAGCCACAAAGTCTCGACCATTTCATCAACAACCTGTTCTAGTTTTTTCTGATCACAACTGTTTGCTACCATGGGCGATAATGGGGGAAACAACAATGGCGGAAACAACAATGGCGGAAACAACCGAAATAATGCAATTGTTATTCCGGTTAGGGAAGGAGGCTCGACAACGTACCAATGTCCTGTGCTCACTGCAATGAACTATACATCTTGGGCGATCAAGATGGAATCTTTTATGGATGCCCAAGGTATTTGGGATGCCATAGAACCACCGGATGAGACGGAGGTGGATGTAAAGATTCGGAAAAAGGCGAGGTATTGCCGGAAGATATCTTGTTGCAAGTCGCGAAGCACAAGGAAGCCAAGGACGTTTGGGAGGCCATCAAGGTACGTTATCTCGGAGCAGATCGGGTTCAAAAAGCCCGGATTCAAACCTTGAATCGGGAGTTCGAGTTGTTGAACATGAAGGAGAATGAGAGTGTAGATGATTTTGCAAGCAAAATCGGCACAATTGTTTCCAAGTTTCGAGCACTTGGATCAACAATAGAAGAAGGCACACAGGTTAAAAAGCTTCTGAATTCTGCCCCTGAAAGACTCCTACCAATTGTTGCCTCAATCGAGCAATATTCGGATTTGGAGAATATGTCCTTTGAGGAAGCCGTAGGTCGACTCAAGGCATATGAAGAGCGGGTTAAACCCCGTGAACAAAACAAGAACAACTCTGGTCAGCTACTGTTTACAAAAGCTGAATGGCAAGAAAGACAAAAGTTGGGGCAAAAGCATTCAGATAGAGGTCGAGCATCAGGATCAAATGATCACCGTGGACGTGGTCGTGGTCGGGGCAGGTCCAATGGTCGTGGACGTGGAGGATGGCAACATCAAAACAGAAATCAGAAAACAGAACAGGAAGGTAACCCTGCTAGGCAGGAAAGGCGAGGACAAAAATGTTTCAATTGCGATAGAATTGGTCATTTTGCAGCAGAATGTCGTGCACCTCGACGAGCCGATGCAGAAGTTAATTTAGCACAAGAAGATGAAGAACCCACTCTCCTAATGGCACTTTGCACACAGGAGGTTGTTATGCTAAATGAGGAAAAGGTATTCCCTAATTTGTATGCTCAAGATGATAAAGATGAGGGTTTGTGGTACTTGGACAATGGTGCAAGTAGCCACATGACCGGACGACGCGATTATTTCAGCGAACTTGATGAAAGAACCGTGGGTCGAGTACGGTTTGGAGACGGGTCAGCAGTAGAAATCAAAGGAAAGGGATCGGTGCTTTTACAATGCAAAAATGGTGATTAGAGACTTATCACAAACGTCTACTTCATACCAGATTTGTGCAATAATATTCTCAGCTTGGGACAACTTGATGAAGTGGGCTGCAAGGTAGTGATGAAAGACGGTTTTTTGCGGCTGTATGAACGAACATGTGAGCTGTTGTTAAAGGTAAAAAGAGCTCAAAACCGACTTTACAATATAAATCTCAAAATAATCCCACCAGCATGTTTACTCACCAAGATGGACGAAACTGCATGGCTTTGGCATGCACGTCTCGGTCACCTTAATTTTGATGCTATGAAAAGGTTGACAGGATTAGCACGTGGGATTCCAGCGATTAATCATAAAGCAGAGCTGTGTGAGGCTTGCTTGGCTGGAAAACAACACCGAGCACCTTTCCCGAGTCATTCAATGTATCGTGCCAAGCAGCCACTCGAGCTAATACATGCTGACCTGTGCGGTCCCATTACACCGAGCACGCCATCAGGAAATAGGTATTTTCTGCTTCTTGTTGATGATTTCAGCAGGTTCATGTGGGTGAAGATGATAAAATCAAAGGACCAAGCTTTTGAAGCATTCAACCAATTCAAGAAGGCTGCTGAATTGGAAAGTGGGTATAAAGTAAAGTCTTTAAGAACTGATCGCGGTGGTGAGTTTGTTTCTACAAACTTTGAGCAACTTTGTAACGAGGATGGAATAAATCGGTTTTTAACCGCACCGTACACGCCACAACAAAACGGTGTGGTTGAACGCCGAAATCAAACCATTCTCGGAACAACAAGATCAATGTTGAAAGCCATGAATGTTAATTAATTCCGGTGATTGAGAACCAATCACAATAATTATGGGTCAAAATAAAAAGGGAAGTCAAATAAGTTATTTTTAGGTCCTTATTTCTTATTTACTGCATGATTATGTTTTTCTTATTTCTAGAGTTTTTGTTCTCCTATATATGGAGCTATTATTCTACTAAAGATGTATTCCATTTTTCTTCTTGATTTTTGAATAATCAGTAAAGGCTGTGCCTACTGCACTTTCTTCTCCGGCAGTTCTTGTATCAATTGTTTGTCTAACAGGGGCGAACTAGATATTTATATAAAAATTTTACACTATCTGGTTAAAAATTTACACTATCGGACAAAAATTTAAAAGGAGCTTCAAACTTATTTTTACCCAAACCCTTAACGGACGTTAAAATAGATTAATGAATTCATTTCTCTTACTTCTAACTAAAAATTGCTTTAAACCACTACACTTAATTTAACATGATTTTAATTTAATAAATTATATTTACTTACGTGACATTTTAACTGAATATACCACTACACATAGTTTTAGAAAGTGTTTTACGCTTTTCTAACAGATAATACCGACTTAGTCCATGTTTGGGATTGCTTATTTTGATTGAAAAGGAATTTTGACAAAAATAACTTATTAACTTATGATTTTTCAGAATAAGTTTTTAAAAAAATGTTTAGATTAGCTTATAAACTAAAATGTTATAAAATGACCAAAAAAAACATGTTTTTAAAAACATAGGAGTTAATAAGAGATAGTAAAAAAGTATAATAAAAAATTGGATCAAAAGAAGATTTCAAAAGTTAATAAGTAACCATTTTCTTACTTCTCAAAACCTTTTTTTACCCTATATGAAAAGTCAGTTTATATGAAAAGTCAGTTTTAAAAATTATTTTGCGTTTGTCAAATATTTTTTTTGACTTATTAACTTTTGAGAAATTAATAAGTTAAAAGTTAAAAGAAAATAAACAATCCCAAACATGCACTTAAAGACTTAAAGACATGCATTCAAATAAAAACCAATCTATAAGTGGTTAAATTTGATAAAAATAGTGTAAAGTTGGAGTAAGAAAAAAATTGGGATGAAAGGAAATTGAGGCTCAGATCTGTAAACAATCGAACAAAGAGGATAGATCCGCCATGGCTGCATGATTACAGGTTGCCATGTGAAAGCACAAAGTCAATCAGATCATCGATCTTTCACATGACCATCGCAGATGCCCTGCCAAGACGCAGATAATCTCAACATTGTTCAATTGATTTCACTCAGACGCATAGAAATTCATCATCACCGCCTCTTCAAATTATTCATCTTTAACACACAAAAACTGAACATCTGGAACTCAATCCTTAAACATGATATACCACAGGGACCATCCATGTAATTTAGAGACCTACTGTGAATGCTCTAATAATAATAATAACAACAAGATCAACAGCAACAACAGATTGAAAGCTGTTTATCTGTATGAATTTGTGTGTTGGAAAAGACTAAGGGTTGTTGATTTAACAAGAAAATCATCGGCTACAAAGAACGACGTTTGACTTAGCAAAAGTCAAAATCGGACTTGACAGAGGAGGGCAACAACCCTAGAAAACCAGTTTGTTTCATCATCCCCTCTGAAATCGCCTCATTTCGTCTGAGTGATTTTTGTTCAGATTACAAATCAGAGGCTCAGATCTGCAAATATGAAACCGGAGGAAGTGGATCGGAGTCCGACATGGCTGCACCACGGCTCGTGTTGCCCCGCCAAGGCTCGGGCCGAGTTTCACACAACGTCCGGTGACGTATGCTCGGAATAATAATAATAATAATATGCAGATAACAAGATCTTCATCGCCGAAAGAAAGAAAGAAAGAGATAGAGATGGGTATAATAACATACTGAGAAGATGTTGATTTTGGCAATTTTCCCTTTATATATTGTTATGTTGTTGTTGTTGAAGGGCTGTTGATTGATGGGGGGTGAAATCATGGGCTCAACGTGATCCGATAGCGGATGATGCAGTGGCGAGAGAGGTGGCAACCGCCCTCTGGAAACCTTCCGCCCTCTCGCCTGAGCCTCTTTCATTTTCCGAGCATACAATATCGCCCCCATTTTGACTTGTACAAGACGTTGGTGATTTTATTTAGGGGTATGTTTGTACTTGTGTGTGTGTGTATATATATATATATATATATATATAGGATTGGGTTCAAATGAAAAATAATAGAAATTGTGTAAACCAAAAAAACCAAATCTCCACCTTGGATTTATTAAGATCAATGGCTCAGATTTTTTTAATAAAAAATTCAGAAGTTTGTACTTTTGTACAATTATTTGTTGAAAAAGTCAAACAAATCTGAGTTATTGATCTTAATTATCAAAGGTGAAGATTTGGTTTTTTAATTTACACAATTTCTAGTGGTTTTTTAGTTTGTACTTTTGTATAATATCCTCTATGTATACTTATAACGTTATACGGTTGTTAAATCTAGTCTGGTTTAACATCCGATTTAGTTGTAAAAACATTTCCTTTTACCTAGAGGTGTTCAATATTCGAATCAGATTCGAAAAAGTCGAAATTCGATTCGATTCGAGTCGAAAATCACTGATTCGAAATTCGATTCGAATTTTCAAATTCGAATTCGATTCGATTCGAGATCTAATTATCGAATTCGAATCGAATTACGAATTTGTGATTTTCTGTTCGATTCGATTCGAAATTCGAATTACAAATACACACACATACATTTATTTATTTTGTATATTAATTTAGGAATATACATATGAGAAATTAAGAATTAAAAGTTTAAAAAATATATAATCTAAAATATTAAATCTTAATTGATACTTTTTGACTTATTTGAAACTTGTAATATTTCATATGTTATGCTTGTTTATATATTTTGAGCATTTGAAATTGAATTTCTTGAATGAATTTTGAAAATCCTATTCGATTAAATAATTTTTTATTAAATACAAATCGAATAAATTCAAATTCGATTCGAATTCGAAATTTTTTCGAATACGAATCGAATTCGAATCCTGTTTGAAAGTTTCAAATTTGATTCGATTCGAATTCGATTTAGCTTTTTCGAATTCGAATCGAATTCGAATCCAGTTAGAAAATTTCAAAATTCGACTTATTCGATTCGATTAACTCGAATTCGACTCGATTCGATTCGATTCGATAAACACCCCTACTTTTACCCCCTTTTTAATTGGTTATTTATATTGTTAGGATTGTCTTATAATTGATGAATTTATATTACAGGGGATTGATGAATTAATACTATAGGGAATTAACCTCTATAAGTGTTTAGAAAAACTTCAAGCAAAAGTTTTCTAAAGACAAATTTTTTAAAAACATGCTATTATTGTTTTTTTTTTTATACCTAAAGTAGTTATTTATATGTGATTTTAATCATATTTTATCTCAAAATATTATTCTAATAATTTCTAAATAATAATCAATAAGTGTTTTAATATATTTTATTCAACATTTGTAATATATGAGTTTCTAAAATAGTAATATAATGTAGCTCTAATCTAGTTTTAATTAGTAGTGAGCATAATACGGGCCGACCCGAAATACCGGACCAAAAACCCAAAGACCGGACCGGCCCAAACCATTATACATACAAATGGTTCGGTCTGCGGTACTAAATTTTTAGTTATTTTGGTCCTTGGTCGGAGCCGGTTCGGGCCCAATAAAAGCTCGTATTACCCACAAAGATCGATTTAATAAATATAAAAAAACCCGATTAAGATTGACTAACCAACCCTTTATTAGCCGATTACCGACCGAAATATGAAGTACTGTTTTGGTATTCGACAGAATCATGACCTAAAAAACTAGGAACCCTTTGACCTTTCATGAAGGCAGAATTGAATCCAAGTTTATAATCCAACTATATAATCCTAAATATTATATCATCCATGCATTATCAATAAATCAAATCAAGAAGCAAGTGATGTCATTCAAGAATTAAAATAATTCTACTCTTAGTGATCTATTAGTGTGATTCAAACAAAGGTCAGCCTACACAAATTTTTTTTCATGTCGACATTTGTGCATTCACGTCGTTCGTTCTATTGTTTGTTAACTTGATGCACACACTCTCTATTGTTAGTATTATTATTTAATATTAATTTGTTCTTTGTATGTTATTCTATTATTTATGTTAATTGTTCGTTTATGTTTGTATGTGTTTGTTTATGTTTGTTTAATTATGGTTGAGAATATTTCGTGCATGATACTATTTTCTTACATATGTTTATTGTAGATGGATTCACAAAAATATGATGAGATTCTATCAAGTGACGAAGAACAGACCATTAATGAAAAGGAAGTTCGTAATCAACAAGTGAATAAAAAGAAAAGAAAGTTGACTACTCGTTCTCATGTTTGGAACCATTTCGAGAAGATTTATGTGGAGGGTAAAAGAAAAGGGCGATGCAAATATTGTCATTTAAATATTTGTGCAAGCGATGGAACATCTACAATGAGTTGACACATAAAGAGGTGTAAGTCAAATCCTGATAATCCTTGTAGATCAAAATACATTGTTTATGAAAAAAAGATGATGGTGAGGGGGGTAGTAGCGGTACTTTGAAAACATGGAGTTTGATCCCTTTAAAGGTGAACAGTTTTAGTTAAGATGACAATTGAGGAAGAACTTCCATTTTCTTTTGTTGAACATGAGGGATTTAGGAAACTTATGGAGGCGGTTTGTCCGAGTTTTAATATTCCCTCACATTGGACGATTGCTTGAGACATTAGTGAGTATTACTTGGCGGAAAAGAAGAATTTAAAAGACTTTTTCACTAAAACTAAAGTAAGAGTTTGTCTTACCACTGATACATGGATTTCAAACCAAAACATCAATTACATGGTACTAACTTCACATTTTATCGATGATAATTGGACATTTCACAAAATAATCAACAATTTTAAGCCAATTTCAAGTCATACGGGTTATGCTATTGCAAGGGCCATAGAAGAATGCTTGGATGAGCGGGGTATAAACATG